>JAPPVO010000007.1:63789102-64375482 GCA_030407325.1 Camellia japonica
CACTCCCTGACACTTGGGAGGTCACGGCATGGAAAAGTGGTCATCGACCAGTTGTGAGGCTCTCGGCCACAATGGATAGGGGCCGCACTGGAGATGCGACCGGCCATATCTTCCTGCAAAAATCCTGTTTGACAGCAGCAGAGGGCAAACAAACATGGCAATGCATTTTCAAAGCAATGTATGCACAACACTTCGCTATCATGTTAAGACGCAAGGGAGTATGGCTCTCAACCTCGGGCCACCAATCACGCATTTCAATGCATGATGGCCAAAGGAGCCAAGTGTGCATTTCAATATCAAATGAAATGCATACAACACATAAAGGGGCCCCAATCTCTATCATGGTTGATAAAGAGGCAAGGGATGCAAACATGCAAGCAAGACTAATGTAACATGAGCATGTTAAGGTAACAAGCATTCCAAATGCAATGCACCCTAGTCAAGCATACAAGCATACAAGCATACAAGATGCAACATGGACATTCAAGCATGCAAGGCAAACATGTGACAACATGTAAAGGGACAAGATATGCAAACATGCAAAGCAACTTAACAAAAGCATGCCAAATGCAATTAAACATGCAACAACATGTTAATAGGCCAAGTATGTGACAACATGCAAGGCGAGTATGCAACAACATGCAAAAGATGGACTTAAACCAGAAACTATAAACGTCCCGAACGTCCCGGGAGGAGATCCCGTTTTGTTCATTGGGTCACTAAGTTCAGGACTCAATGTCACGGTCCTGTATTAATCTCGCAGAGTGCAATGCAAGACCAATGAATTATCAAAGGTCCAAATCTGGCAAATCGTTTTTGAAAACAGATTTTTGAAAGAAGTGCAAACATGGACTGCTTTGCCAGATATAGAGTCACCACCTAAATATTTAGTTTGGGGGAATTAGGAAACCCTGACTCGTGCCTAGGCACGTGTCCGTCATTACAAAGTTGCCTCGGCTCGGGAACTTGGGTACGATTGGGGAAGGTCACTCGTGGCACACCCGTCACCCGATCAAAGATCAGCCTCTACTACCATGATATCGAGTTTTGAAAACATTATGTGCTCTTATTCCATTATAGCCTAGATTTACTACGTGATGCGCACAATATACAAATATAGACCGGATCGCCTGAATTTGAACAAACAATCTCGTGTTTGTTTTCGAAAGCGGTTTGCTACTCGTAAGTAGGCTAAAATGTGGATTTGCCACCCTCAGGTGCAAAGATCACAAGTCCTTGGTCCAACCAAGCACAAAACAAATAAGTCGAGAGATCTTGAGGCAAGGCGTGCGACCTAGACCTCCGAGAACTCAAGACGAACACGAACATGGATAATCATCGAGTGTTCAAACGATGACGTCCAAGTCTTGAGGACGGTCAAATGGGGTGTCTACAGTTGCCCTCTTTGACAGAACTCGAAAGTCATAACAATGACGGGAGTGAATGTCAAAGCCTAGAGACGACCCATTTTTGACAAGGCCGAAGACGTAGAAAAGCATACAAGCTACAGATGAAGATATGAGCCTGAAGGTAGGGGCAAAATGCAAGAACAATGCACAAAGCCGAGCATAACTTATGACCATTCAAAGAAAGCTGTAACGAAGCATAACAATGCAACAGTTTTAAGCAAGTAGAAACCAAGCTACATTATAATGCAGAAAGGATGTAAGAGAATTATTGCAATTCTCACTGCGAATACAGTGTGCATGTGTGATAGATACACAAAGCGAACGTGTGATAGATACACAAAGTGAGCATGTGTGGTTGATACACAAAGCAGATGTAGTGTGATGGATACACAAAAAGGTAAACACAAAGTGTGATAGATGCACTAAGTGAACAGGTATGATAGATACACAACAGCGAGAGTGTGTGATTGATACACAAAGCAAATGTGGTGAGCATAGGTGATGGACACACAAAAAGCGAATGTGTGATAGATACACAAAGTGAGCATGTGATAGATACACTATATGAAGCAAATGTGATAGATACAGTAGCTGAGTGCGTGATAGATACACTAAGCGAGTGTGGTGAGCACAGTGTGATAGGTACAAAGCGAGTGTGTGATAGATACACTATATGAAAACAAAGTGTGATTGATACACTAATGAATGAAGTGAGCAAAGTGTGATGGATACACAAAAAGGCAAACAAAAAGTGTGATAGAGCACTAAGTGAATAAGTGTGATGGACACACAAATAGGTGACACGAAGTGTGATCGATGCACTAAGTGAACAAGTATGATGGATACACTAAAGGTGGACACAAAGTGTGATAGATGCACTTAGTGAACAAAGTATGATTGATATACTAAATGTGAACACGAAGTGTGATAGATGTAACTTAGTGAACAAGTATGATGATATACTAAATTGGAACACGAAGTGATATAGATGCACTTAGTGAACAAGTATGATTAATATACTAAATGTGAACACGAAGTGTGATAGATGCACTTAGTGAACAAGTATGATTGATATACTAAATGTGAACATGAAGTGTGATAGATGCCCTTAGTGAACAAGTATGATTGATATATTAAATGTGAACACGAAGTGTGATAGATGCACTTAGTGAACAAAGTATGATTGATATACTAAAGGTGAACACAAAGTGTGATAGATGCACTTAGTGAACAAGTATGATGGATATACTAAAGGTGAACACGAAGTGTGATAGATGCACTTAGTGAACAAAGTATGATTGATATACTAAAGGTGAACACAAAGTGTGATAGATGCACTTAGTGAACAAAGTATGATTGATATACTAAAGATAATGAAGTGTGATGGATACACTAAAGGTGAACACGAAGTGTGATAGATGCACTTAGTGAACAAAGTATGATTGATATACTAAATGTGAACACGAAGTGTGATATATGCACTTAGTGAACAAAGTATGATTGATATACTAAATGTGAATACGAAGTGTGATAGATGCACTTAGTGAACAAGTATGATTGATATACTAAAGATAATGAAGTGTGATAGATACACTAAAGTAAATGAGTGTGTGTGAGGATACACTAAAGTAAATGAAGTGTGTGATGGATACACTAAAGTAAATAAAATGTGTGATGGATACACAAATAAGAATGTGTGTGAGAGATCAGAAAAATGAATATGTGCGTGATAGATACACAAAATGAGAATGTGTGTGATAGATACACAAATGAATGAAACGTAATTGATATACTAAGCGAATGAAGTGTGATTGATACACTAAATGAATGAGAGTGTAATGATACACTAGCGAATGAAGTGTGATTGATACACTAAATAAATGAGAGTGGAATGAACGCTAAGTGATGAAGTGTGATTGATACACTAAATGAATGAGAGTGTAATTGATACACTAAGTGAATGAAGTGTGATTGATACACTAAGTAAATGAAGTGTGATGGATACACAAAAGTAAATGAAGAAAGTGTGATAGATACACTAAGGGTGAATGAGGTGTGATTGATACACTAAATAAATGATCTTAAACGGAACTTCTTTGAATGAACCGTACAGACAATATCGTGTATGAATGAGAAAGAAACTTGAGAGGTACAATGCAATACAATGCATGATGCAATAAACAAGCATAGCGGCGCTTTAGAAAGCACCTCATGGGGTGAGTGGCGATGAACCGCTCTACTCTGACGGGGATCTCCCCTCGTGCTCTTCGAACACTTACCTTTAACTCGCAGTAAAAGGCTCTGAATACTGACAAGGGTTCTTCATGTAGAACACTTTGGATGCTGCCTTTCTTTTGATCATATTCACAACTTTCCCTATTCTCCAACGGGGTGACAGACTAGGTTGGTTCAGTATCCAGAATTGAGGTGCATACACGATATCTCAACCTATGGGGCTTCCATACAGATTTCAAGCGAGGACACGCCTCTGGGTATTTAAACCAGACTTTAGTCTCGGAAATCCGAACCTTTGCGTTCTAGGCAACAGCCATTCGAACTCTAGTTTCCACCGTCGCAGTTGGTCTCCTAGGAACTCATTGCGAACACAGCCAAGATGCCTCTGGCAGGGAATGATACTTCGGGAGAGCACTTCTGATCACCATTCTGGGTTGAAGCAGACTTGATCTTGAGCTTGAGGTAGAGGCACACTCATTCTTCGGAGCATTGGCAAGACCTGAAAAGGTGCATCGGAATACAATCTCGGAATTTGCAGAAGTTGAAACAATCTCAGATGCCCAAATTTTTCCTCTTTTCTTTTGCTTTGCAGTCCGAAACCAATATAGCTTCAGATAGGTCCTGGTTTTACTGTTCCCACATGACCTGGGTTGAAGCCTGCGGTTTTTGAAAGAACAAAATCTGTTTTGCACAAATGTGGAGAACGACGGGCACTCTGAGCACAAAACGATTTTGAAATTGAGAATGAGATAAGTTCTCAACTGGATATTGAGCCTACGACTGAAACAGTACACTACGACTCAAACAACGAAAAACAAAAGGTAAACAACCTAAACACATCGAGTAACACTCGAAACGACTCAAGACAAGAATCGAGATAAAACAAAAAGACACGACACTCAGACATGCACAGGGAGCCTGTTTCTTTGGGTATTGTTTCCCACCCTTTCTCATTTGTGATTCTCACATCACTCAGCCTTCAAGCTCTATTTTTCTGAAAAATCCCTTTTTCTCACTTTTTCTCTCAGCGCACATCTCTCTATTCTTCAATCTCTCATTTTTTGTCCCTCCCCTGGGTGGTTGATGGATAAACAAGAAATTGCGGGCTCTTGCCCCTAGCTTGTTGCTAGATTCTTTTTGTTCCGCTTACAGCCAGTGAGTTCCTCCCACAGAGGGGTTGCACTAAGACTGGGTGTGTAGCAAATCTGCAACTGACATCAGTTGATGATGCTTTACTGGGGAGTTTGGACGTGATCAGATCTGTCTAGATGATGGAGTGGAATATCTTGCCCCATTCCAGTTCGTGCTTCGCACTTGGCTTGATTACCTCGTTGCTTGAAGGATGTGAGAGCTTTCTGCCCCTTTACTGACAGCATCAGCTGTGCCCTTTCTGGCAGGTAGAGTGCCCTTCTTGCAAGTATGGCGCCCTTTCTGCCAAATGCATTGACAATAGGGAAAAGACAAGAAGCCTGACTCAACTGTGCCCCTAGTTTATCATTTTGACCATTTTTTGTTTTGGTTTTCTACTAAAACAATTTGATTAGCATAAGAGTTGATTAACATGCTTGTTCAACTTTCTGATTTAAAATCATGCAAGTTAGGTTATGAGCACTAAAAAATTTTCCTTTTTTGGGTCCAAGAAAAAGGTTCAGTTTTGGAAAAAATGAAATAATTTTCGAGAAAATTAGTCAACCTCAGTAAAAATTCTCAAAAACTATTTTTGCAAACGGCCAATGCTCAACAAGCACGGAACCTACTCTTGAGATGCACAACCTTGGATCTGGAGGAAAATTGCCCCTTGCTCGAAGAGAGCTGTATGGCAACAGAAAATTGCCCCATGTTTGAACGGCACCGCAGTGCATTGAATAGCAACAGAAAGTTGCCGCTTGTTTGAATCGCACCGCAGCGCATTGTATCGCAACGGAAAGTTGCCCCTTGTTTGAATGGCACCGTAGCGCATTGAATGGCAACGGAAAGTCGCCCCTTGTTTGGATAGCGCCGTAGCGCACTATAATCGGTCTTCAGAGTGACGATCACAACCGAACTCTTGGATACAGATGACCAGAACCATCACATGGACACAATCGAATTTGAAGTGTTTTATGGCTGGACTTCAGAATGAAGTTGCCTACGTATCCCACAGATGGGAATCAAGCCTTATGTAGTTCGGGGGTTAAGGTACACTCGGGTATTAACCCTCACCACGCTCTAACTTTTGCTAAGGTCGCCCTTCCGGGTTTTCAACCTTGCGAGCTATGTTTTTCTTTCCTTTTCAATTCTTTTCAATTTCTTCTTTTTTTTTCATTCTTTGCATTTTTCTCTTTTTTGTATTTTTTCTCTTTTTTTCTTTTCTTTTCTTTTTTGTATTTTTTGCTTGCTCTAACTTTTGCCTGGGTCGCCCTTCCGGGTTTTCGGCCCAGCGAGCCTCTCAAGGGTAAAAGTGTAGCTTTGTCCATGCCAAATGCTTTTGAGATCCTGAAGTCATCTGAATCCAAGGAAGTGGCTATTGTATTGATTTGCAGAAGGATTCATCTTCGGCTCTTCGAGTACATCGGACATTTTGCCCCTAGTTCGAGGGGTGCTTCTGATTTAGCTTTGTGAGTTTCTTCTGATGAGGTATGATCTTCTTGATCTGACTTTGGTGCCTCTTGTTCGAGGGCTGCTTCAAATCTGGCCACACAGGCCTCACATTGCGGTTGACTGTTGATCATTCTGCATTCGAGGTCAAGGTTTTGAGAGCAAAGGGATTGAATCTTGAGGCTGAGAGCGATCCTAAGCTGCACAATCTCAAGAGCGATTCCACACAGGTCTCCACAGGACTGCGCAAAACATTTTGTTTTTGAAAGTTTTTAAGAAAAGCGATAAATCGCTCGCGCTGAAGATAGTGTGGAACCAATCTGGATCAAGCCAGGGTCCTTCCCAATACTCACATTAACAAGCATGATCTCATTCATTAAGGGCTTAGCATGCCTCTCTTTCTCTCAATTGATCAAATTCTTACAAAACCCAAGGAATTCCTTCCTCTTCGTTTTCACCACAGTGTTCAAAAAGTTTTGAAAAATTCAGGTCAATGCAATGAGTTCGAGGCATAGAAAAGTAGGCGAAAAGTACTACCACTTCATTCGAACTTCGGGCACAACTGGCGCAAGGCAGAAGCAAACACAAGGGTGTGAAAAATCACTTACTGTTCCATTCATAACTGTTGGCACAACTAGCTCCCTGGCAGAAACAGACTCAAAAGCAAGCAAAAAGACAAACACAAAACAAAATAGTGATGCCCGAGGTAACACCCCCGGAATCACCTGACTCTAACACAATAGGACTGACTCGATACAACAAGACAGACCCGAAACAAAAAGACTGACTCAAAACAAAGAGACAGACTCAAAACAACACAACAAAACTGACCTAAATACCCAAGTCAGAAACTAGCATTCGCAAATGCTCAAAACAGTGCGTGCCATATGCCACATCTGGAGTAAATCGAGCGCCATCCACAGCTGGTTCATCCCCCGATCACATAATCACATTATCCCCCACAAGTTTACTGATCCAATGACGATAGACTTTGTTAGACTGGTGCGACAATGACCTTGTTGTCAAACAAATCTTGTACATCATGGCGCAGACGAAAGCAGCTATCGGTCTCATGACCAGTTTGTTGATGGTACGCACAGTACTTAGTCTGGTCATGCTTTGGAGGGAGAGGATCAGGTAAAGGTCGTTGTTCTAATGGTTTTAGATGTCATTTCCGGATTAAGACCTCTAGAGCCTTTGACAAAGGCATATAAAGTGGGGTAAAAGCCCTCTTAACTCGAGGTGGATATTTGGTTTTCAGTGAGCTACTTCCGGACGCACCGGTGAATGGGGTAGCTTTTTTTGATGTGGTGGTGGTGACCGTGCCCACTTCAGAAGATCTTGCAGCTGCATCACCACTGGTGGTCGCATTCGAACTGCGGGAAAACGCCTGCCTAGGCTGCTCCTTCTCCTGGTCAATAAGGCCCTGCTTCATGGCATCCTCGATCTGTACTCCCATCTCATGCAAATCTGAAAAGGTAGGGAAGGGGAGCACGATCATTTTCTGCATTAGTTTGGGCTGGAGGTTGCGCACAACCATCCGTATTTGATCCTTATCCGTTGGCCTAATGGTCATCATTGAGGCCTTGGCCCTCCAGCGGACCACGAATTCTGAGAAGCTCTCCTTAGGCTCCTGCCTCGTCGTCTCAAGATCACGGGTCGTAATCTCGATTTGCGTGTTATACGAGTATTGTGCAACGAAGGCCTCGGCCATCTCATCCCATTCCTCTTGACATCATCTTCCAATTTTGCGTACCAGATGGCCGCCACCCTGACAAGGTCCGGCCAAATAATGAAGCTTCTGTAGTCTGGTGAGGCCATCGACCTTAGTATATCTGAGAATAACCGAAGATGCACCATGGGATCCCCGAATCCGTCAAAGCGGTTAATTTGTGGCATCTTGAAACGGTCTGGCAGCGTCACAGCCGCGTCGGTGTACCCGTCCTCAATATCTGGGATGGACTTCACTCCTGAGATTTTTTGAACATCTTCTCCAGCTTGCTGACCTTCAGCGCTGTAAGGTCTATCTCGAACTCAAAAGGTGAATCCGGCGGGTTGATCAGCGCTTTAGATAGCTGGGGTAGGATCGGGGGCAGAGCCGGTCCTACTGGAATGTCCGTATCTTCCTGGGCGTTAGCTGTCTCCCCGAGTGTTGGAACTCTGGGTGGGGGAGGAGCTTGATGTGAAGTGGAGGCTCCGGTTTGCTGCTGCAGCTGGGTGATTATCTCTGCCTGCTGGGCCATGATCTCGGCCTGTTGTTTGGAAAATTCCGCTTAGCGGGCAGCGTTCTGCTACATAGCTTTCATGCTTTCTTGGAGTTGACTCATCATTTCCTCCATTCCTACCATGTTTTGTTGATCCGGCTGAATGACTGGTATATCTACCCCTGCAATAGAGACTGAAACCTCAGCCTGACTGTTCACTGGTGGGGTGGATAAGGGCCACTGATCTGGTAACTGCCGAACTGATGATCTGTGCCTGACCGGCCCTTCTACCCTGCCTCTGGCAAAGGAACACTGATTGCCTTTGAACTGAATCTCTGACCTGACAAAGTCTATCAGCACAAGTCCGATGAACCTTGGGGGATATTGGAGCCCTCTGAAGCTATGGTTCCCAGACTACCCTAGCAAAAGAGAAAACATGCAGCATCTCAGCCCAATTTCGCCAAAACAGATATGAGCATAACAGGATGACTGTGCCCTCTACTGAATTATGCCCCAAAATTCTGCCTGTAAACTGCTACCCTCAGGTAAAACTGATTCCCCAAATACTGATGCCCTCAGGCCTGATACCCAGACTTGCAAACTGATACATGTATTCCCATAGAGACGCACTCTAAAAGCACATAACAAGCAAGTGAGAGCCAAACACCCCTTTGTTGGGGTAGGGTTTCCCTGCCCTATTTTGTCAGGAGCTAGGGTTTCACTACGCACGCAGCGGTTTCAAACAACCTATAAACGGGTAAGCAACCTGTCCTAGCTTGGAATGGTCACTATGGATTCCGAATATGCACTAGGTCGAATGGCCAAAAAGGGTGCCCCGGTAAAAATCGAGGTTTTTGTTCCCGTTGTGGCAGAGCCCGCAACCGGTAAGCCTTATGGCATGCTTCTCAAAGCCAGCCTCCGGCAAACCGTTCAGGAATAGCATACGGCAAACACGGTGTCCTAGGCGCACCAATGCAAATGCAATACAAAGAAACACATAAGTGTAGCAAAACAAGATATCATGAGTTTGAGTCAAGTTCTCTAACTCCCCAGCAGAGTCGCCAGAAACTGTAGACGTCCCCGAATGTCCCGGGAGGAGATCCCATTTTGTTCATTGGGCTCACTACAGTTCAGGACTCAATGTCACGGTCCTGTATCTAATCTCGCAAAGTGCAATGCAAGACCGATGAATCATCAAAGAGTCCAAATCCGACAAATCATTTTTGAAAACAGATTTTTTTGAAAGAAGTGCCAAACATGGACTGCTTTGCCAGTTATAGACTCGCCACCTAAATATTTATTTTGGGGAATTTAGGAAATCCTGACTCGTTGCCTAAGGCCACGTGTCCGTCATCACCAAAGTTGCCTCGGCTCGGGAACTTAGGTATGATTGGGGAAGGTCACTTCGTGAGCACCCCCGCTCGCCCGATCAAAGATCGGCCTCTACTGACCATGATATCGAGTTTTGAAAACATTATGTGCTCTTATTCCGGTTAGTAGCCTAGATTTACTACGTGATGCGCACAACATACAAATATAGACCGGATCGCCTGAATTGGAACAAAACATCTCGTGTTTGTTTTTGAAAGCTGTTTGCTACTCGTAAGTAGGCTAAAATGTGGATTTGCCACCCTCAGGTGCAAAGATCACAAGTCCTTGGTCCAACCAAGCACAAAACAAATAAGTCGAGAGATCTTGAGGCAAGGCGCGCGACCTAGACCTCTGAGAACTCAAGACGAACACGAACATGGATAATCATCGAGTGTTCAAACGATGACATCCAAGTCTTGAGGACGGTCAAAAATGGGGTGTCTACAGGCTTAAAATGTATATTCGTTGAATCGTTCCAATTCAAACAACAAGCCTTCATCCACAGGCGTTTAAGCAATTTATCAAGTAAACATTTAGCCTCATGGTAAGCATGCTAGTCATGGCAATCACTTACACTCATGCAAGTATGCTAAAGTAGTAAAAACTCACCTAGTACTCCAAACCAAAAAAGAAACTAGTTAGAAAAATGCATGTTCCTAACTATGCCAAATGACTAATGCAACACACACGAAAATGCAACTAATAGGCTCGGCTACTAATATGGCATGTGATTCGATTTTGATAACATGCAGTCAAACACGTATTCAATGAAGTATTGAAATGACAATGCAGTTAGAATGATGTGCTGAGCCTCGGTGCATACAAGACAAAATGAATGGATACAAGCATGAGGTATGCTAATTGAAACGTGTCCCTAAACTAACCATCAAAAGCAATTAAGTAAAAGGGAGAAAGACGTGGGGTTGGAAGACATACACATTATTACATTACGCTCTCACGACGGAGAGTCCGAATGAATAAACTAGCTAACCTAAGCTAATTAAGCTAATTATTACAACACAAATGAAATTAGCTATCTACTTAACTAATTATTACAACACTTGAAATAAATAATTAACTAACTAGCTAAACTAATTAATTAATAAAACTAGGCTAAGCTGATCAAATATTACAACATCAACTAATTAGCTACAACTAATTAGGCTAATTAAATATTACAACACAATTTATTCACAACTAATAATACTAATGAAATAATTAATTGCATTTGATAAGGACATAATGGAAGATGGATGAAGGTTGCATGCGCATTGCTTGACAGCTACTCTGTTTGCTCAAGCCATTTCTGTTTCACCTTCAGCCACTGCCTCTGTTTCTGCAAAATTGCAAAGCAGGCCACACACTAAGGGCCGGCCGTGCATCACTGATGGCTGACCGGGACAGATGACTGGCCGTGCATCCATTTTATACAAAGCTCTGTTTCTGTACTCTGAGGTGAAATCAATGCAGATAGAGCATTTTCAAGCTCTATTTGTCCTTTCTTCCTTCTCTGTCATGGGAAATCCTCGAGACTGGGTTGGAATTGATTCCAAAACCATCAATGAGTAATATGATTGCTTGATGATCTCGAATGCAATTTTGGACAAAAGTTGATAAAAATGCAAAGACTAGGACCACCCCTCCCTCTTGTCATAGTATAATCTCAAAAAAAGAGGTTGTAACGCTTCAAGAATCATCAAAATGCTATGAATTAACATGTGACGACTCTTGACACAAGTAACTTGGCATAACGTCCGGCCAAGTTGAACCAATTTTAAGCCTTTTCTTTAAGTGTGTTGATTCAAGTTTTAAACCAATTTTATTAGGCCTTGCCATTCTTTAGTCCATTTGTCCATGGTGATGTTTAAAGTCCTCTAAACAAGAAGTAATGTCAAACAAGAGGTTCTTCTAAAGCATGAGAGAAAGGCCACACCGTTGGCAATGAATCTTTGGAAAGATTAAGCCATTAAGTGGGAACCTTTCTTACATGATTTGAACAACCTCAATTGGTTGAAATCATTCTAAAGTATAAAAGAGATGAATGAAGGATTGATTATTAAACTTAGACTCCAAACTTGGAACTTCGACTCCAAACATGGAAATGAACAAAGAAAGCATAACAAATTACAAATATGCCAACTTATGACATCACAAATATACAAAACAAGGCATTACCCAATTGAAAAGGCTTAGACAACCTCAAAACAACCCTTAATACATGGAAAACAGAGGTAGAACATTTGTGAAAAGAGCTTGAAAAACTAAACAATAAAGAAGAGAATTAAGGCTAGTAGGCAAAAATAAGGAGGGATGGCTAGCCCCTCCACTTTTGAAGCTTTAAAACAAGGTTTTTAACCTTTCTAAACCTCTGAAAGTCAGTGTAAATATCAAAGGAAAAGAGTGGAAAAGGGGAGGTTTGAGTTATAAGTAAAGGTATAGAAAGAACGAACTCTCTCTACCCTTTTGGTAACTCTTCAAACCCAACCCCAAACACTTTAACTAAGCTCAAAACAATTCAAAACAACAAGAACTATGAAGTAAGTGAAAGAAAAGAAAACAAGAGAGAAAAATACAAGCTTATACCTTTCACAGGGTAAGCTTGTTGTTAATGATTCAAACTTGGCTTTAACTCACTCTCAAGCTTGAATTGTGCTTCTCCAATATCAACCAAGGCTCTACGGTGATGATACAAGATTGTATATGAAGTATATAGATAGTATAAACAAGCTAGGTTAGCTCAAAGCTTGCTTGCAATGAAAGAAGGAGGAGACAAGAGCTCTCACGGTGTATATATCACTTTGTAAATTTTTTTTCAACCCTCAAAACAATCCCAGAGCTTCGTTTTTATAGAATTCGAGCTCAAAAGGTGATAAATATCTTCAAAAATGGACAGCTAGCGGCCTCCTGTCCAGAACAATGTTTATTGCCATCGAGGACCGGCCGGCCATTCATAGCCATGGCCGGCCATCACTGATACACGGCCGGGCCTTGATGGCCTCCCTTGTTTTTTTGGTTCAAACTCAGCTTAAGGTGGGAAAAGGTCCAAAAATAAAACTCATAGGTTCAAACAAGGTAAATGTTGAAGATTTGAGGTTATTTCGGGAGCTTGATTGAATTCGAATCACTGCGAATTCACAATTCAACTTTCATCATTGAGTGTATTGAACCAAGCATCTAAGTCTTGCGGGCGGTCAAAAATGGGGTGTCTACACAAGCACACCCTCAAGAGCTTAAACTAGGCTCAAAGATAGCTCAGCTCAAAGGTACAGAGGTTTGGTTAAGAGTGTACAGGCAAAGGTGAAAAGTGTATAGGCAAAAGTTTAGAAATTTGCAAGAAAGAGAGAGAGAAAAAATTTTGCTCTAAAATTTTTCTAACCTCTAAAGCAAGAGGGGAGGTCCTCTATATATAGAGAAACATGAACCTCCCTAAAAAACATCCAGTCATACACGTGGGAATAGATGGAAGATAACGAGATAACAACATATAAATGAGTAACGTCGACCATAACACCAAAACAGGTTCCTTCAAACACAACCTGACCACACCAAAACACGAGATGAGGAAAGAAAACATAGCTTAGGGTTCTGCCTCGCGCATCCTAAGAAACTGAGAAACGAAAACCACTTGGGGTCGTGTTTCACACGTCCCTAGATAAAAATCACTCAAGGTCGCGCTCCACACATCCTGAGATATAAAGGAAAGAAAACTGCTCGGGGTCGCGTTTCACACATCCTGAGATACAAAAGAACGAAAACCACTCAGGGTCACGTTTAGTGTCCCGAGATAAAAGCCACTTAAGGTTGCATTTCACGCGTCCTGAGAAACAAGAAAAATCGCTCGGGCTCGTGCTTCACACATCCCGAGATAAAACACACCCAAGGCCGCGCTTCACGCGTCCTGAGAAACCAAAAAAATTGCTTGGGCTCGCGCTTCATGTGTCTCGAGATAAGACACACCTAGGGCCGCACTTCACGCGTCCTAAGATAAAAGAGAAAGCCGCTCGGGCTCGCGCTTCACGCGTCCCGAGATAAAGCATGCCTAGGGCCACGCTTCATGCGTCCTGAGATAAAAGAGAAAGCCGCTCAGGCTCACGCTTCACGCGTCGTGAGATAAAAGAGAAAGCTGCTCGGGCTCGGGCTTCACGTGTCCCGAGATAAAACAGAGAGGTGTACGATAGATGCACAAAGTGAATGTGTGCGATAGATGCACAAAGCATATTCCATGCAAGATAGACAACCGACGTATGATGTTAATTTGAAGGCATGTTCTATGTAAGAAACAAAATCATATTCTACACAAATTTGTCAGCATGTTTTATGCATGAATCATAAATGATACAAGACATGCGTGCAACATGCATATACGTGAAATGCACAACCTATGCAATGGAAGTGAACAAAGAAGTAATTTGACAAAATGAATAAAACGATATTTAGTGGTAACTTCCGATTTACCTCTCGGAGGAATTGCAACATGTTCAAAAGGATAGACCTCGATCATAGTAGCAAGTGGGACACGTTCGCACCGGAACGTAGCTGTAAGCTTTCAAAACAGGTCCTTTCATACACCACTCGAGAAAAAGAAGCATAGAATAGCACCAGGATCCACTTGAGAGCCACTGGCCACCTGTCGGCCACCAAGAGAAGCCACCGACCTGCTGCCGGCCACCAAAAAGACTTGCCGGCCACCAATGTGGCCTGCCGGCCATAAATGGTGGCTTGCCGGCCACCGATGGTAGATTCGGGGCAATTTAGACTTTTTGCTTCGGGTCTTTAAGTATAGAGCTCAAGGCTTCATTTCCTCACTACTCCAAGGCCAAAAACCCTCCCTCTCTCTCTAGACACTTTCTCTCTCTAGATTCGTGCTTCATACGCATTTTCCAATGCCCCGCGCAAACTTTTTCCATAAAACGCTCTTAGCTCTCTACATTTTGAACCGATCAAATTTTGTTTTCGTCGTTTTTTCTCGAATTTTCACCACTTTAGGCTTGTTTCCCTCAAGTTTCTCTCAGGTTTCGTGAACTTTCCCAGGTTTTGACTTTTTTCTCCTATTTTCTCTCTCCTAGGGTTGACTTTTTCCAAGTTTACAATCTTTTCTACATTTTTCTTCACTTTTCACCAATTTTCCAAATGGCAGACGATATTCCTCATGACGGAGCCCCTTCAAAGGCTCCACATGTGTTTCTGCCCATTGCAAAAATTAAGGAGCCAGCCATTGCTAAGGCCAGCGAGGCGGCAAAGGGCACTAAGGTGGACCTTGAGGCGGAGTTTGTGCCCGAGTTTGAGCTAGAGCCATTACCATTAAGAGTGCGGGCTTTTCATCTGGCGAGATATCATCCCTACACGCATATATTGCCGCCTGGAGGCATTAGGTGCTTCAGCGGCTTTGCTCGTGGCGTACCAGAGGACCTTTTGCTGAGGGAGCCGGCCTCTCACCTCTCTTCCAACGCTATTAAGGTATGAATTATGTTTTCATGCATTCCTACCTTTCTTTTAACTGCATTTCTTGCACTGCCTTTCATCTAATTACACCTGTTCTTTGCCACAGGGAGACTCTCATGCCTATAAGGGGTACGGAGCGACAATGGTGAGGGATTGGTATGACGAGCTCCCTGCTGGGGTCTGTGACATCGTCGATAAGGCTGGCTTCGGTCTCTTTTGCTCTAGACTGAAGCTCATCATAGCGAGCCATCCCCTTCTAGGAGCGCTAGTGGAGAGGTGGTGGGACACCACCAGCTCCTTACATCTCTCTACTGCCAGAGAGATGACAATAACTCCCTACGACTTTGCCATGATCACAGGCTTAGGAGTAGGGGGTGATCCGATCCCTTTTCACATAGACATGGGGGAGTGGGAGGCTGCTTAGATTGATCTGTTGGAAGCGCGCCCACCTCTATACCGACCATCCATGGTAAGATACAGTTGGTTCATTGAGCAATTTTACGGGGGCGAGCTTGAGATGCTAGAGGAGATGGAGCAGTATGCCCAGGGCTTCCTGATGTTTGTCCTCAGTACCATCTTGTTTTCGAACAGGTGGAACACCGTGGGTTTACATCTATTGAGCGCCCTGGTGACCCTTCCTCAGGTACGCTTCTACGACTGAGGCGGAGCTAGCCTTGCCACCCTTTACGGCTGTGTGAGCCCCACCTCTCGCCTGAGGGGTGAGCAGATCAGAGGCTACTGGCGAGCCTAGGAGGTATGCATTTCAGTTCCCTCTTTGCACTTTACACTTTCTACTTCACATTTTCTACTTTATATCTGTTCGACACCTCTGCTTTCTGCTTTGCACTTTCTGCTTTGCACTTTCTGCATCTGTTCATGCCCTGTGCTTTCTGCTTTGCACTTTCTATATCCATTCATACATTATGCTTTTTGCTTTGTACTTTCTGTATCTGTTCATGCATTGTTGATCACATATCACTACGCTTTCCTTGTAGCTATGGGTTTATGCATATTTTCCAGCCCTTATTCCAGAGCCTATGGAGGAGCTCCCCCTTATGGTCCCTACTCGAGACAGTGTGATGGTAGGTGTCAGCGCCAGAGTCACGAGACCTTTTCCTTCTTCCGCCCTTACTTTGATACTATGACCGCCCACAAGGTAACCCGAAACACAGTCATTTTTGCTTTACAACTGCACTAATTCATGTTTTGGCAACTGACGGCAACTAACAATCTGTACGTCCCTGTTTACAGATCACGTGGCAGCCCTGGGCCATGATGCCGGCTAGGGTGCGGGACCAGTACATGGGAGCGTGGGGCACATCGCGCTTTCAGATTCTGTTAGAGGGCCCAGTCTGCCGAGTTTGGTTCTTGGGCGAGAGATTCGTTTGCCAGACTGTGGGATTGCCTGATTTGGTCGTTTTAATACCACCTCCAGAGTCTATATGGACAGCAGATAGCTTATCTGTTGACGCAGTCACATAGTTCATGGTAGGCTTGGACGCTAATTTCTTCAGAGGAGAGGGCGATTACACGACCTTTATTCAGACCCACCTTATGCTTCCTCTAACAGGCACTCACGGAGGTGAGGGGGCAAGGGCTCATGCGATAGGCAAGGCGACTCGGGCGACTAGGGCCCATGCTAGAGGGGCTCCTCCTATTGAACATACTATTTGTTGGCCAGAGCTTCCCACTACGCTCACATGCTGAAGGCCTACCGAGACTGCTTATCAGATTCTGATTGAGCCAGCAGAGGCTGGGCACGAGCTTGTCAGAGTTCGAGGCTTGTCTCAGGTATAGACAATACTTTAACATTTGCACTCTATATTTCCATTTCAAATATGTTTATTCTAGACATTGATCATCCAAATATATTTACAGGCATCTATAGAGTATACGGGGAGCCTCCTCGAGCTGGTGGCTTCCATGATGGGCATGGTGCAGAAGAGGGAGACTTTGCTTGGTCTGTAACAACCCTCATACTGTTTACCGATAAATTACTGAATTACTTACTGATTATTGCTAAACTGGACTGCTTATGACAGATAATGGAACTAACTGAAGTACTGAATGGACTGATTGAAAACTGGAACTGAATTGACTAAGCATATCTATTGTATTGCGTTTTTTATCTTTTCGATTAATTGATTATCTACTCGTGTTTTTATGTTTAAACTGCAAATTGAAGGCCTTATCGGCGGCCGAATCGAAAATAGATTGATGTTTTGGAACCATTGAAATTTATGTGATTTAATGGTATATTTATCTAAAATGTGATTAGGAATGATTAAACTAGATTAAATAAAGCCAATTAAAGAGTTTGTCGTAATTACACTTTTGCCATTGTTAGTGGGCCTTTGTTTATTCTCATTATTGAGCCTTGCCTACACTTAGATGAACATTTCATCAGCTCTATTCCCTTGTTCCACCGAATTTGAGAGAGAGTGAGGGAATTAAACTCAACTTGGGGAAGTAGCTTGAATCTTGAAGAATTGAAGTGTAAATTGGCATAATTGAGCTCCTAAACCTTGAATACAAGACTTAGGTAAGAGAATTCATCCCTCTAATTGTGAGTTAGAGCTAATTCTTGCATGCTTCATGCTTCATTTTAGAATTAAGTCATGTTGTAGCTCATACATGATGAATTATACTAGAAATCATGCATGCATGTTTGAATTGATGAATTTTGAGTTGAGTTCATGACAAATTGTACATGCATGCTCATGTCTAAGCTTAAGTCCATGATTTCAACTTGTTTTTGGTATAAATGGCTCACTAGAACATCAAATTGGAGCTTTGAAATGGTTTAATTTCATGCATGTTTGCATGTTCTTCATATTCTTGAAAATGGGTTTGAATATGGTTTTAATTGACTCACCTTTGGGGCTTGAATTCATAAATTGAGCTTTGAAACTTGTTATACATTGAATTTAGATATGTTTTCCAGAATTTGGGCCCAAGAGGTTGAGTTTGGAGTGGTAGAATGCTTGGTTTGAGCTTGGGAGGAAAATATGGAAATTCCAGATTTGGCTTCCTCGCTCGAGCGAGCACCTTTGTCCCGGGCTCCTCTCGAGCGACCATCGAGCGACCATCACGCGTAAAATCACAGCATCCAGTATTTTTACTGTTTCGACAGACCGCTCGAGTGAAGGATTACTCGCTCGAGCGAAGCCTTTGATTTTGGAAGCTCGCTCGAGCGAAGGAAGGCTCGCTCGAGCGAGGCTCCTATTTTCAGCAAACTTTGCAAAATGTTTTCTAAGTGTATTTTTGCATCCTCATCCCATTCTAGGCATTCTTAGGCCTAGTTTAAAGCATCTTAATGAGGATATAGATGTAGAACACACCGAGGCAAATTAGGGATTAAGTTATTGATCTTCCCCAACTGTATAGCTTAGTGTGTGTTCATCCTGTATACTGTGTAGGGTTGGCTTACCGAGGGGACGCTCTAGCTTACTGTAGCCCAGAACTCTGTGAGTAACAACTGTGTAAAGATATGTTCAAAAATGATTATCTTCTGAACTGTTTACTTTATTGAATTGTTTACCTTATTGAGCTGTCTACTTTATTGAACTGTTTGCTGAACCATTCACTGAACTGAAATGTTACTAAATTGAACTATTTACGAAACTGCTTACTGAATTGAACTGGTTACTGAACTGTTTACTGAACTGAACTGTTTACTGAATTGATACTGTTTACTGAACTGAACCGTTTACTGAATTGATACTGTTTACTGATCTGATACTGTTTACGGAATTGAACAGTTCACTGAACTGATACTGTGTACCGAATGAACCCATGTCTTATATTCTGAACTGTATTGTGGCATCCTTGGCACCTACTGTTTACTGTTACTGTGATAGAGAGATCTCTGTCGGTTCCCAAGTTTGGAACCACTACTGTTTACTGTTATGATGGCCATTCTGTATTTCTGATATGGAACAAAGTGCTGTACGGAACTAAGTGCTACACTGTGAGCCACCTCTAGAATCTACGGAACTAAGTGCTACAGTGTGAGCCACCTCTAGAATCTGTGCGAGACATCTCTTAAATCCACAAGTACTGTACTGTTCTCTGAAATAGTACTGTTACTGTTACTGTTACTGTACTGCTACTGATAGCCATCATTTACTGTTTGGCCTGTTAAGACCCGGTCTTTTAAGACCTACTGTTGACTGTACTGTTATGCCAATGGATGCACCGCATATCACTGCTTTAACTGAATGATTGTTATGACCTAAAATATGAGCCACAAACTGAATGACTGATAAACTGATTGAAATGACTGTTTTCAATACCGAAAGGACATTCATTTATAACCCCTTTACGCTTTGTGTTATTCACTGGACTTTAGCTCACTGCTCGTATATATATGTAGGTGTACAGGCACCAGACCGCAGCTAGGAGCGTCAGGCAAGCTTTAATTTTGTCAAGCCAACCACTGTGCCTCACTGCGAGGTTCCGAGCCTATCAAGCTATGGCTTAGGGGCTTAGGGGTGTTTTATTTCCCCGTTTGTCTCCGTAACTGTTTTGTTTACTGTATAGACTGATAGCACCGTACTGTACTGTTTAATAGGGATTAAGTCCCAGTTTTGACTGATTGTATATTTTGTGCATACTATTCTGTACTGAAAGTATAAAGGTATGAAAATCTTTTTGCATACAGACTGTCACAGCTCATTGGACATTGTTTATTTACTGTTCTGGCTTCCGCCATGCCCCTGTACTCTGTTTTACTGTATTACTGTTCTGTAGGCCTTCGGTAATCTCGGATTACTGGCCGGTTACGGTGCTAAACCCATAGGGGCAGGTTTGGGTTGTGACAGAGTGGTATCAGAGCGATACTTAACCACGAGTTATACCGCACACACGTGTCCAAATGAGCTATAGGATGTCCTAGAAAAGAAGTTAGGGCATTGCATGAGCATAAAAAAAAGTGTGTGTGGTTATGACATGACTGATTATATGCCAATGTGTTAAACTGTTTAAGTATGCAACTGTTTATGTTTATAATTGCTACCACTGCTTATAGTGAAATGAAACGAAGCCCATATGCATACTAAAGAAGTTAAATGGAATAACATGTAATGTTAATGTTACTACTGACTGCGGAAATCTAAAGAAAATGAACGTGTGAAAGTGGAGGGTCATGTGACCGTACCTGAACTGAAATGAAAGTATACACACGTCTAATATGAGATAAAACGTGAAATCAGTAAGAACCTCTCCTATATTGATAACCACCCCGTTGTGCGAAACAAGGGAAAGGATGAGGAACGTAGGCGAAACCGAATCTTCTGATGTAGTTAACAGGCTAGAAGGAATGGTTGACGTCTTAACTGAAAAGGAGATAAAAAGGCCGACATACGTGCTTGAATCAACTGAATATGAACTAATGACATTGATACGGAAACCCAAATAAACTGAAACCACCGGAATTTCTGGGAGGTACCGAACCACAGAAAACTGAGACTTGGGTTTAGAAACTGAGAAAATATGTGAAGTTTTCTTCGAAAAATACTTTCCCCAATGCATCCGAGATAGGAAAGTACCCAAGTTTGAACAGCTTGAGTAAGGTGATAACACTGTGCTCGAATATGAGGTAAAACTTTACCTAGCTAGTTTGATAGGCACCCCACATGATAGATACTGACTACAAAAGACTAGAAAAGAACTGAAGGTGGGTGTGACCTAGATGCGGTTGACTGAATCGACATTTTAAAACCGTCAAAGTGTGTAGATGTCCTGGATAGGGTATAATGTCTGAGATGACGTAGCAGCATTGAAATATCCAAATCAACATCGTCAACTGAATCACAAAGAGTGAAACAGAAGTAACAGAAAGTGAAAATAACCGGTAAACAATGACCTCCGTGAATGGGGATTGCTCGGAGCACTGAAATGACTGACACAGGTGTTACCTTGAATAGATGAAATTGCTCGTATACGAACGTTGTGTGGGAATTGTATATTCCGTAATTTGGTATAGACTGTGACCATATTGACTGAACCAATTGAATTACTGGAATTATGAACCATGTACTATGAGAACTGTTAGGTATGACCTTTTGAACTGTACTAGAACTGTTGAACATGGGAATACCTTATGATTGACTGTAATTCGAGAAATTTGTACGACTATGATTTGTACTACACTATTACGTATTGACGGACATTATTGAATGAACGGACCCTTGAACTCGAATTATACACGCGAACTGTTTGTGTGTGAGACTGCTGAAACTAGGAACCCATATTGGTCTGTAAAGAGGAACTTCTGCTTATGAATTTGTGAACGAATGCCTACATGAAAACTGATTTTGAACTCACACCTGTATACATGCTCCCACGCTTGTAATACTGTTAAGACTGAAAGGAATGGACTGTGAATAATGAATCTTTTGAAATCTACCGTTGATGCGGACTATATGTGCGACACTGTAAAACCTTATGTTAACACTCACCTGTGCTATGGAAACTGTTTAGACTTGTGTACATATCTGCTTACCTTTGCTTAAGGATGTTATTAGACTGAATAGACGTATGACTGGTTACCTTAACTATCGTATCTGGAGAAACTATTTGGTATTGTACATCGAACTCGTGTGTCCGTATTGGAAATGTTAGTAGACTCCAAACATACACATACATGACGATACCTTTGCTCGGAATGATTGTTATGTTATTTGTTGATGATTTAACTGTTGGGAATATGACCCTGGAACTGCATGACTAAATAAAGACCCAGATGATAAACTCTTGACTGTGAATTGTGATTGTGGAAAATTGACATGACTGTTCAATTAAACCTGCGAGCCTATGTTTTAGTGACTGTATGATCGATCTGGAACCCTCGTATGACAACTCACTAATATGTGTCACCGAGAACCTTGGGTGAGGTATTATTGTATACCATATACCCTTATGAAAGATTTATTGGGAAAATTGCTATATTGACTGTGATGCTCACCTCTCGATATGAATAACTGCATGCCCGTGCGTTTGCCTGTAAACTGGTTGGGAGGAACACATTGTATATGACCTGTACTGCTTTGATATGAATTGTAATGGTACCGGATTCTGATGCAAGTTTGACAATTGATGAACTCAAACTAATTGTGAAACTACCGGCTAGGTACCTAAATGACTGGAGTATGAACTAATGTACTTCGTCTAGAAATGATAAGAATGAAACCGTTACCTGATCTGATCTGATAGAACCGTGGGTTGATGAAATCCTTTGTGTAACTGATAGAATTTCTGTCTGATGCTTGTGCTTTGAACTTTTACTCGTTATGATTGGGCAGAACTTGCATCTGACATGACCTGGTCAAACTTTCATCGAATTAACCTGAGAAAACTCTTGCTGAGAGCTATTATCTGAATTGCTTACAATGTGGGAAAACTGGGTATGTAACCGGTGATGACTTACCCGGTAATACTGTTCTGACCATGAACTTGTTTGACTAGGAAATGATTGTCTTGGTGATTACGGTACTTCAGAACTGATGGGATCTGTTGACCACAAACTGGTTTTGATCATAAACTCTGACTGTCTGGAAGTATATGTAATCCGTATGACTGTTTTCTTACTGACATGTGCTATGACTGAATCTGTGAAGACTGGAACTGATGAATAATGAATGAATACTTACTTCAGAATTCTGCCTACTGCTATGGGAGTAATGTACAATTCGCTTTATCTTCCCGATAACTCCCGAAGGAACTGGACTGACTGTGATGGATTACCGAATTGAGAACCAAATTGAACTAAGACCGGGTGAACAACTCGGAAGAGAATGAGTCGAAACTCTGTAACTTAACGGGGGAAATTACTTAGGAAACTGAGCCCAGTGCAAATTTATAACCCCGATAAGTACTTGATATAAGTAGTGTGAATACTACTATACTACTACTGTACTGTTCCTGTATTGTTACCATTACTGTTACTGTACTGTCACTGTACTGACACTGCTACTGTACTGTATATGTATTGTACTGTATCTGTCCTGCACTGTATCTGTTCTGTATCTGCTCTAGTAGTGCTAATGAATGCACCGCGTATGCTTAAGTAAGAATTGTGGCATCTATGTGTGCTCTGGACAAGAATATGGAAATGAACACATATCCGAAACTGCCCTTGACTGACAATTGAATGTGCATAAGATTTTGTTTTAATATGATTATGCTCCTGTTATAGAGTGAAAGTTACCTTTATGCTAGGTATTGTCTCTGTTATTATATGTTACCTCGAGTTTGGAGGACCAAACTCTTTATAAGGAGGGGAGACTGTAACAACCCCCATACCGTTTACCGATAAATTACTGAATTACTTACTGATTATTGCTAAAATGGACTGCTTATGACAGATAATGGAACTAACTGAAGTACTGAATGGACTGATTGAAAACTGGAACTGAATTGACTAAGCATATCTATTGTATTGCGTTTTTTATCTTTTCGATTAATTGATTATCTACTCGTGTTTTTATGTTTAAACTGCAAATTGAAGGCCTTATCGGCGGCCGAATCGAAAATAGATTGATGTTTTGGAACCATTGGAATTTATGTGATTTAATGGTATATTTATCTAAAATGTGATTAGGAATGATTAAACTAGATTAAATAAAGCCAATTAAAGAGTTTGTCGTAATTACACTTTTGCCATTGTTAGTGGGCCTTTGTTTATTCTCATTATTGAGCCTTGCCTACACTTAGATGAACATTTCATCAGCTCTATTCCCTTGTTCCACCGAATTTGAGAGAGAGTGAGGGAATTAAACTCAACTTGGGGAAGTAGCTTGAATCTTGAAGAATTGAAGTGTAAATTGGCATAATTGAGCTCCTAAACCTTGAATACAAGACTTAGGTAAGAGAATTCATCCCTCTAATTGTGAGTTAGAGCTAATTCTTGCATGCTTCATGCTTCATTTTAGAATTAAGTCATGTTGTAGCTCATACATGATGAATTATACTAGAAATCATGCATGCATGTTTGAATTGATGAATTTTGAGTTGAGTTCATGACAAATTGTACATGCATGCTCATGTCTAAGCTTAAGTCCATGATTTCAACTTGTTTTTGGTATAAATGGCTCACTAGAACATCAAATTGGAGCTTTGAAATGGTTTAATTTCATGCATGTTTGCATGTTCTTCATATTCTTGAAAATGGGTTTGAATATGGTTTTAATTGACTCACCTTTGGGGCTTGAATTCATAAATTGAGCTTTGAAACTTGTTATACATTGAATTTAGATATGTTTTCCAGAATTTGGCCCAAGAGGTCGAGTTTGGAGTGGTAGAATGCTTGGTTTGAGCTTGGGAGGCAAATCTGGAAATTCCATATTTGGCTTCCTCGCTCGAGCGAAGGATTCCTCGCTCGAGCGAGCACCTTTGTCCAGGGCTCCGCTCGAGCGACCATCGAGCGACCATCGTGCGTAAAATCACAGCATCCAGTATTTTTACTGTTTCGACAGACCGTTTGAGCGAAGGATTACTCGCTCGAGCGAAGCCTTTGATTTTGGAAGCTCGCTCGAGCGAAGGAAGGCTCGCTCGAGCGAGGCTCCTATTTTCAGCAAACTTTGCAAAATGTTTTCTAAGTGTATTTTTGCATCCTCATCCCATTCTAGGCATTCTTAGGCCTAGTTTAAAGCATCTTAATGAGGATATAGATGTAGAACACACCGAGACAAATTAGGGATTAAGTTATTGATCTTCCCCAACTGTATAGCTTAGTGTGTGTTCATCCTGTATACTGTGTAGGGTTGGCTTACCGAGGGGACGCTCTAGCTTACTGTAGCCCAGAACTCTGTGAGTAACAACTGTGTAAAGATATGTTCAAAAATGATTATCTTCTGAACTGTTTACTTTATTGAATTGTTTACCTTATTGAGCTGTCTACTTTATTGAACTGTTTGCTGAACCGTTCACTGAACTGAAATGTTACTAAATTGAACTATTTACGAAACTGCTTACTGAATTGAACTGGTTACTGAACTGTTTACTGAACTGAACTGTTTACTGAATTGATACTGTTCACTGAACTGAACCGTTTACTGAATTGATACTGTTTACTAATCTGATACTGTTTACGGAATTGAACAGTTCACTGAACTGATACTGTGTACCGAATGAACGCATGTCTTATATTCTGAACTGTACTGTGGCATCCTTGGCACCTACTGTTTACTGTTACTGTGACAGAGAGATCTCTGTCGGTTCCCAAGTTTGGAACCACTACTGTTTACTGTTATGATGGCCATTCTGTATTTCTGATATGGAACAAAGTGCTGTACGGAACTAAGTGCTACACTGTGAGCCACCTCTAGCATCTACGAAACTAAGTGCTACAGTGTGAGTCACCTCTAGAATCTGTGCGAGACATCTCTTAAATCCACAAGTACTGTACTGTTCTCTGAAATAGTACTGTTACTGTTACTGTTACTGTACTGCTACTGATGGCCATCATTTACTGTTTGGTCTGTTAAGACCCGGTCTTTTAAGACCTACTGTTGACTGTACTGTTATGCCAATGGATGTACCGCATATCACTGCTTTAACTGAATGATTGTTATGACCTGAAATATGAGCCACAAACTGAATGACTGATAAACTGATTGAAATGACTGTTTTCAATACCGAAAGGACATTCATTTATAACCCCTTTACGCTTTGTGTTATTCACTGGACTTTAGCTCACTGCTCGTATATATATGTAGGTGTACAGGCACCAGACCGCAGCTAGGAGCGTCAGGCAAGCTTTAATTTTGTCAAGCCAACCACTGTGCCTCACTGCGAGGTTCCGAGCCTATCAAGCTATGGCTTAGGGGCTTAGGGGTGTTTTATTTCCCCGTTTGTCTCCGTAACTGTTTTGTTTACTGTATAGACTGATAGCACCGTACTGTACTGTTTAATAGGGATTAAGTCCCAGTTTTGACTGATTGTATATTTTGTGCATACTATTCTATACTGAAAGTATAAAGGTATGAAAAATCTTTTTGCATACAGACTGTCACAGCTCATTGGACATTATTTATTTACTGTTTTGGCTTCCGCCATGCCCCTGTACTCTGTTTTACTGTATTACTGTTCTGTAGGCCTTCGGTAATCTCGGATTACTGGCCGGTTACGGTGCTAAACCCATAGGGGCGGGTTTGGGTCGTGACATGGTCTCCACGGTATCTAGGTAATTTCCTTCAGTTCAGCACTTTATACTATCATCTTTCCACTGATACACTGGCATTTCAACTGTAATCATTCCCAAACTGCACTGATATACTGCATTCGCACACTGTACTCACACACTATACTTATAATGTATCTGATTTTTGCATGCTATACCTGTATTTGATACACACACTGTAGCTAATATGTTGACAACTGTTTTTTTTTTTTTCAGGTTCCATATGCACCGATGGCACCAGCGGCGGCAGCAACAGCACCGGCAACACCTCCTCCATCAATAGGGAGGAGAGAGAGACAGCCCCCAGCTCATGGCCGAGATGTTAGCCACAATCGAGGCAGAGATAGGGGCATCCGAGGCCAAAGCAGCCCTTCAAAGCCTGTTTTGAGCGATGGTGATGCTGAGACCAGTGACTCTGAGAAGGCAGTGAGTCGGCATTCTAAGTCATCCGAGAGTGGAGACGATGGTACTAGCTCAAGGTCCAAGAGCAGAGGCAATGCCGAGGAGGACTCTGAGACAGGGAACGGAGATGATACTAGTTCTGGTTCAGAGTCTGATTCGGATAGTGGTGCCGATGGAGATAGTGCCCCCGAGTCCTCCCTTCCGAGGAAAAGGACGAAGAGGGCATCTCGAGCCTGAGGCGACTGGCACTGATTTGTTTGTACTTTTTGCTTAGTTTCTTTTTGTTTGGTAGCATTAGCACATGTATAGTTTCAAATAGGTTTATTTTCTTTTGAAACTTGTACTCTTCTTTTGTAAAAACCATGATCGAAATAAAACCTCACAGTTTTTTTGAAAAGCGTTGTTATTTTTACATCATGAGCACCATATTTGCATGAAATGGACATGGAATCGAATTTGCAAATGAAAACTGAACACTTGTATTGGCACGACGTTCTTAATCAGGTAATGAGCAGACCAATAACCAAAATACAAAATACAACTTGATAAACAAAGCAAAAACAACTCAAATACAAATAAACAAACTTGCTAAAACCAAAAAGACTCAAGACAAGACCTTGAAAGACTCAAAGATCAAGACAAAACACATGCTGCCAACACTACCCAGGACACAAGTGGACATCAGGCCAGAAAGGAGAGCTGTCGGCCAGAGATGGAGATTGCCGACCAAAAAGGTGGCCTACTAGCCACAAGAGATGGCCTGTCAGCCACCAGAGTAGCCTGCCGGCCACCAGTGTGAGCAACCTCCAGATTGTTGATAGTTGGCTTCCACTCACAGCCTTATCTTTTACAAAAGGTTCAGCCTCATGATTTCTCCTCCAGAACCTTATTTCAGCTACAATTTCTTTCACAAATGGAGCTATTTTTTATCGAAAAACTCACAGATTGGATAGTGGCTTTAGACGGCACAAAAAAGGTAAATTTTTGGGGTTTTAGCATAAATGCACTTTTTTCGTTGAGCCGTACTTCACTTTGTTTTCAATTCCTCCATGCCGTGGCCTGATGCTAGGACCCAATTACACACGTCTTTCGCTTCGGGGGACAAGAAATATGCCCGACACTTGAAGAATTTCAGGCATTAATGAAATCCCGACACAATCCCAAGCTTTAGGACGGATGTGTGGACTTACTCTGCACGAGGCTCAGTCTTTGGCCCACAACGGAGAGCTAGACATACCCAGCATGATTCATTGATTTTCTGACATCGGTGACCGAGGCGACCTTCTTTGGTGAGGTTTTTGGCAACATGCCCTCTGCTTATGTATTTTTGCACATTTCCTTCTTGCCCCTAGTTTTAGCGGATCCAGCATTCGATTGATCGAAGTGGCCCAAGGTTTGAAAGAAGGTAAGAGTTGTATTGGTTTGGCACTGGCCGAGACCTTGATGAGCTTGGAAGCCTTTCATCGGAAAGAGACTAGTAGATTCGCGGGGAGTCCACTACTGCTTCAGGTATTGTTTCCCACCCTTTCTCATATGTGTTTCTCACATCACTCGGCGCTTATGCTCTATTTTTTTTCTCAAAGCCCTTTTCTTGCTTTTATCTCAACATACATCTCTCTATTCTTTAATGTCTCTTTTCTTTCATTTCTCCCCATGTGTGGCTTATGGATAAGCTGAAGGTAGTGGACTCTTGCCTTGAGTACACAGCTCGAGGTTATTTCTTCCGACACAGTGGATTTCCCCAACGAGGGATGGTGGTGTAACTGGATGTGCAACAGGTCTGCTGCTGACATAGCTTGGCATTGCCCCTGGCTTAATCTGACCAAGATGAGTTACAGCATGGCTCGGCAACCTGGCATACAGTTGATCTGCCTTACCCACTGCGTGTTCTATTTTCCTTTCCAGTTCAGACGTCAGTTCGGGCATGATTAGACCCACCCAGAGGAAGGGGTAGAGTACCCGGTTTCATTCCCCATCTGTGGTTCACACTTGGCTAGGTACCTTACCGCTTGGAGGACGAGAGAGCTTCTGGCCCCTGACCTAGTTTTAGTTATGCCCTTTCTGGCGAGTGTTTCGCTTGGCTTGAGGATGAGGCATAAACCGGGCCCACTTTGGCTTTAGAAGCTTCCACAAGCACGAGCAAAGGACGCAGGAGCACCTGACTCAACTATGCCCCAAGTTTATTGCTTTGACCTTTCTTTTCAAGTTTTTTCAAAGTAATAAAAGCAACTTTGATTTGTATCAGAGAGTTGGTGAACTTTATGTTGAAATCAATGAAATTAAAGTCGTAAGCACTGAAAATTTTCCTTTTAGTCCAAAAATGATCTAAGTTGTAAAAGGTAAAATTTTGAACAAAATCAACTTTTATCAAAACTTTCCAAAACCATTTTCGAAAAGGATCACCACTTGACATGCATGGAAACAATCCTCAAGATGTACAACCCTGAATCAAAAAATTAGAAATGCCCCTAATTGAACACCACTGCTCTGCATTGTAACCAGCTCTTCTTCCTAGAATGAAGATCACAACTGAACTCTCAGATAATGGATAGATAAAGATGACCTGATTAGACACATGGACAGGACAATTGAGTTGGAGGTGATTACGGCCGAACTTCAAGATGAAGTTGCCTATGTATCGTAAAGATGGGAATCAGGCCTTATGTAGTTCGGTTCAAGTTCACTCAAGTATTAACTCTCTCTTTTTGCACTCTAAGTTTTGCCAAAGTCGCCCTTTAGGGTTTTCAACCTTGCGAGCTCAGTTTTTCTTTATTTCTAATTTTTCATACTCTAACTTTTGCCTAGGTCGCCCTTTCGGGTTTTCGGCCTAGCGAGCCTCTCAGGGATAGTATTTCTTCAACTTGTCCATGTTGATCGGTTGTAAGAATTCCTGGCCATCTAAGTCCATGAGAATAGCAGCTCCACTCGACCAAATAGCTTTGATGATGTAAGGACTAGTCCAATTGGGTCTGAACTTGCCCTTAGGGTCATGAATGGGAGCTCGGTTGTCTTTTAGCACATATCCCCCTCTTTGAGATTTCGGGACTTAACTTTCTTGTTAAAAGCCCAGGCAATTCTGCGTCAGTAGCCCTAAACATGATACAATGCTTTCAGCCTTTTCTCATCAAACAGCGTCAACTCCTCAAATCTGTTATGTTGCCAATCCGCCTCTGCTATCTGACACTTAGCCATAACTCGCAGCGACGGGACTTCTATTTCAATTGGCAAAACGGCTTCCATCCTGTAGACAAGAGAATAAGGAGTTGCCCCTATAGACATTCGGATTGAAGTTCTATATCCCCAAAGTGCAAATGGCAATTTATCTGGCCAGTCCCTGTATAGTCTCGACCATCTTCTGCAAGATAATCTTGATGTTCTTGTTGGCAGCTTCAACAGCTCCATTAGTTTGCGGCCTATATATAGATCACTTATGGAAAGCCACATTGTATTTCTCCAACAAGTCTATCACCTCTTTCTTGAAGTGGGAGCCATTATCTGATATGATCTCATTTGGGACTCCGTACCGGCAAATGATATTGTTTCTGATGAACTTGGCCACATGCGATGCTTTCAACACTGCATAGGAGTGAGCTTCCACCCACTTTGTAAAGTAATCAATTGCCACCAATGTATATTCATGCCCATTCGACCCTTTTGGTGTGACTGCACCGATAACGTCGATTCCCCAGATTGAGAAAGGCCATGGCAAAGTCATGTTGTACAATTTTGACGGCGGGATATTCATGTGATTAGCATGAATTTGGCATTTGTGGCATCGCCGAGCAAAACCAATACAATCCTTCTCCATGGTGGACCAGTAGTAACCTTGCTTGAGAATCTTCCGGGCTAGTATCACATTGTTCATATGCACTCTGCACTCTTCTCCATGGATGGCCTCTACCAGGCGCTTTGATTCCTCTTCTTCAACACACAACTTGTGCATTCCCAAATGACCTTTCTTATATAGTTTACCTCCGCAAATGATAAATTGGATGGCCATTCGCTATATTCCCCTTTTGTCTTTGGCATTTGCCCATGGTAGATAGATCTTCTTTTCCAATAAGTTCCAAATGTCGTAGTACCAAGGGTTTTTGTCTTGCGCTTCACCTATTGCTGCAATAATTTCATAAACCGGTGTGTATTTCTGGTCAATGATAATCGGATGCATCCAAACTCCAAGTGGGATGTCTACCATAGAAGGTAGAGTTACTAAAGCATTAGCGAACTTCTTGTTCTCTCTTAGTAGATGTGTGAAAGTCAGCTTTTCAAACCTACGAATTAGAATGTCCAGGGTCAGGTGGTAAACCTTCATCTTTTCTTCTTTGACTTTCTAGTCTCTATTTGCTTGAGAAACAACTAAGTCCGAGTCCCTGATAATATCTAATCTTTTTGCCCCTAGTTCCAAGGAAACTTCTAAACCAGTGATACACGCTTCATATTCTGCTTCATTATTGGATACCTTGAACCGGAGTTTGAAGGCTAAAGGTATATGGAAGTCATCGGGTGCTATCAGCAACACACCTATCCCATAACCGTGCTGATTGGCTGCTCCGTCAAAGTACATCGTCCAAGTCTCCTCCTCAACTTGCAGAATGACTTCATCTGGGAACAAGTATTCCACCACCTCATTCCCTTCAACTAGGTGGTCTACCAGAAACTCAGCTACAGTTCTTTCCTTGATAGACTTGCGGGTGACATATTTGAGCTCAAATTCGGAGAGGAGAATCAACCAACGGGCTAGCCTACCCATAAGCGCTGGTTTCTCAAAGAGATATTTGATAGTGTCTAATCTCGAAACTAGGATTACAGAGTGAGCTAACAAGTACTGCCTCAACTTCCTGGTAGCCCATACCAAGACTAGGCAACCTTTTTCCAACGGAGTATAACGGGTCTCGTAATCCAGCATTTTCTTGCTCAAGTAGTAGATGGCTTTCTCCACCCTATCTTTAGATTCCTGAGCGAGCATGCATCCCATAGTCATGTCTGTCACTGACAGGGACAGAATCAAAGGCTTTCGTAGCTCTGGTGGCGATAACACTGGCAGATTCTAGAGGTACTGCTTAACCTACTCAAAGGCAAATTGACATAGATCATTCCATCGGAATTTCTTCCCTTTCTTTAGGAGACCAAATAGTGGTTCACAAGTCAAGCTTAAGTTGGAAATAAATCGTCTTATGATTTGTACTTTACCTAAAAAGCCGTGCACCTCCTTTTCAGTCCTTGGTGGTGGCATTTCTAGGATGGCCTTGATTTTGGAAAGATCTACTTCGATGCCCCTCTGTGTGATCAAAAAGCCCAGTATTTTCCATGCTGTTATGCCAAAGGTGTATTTCTGCAGATTCAACCTTAACCTGTATTCTCTGATCCGGTGAAAGAATTTCTTCAAGGCAGTGTAGTGGCCCTCTCTTTCTTTGGACCTGACAATCATGTCGTCCACATGCACCTCGACCTCTTTATGGATCATATCATGCAGAATGGTGGTTGCAACCCTCTGGTAGGTAGCTCCAGCATTCTTCAACCCAAACAGCATAACCCAGTAGCAATAGGTCCCCCACGACGTAGTGAATACAGTTTTCTCTTTGTCTTCGGGCGCCATCAGAATCTGGTTGTACCCGAAAAAACCATCTATAAAGGATAGCAATGCATGGCCTACAGTGAAATCCACTAACTCATCAATGTGCGGCAAAGGAAAGCCATCCTTCGGACTGGCTCTGTTCAAGTCCCGGAAGTCTACACATACTCGGATTCTACCATCCTTTTTCGGCACTGGGACAATGTTCGCCAACCAAGTCGGATACTCAGATACTAACAAGAAACCTGCCTCGATCTGCTTTGTGACCACTTCTTTGATTTTCAACGCCCAATCCGGACGGACTCTACGCAGCTTCTGCTTGACGGGTCAGGCATCGGGGTTAAGAGGGATCCAATGCTGTACAATCTCATGATCAATTCCAGGTATGTCTTCGTAGGACCACACGAAAACATCTTTAAAATCTTTTAACAAAGCGACTAAGCGCTCGCGTTCCTCCAAAGACAACGTGGACCCGATCTAGACCAAATGCGGATCCTTCTCAATACTCATATTAATAGCAATGATTTCATCAGCACAGGGTTTACCAAACCTCTTATCCTCTCGATTAATCAAGTTTTTCAAAACCAGAGGAATTCCTTCCTCTTCGTTTTCATTAAAATTTTGAAAATCTTGGTCAATCCAATAAATAAGCAGCATAGAGAAATACTCAAAATCGGTAGCATTCTCATTCATAAGATCCAGATCTTCGGTTACAACTGACTCAAAAGAAAAAGAAAAAGAGGACCTGGACAAGAACTTGGCATCCAGGTTACCATCACCGAGAATACCAAACTCAGACTCAGAAGAACCGAAATCTGATTCCAACTCCACAGACTCAGTGGAATCAGATTCTAGCTCATCACCCAACTTAGAACTAGACAGACAGCCCTCCTCCAGTTGCCAGATAAGAGATGGTGCCTCTAACGCATCCAAAATGCTACTAGATAGGTTCACACCCGGTTCTTCCCCACTCATGGAGATGGTAAGGTCATCCCCCAAGTTCTCTAAGTTAGCCGCGGGATCTGCAAGGAGACAAGCCAGTGTTACCCCTACTCCAACTTCGCTGTTGTCTGAGTCACTTTCCATGCTCTGTTCAGCTTCAGTACTTGGTTCAGCCTTTTTCTCGGTATCACTATCTTGCAACTACAGGTCAAAAAAGATTTCAAACCCGGGGACATGCTACTTCGTGGAATTCATCTAGGGCTCGGGAAAGCTGCAAAAGGGGAAATTTTCTCCCTCCCGACAAAGTAACCATTCAGCGTTCCCTGGATTGGCCTGTGGATGAGCTCATAGTGTGTCCCGACCTGCTTGGCTCTAGCTCTGCCTCTAATTTTTTCTCCTTTCCTAATCCATTCCTCTTTGGTGGGTACATATCCCAAACCAAAGGCATGTGGATTGTGCGGAACATCTGTTAATGTTGTGACACCTTTTCGGTCACTTCTTCCAAGTCTCATTCCTGGCACATACTACAATTTGTTCAGGACATAGATAGATTAGGTGCTGACATACATGCCCTCATTAACGGCTAGAATTGTCTGCACTACCCAGGCTTCAGCCAGGGTGAACCCTGAGAGGAATACATCCTCCTCGCCATGAGTGATCTCCAATACTGGCGTAGTTACCTCTGGCGGGAGATGGATGGATGAATTCTTGAAAACAATTGCCACTCCTTTCCCGTGAGGGTACTTCAATATTTGGTGGAGGGTGGAGGAGACAACTTTCACATGATACAACCAAGGCCTTCCTAATAGTAAGTTGAAGGTGGCCGGCACATCCAAGACTGGGAACTCGATATCTTGCTGAGCTGGGCCCACTTGGACTTTGATTTGCCCCGTGCCCTTGACCTCCTTGTTTGTATTATCATATGCCCGAATTACTTGGGTCGTGGGTACAAAGTCTGCTGGTCTGAGGCCGATTGCATAAGATGTGCGAGAAGGGTAGACAATGATGGCCGAACCGGTGTCTATCAACACTACTGGTACCTATTTTTCCCTGCACTCAACAGATATGTACAAGGGTTTATTGTGAGCAGAGCCTTCCGACAGCAGTTCTTTGTTAGAAAAGGTTAGTGTTGGCCCGGCGCCACCTGGGAAGACCAATCCCACAAGTTGTTCAGAGGTAGTGTCAATGGACAATTCAGCTTTGTCCATTACTGATAGTATTGTCTGTTGATGTACCCACGAAGCCATGGGAAGACCCCAAATTGAGATGTCAGCTTGGATTTTCTTAAGCTGCTTTAACACTACCTCTTCCTCCAGCTGTTTCTCTTTCTGTTTCTCAACCTCTCTATCTTTCCCAGATGCCCCAGCTTGATCCAAGTGCGGTGGCTTAAAATACCGCCCACTTCTTGTCATGTGATCTATTTCTTCTGCATACCACGTGTTGTCTAGAAGGCACTCACTCCAGTCTTCGTCAGTGTAAGCTAGGCGCAAATCGTCGTCCCACCATACTCCTTCAGCAGTCGACAAACAGTTGTCCAGCTCCATTCGGATTACTTTCACATCACAGGTATCCTCCACAGGGTGTTGGGCCATTACAGCTTCCTAGTTGTCTTCAACCCTCTCTTGTGCAAACTGCTTCAGTGCAGCTCCCTATTCTGTGTCCACAGTGCTCACAGCACCCAGTTCCTGAGCTAAATTTTCCACGTTGGTATTCTTTGGCAGTTTTTCCTTTTCATCGGCCCTTCTGGCCACTACAGCAATTCCTGCTTCCTTTTCCTTGGGTTCATTTCAGTTCCTTCCTCCTCATCCAACTCATCACTCAGCCACCCAGAGTTATTGGTTGACCCATTCAAATCGAACCAGCAAATTTGCACGTCCCCTTGATCTTGTTCGTCAAAGAACTGTAGGTTGTCTAAATCTTCCTCGAGTTCCACCAAATCATCCAACCCTTGGCTCGGGCCATCCTCCCTAACCACATTAACCTCTACCAGATTTGGCAACACCAATTCAGACTTAATTTGACCAATCGGCACAATGTAGCAGCTTGGATCGTATATCCTCTTAGATAAGTCCTCAGAGCTCTCCGGTAACAGACTCGTACCTTCCTCTAAGGCCAGACTCTCTTCTACTACAACTGTCACCACCACAAGCTTAGGTTGAAGTGTGGACGTGTTCATCATGCACAAATCAGTGCTTTCAGGAATGAACACCGTCGGTCTTGGTAGGTGGGAAGGGGTAATACATACGCTGGGGTCATAGGGGATGGCCAATGTATGGATTAGGTTTAGATTTTGAGGTGGAGGAACTTGATTGTGGGCCGGGAGTGGGTTTGTGGTTACATTTGGTTTCTGGGGTGGTGCGATCACCTTGTTGTCAATGAGATCTTGAATGTCATGACGCAATCAGAAGCATTGGTCGGTATCGTGACCATGCTGCTGGTGAAACACGTAGTACTTCACTAGGTTGTGTTTAGGTAGAAGAGGATCAGGAAATAGGTGAGGCTCTAATGGTTTGAGGTGCCCTTTTTTGACTAACACCTTCATGGCTTGAGATAGGGTCATGTAGAGTTGGGTAAAGGTCCTCTGGGATCGGGCAGAGTTAGCTGAAGTTTGTGGAGCTGTGTTCGCAAAGGGATTGGCAGTCTTGGTTGTGGTGGTGACAACGCTCACATCTGATGGCCTCGCAGTTGTGCTACCACTGATGGGAGCATTGGAACTGCGCACAAAAGGCCTTCTTGCCTGCTCTTTCTCATCTGTAATAAGCCCTTGTTTGATGGCATCTTTGATCTGAACCCCCATCTCATGGAGCTCAGTGAATGTGAACAGAGGTAGGATGATTATTTTCTGTAACAACTTCCCATGCAGATTGCGGACTACCATCCTTATCTGATCTTTCTCGAAAGGCCTTGTGGTCATCATTGAAGCTTTAGCCCTCCACCTCGTCACAAATTCTAAGAAGCCCTCCTTTGGCTCCTAGCGCGTTGCCTTAAGATCACGAGTTGTGACCTCAATTTGTGTTATATGAGTATTGAGTAATAAAGGCCTTGGCCATTTCCTCCCAATTCTGCTTAACAAATTCCTCCAACTTCACATACCATATGGTTGCTATTTCTGACATGGTCCACCCAAAGAGAGACAGTTTCTGCAATCTGGTTAGGCCTATCGGCCGCAAGACGTCGAAAAACAGCCATAGATGAACTGTAGGATCTCCAGAGCCGTCGAATCGATCGATGTGCGGCATTTTGAATCGATCTGGCAATGTCACTGCAGGGTCAATATATCCATCTTCTATGTCGGGGATGGAGTAACACCTTGTGCTCTCTTGAATAGCTTCTACAACTTGTTGACCTTAAGCACAGTTGGGTCAACCTCAAATTCAAATAGAGCTTCAGTTTGATACACAGGTTTTGGAGTCTTGTGCTGGGATCGGTTCTACCGGATTGCCCTGATTTTCTTAGACATTAGCGATATGGGCAGTGGCTCTGGGTACTGGGATACCCGTGGGAGGTGCATGGGATGCAGAAGCTGTTGTCGGCTGTGGTTGCTATTATTGTAGCCTGTTCATTACCTCAGCCTGACGGGCTGTGACCTCGGCTTGACGAGTAGCATCTTGTTATAGGGTTTCAATAGTTTGCTGAAGATGATGGATCAATTTCTCCATACTGACTGGGGGATACTGTGCCATCGGAATAGGCGAGTGATCTCGTGCTGGACTAGATGTAGAAGACTGTCCCTAAGCCTGACTGGATGCAGGTGAATTGAGGGGTAACTGCTGTAAAAATGAGACCGGTGAACTCTGCCTGACTCTCCTTCGTCTTGTAATCGATGAGAGTGAAGTAAACACGAGTTGTCCCCTAACAAGATCTCCGACTTTGCAAAGCCTTTTGACTCGGGTCCAGAGCACTTGGGGGATATCCGTACTTTCTGAAGCTATGGTGTTATACTACCTGGCAAAAAGAAATAAAGCAAAAAGAAAGTAGTAATCAAAAACCGCACAACACCTCAGCTAATGATGTTACCAACACAGATGTAATCAAAGCTGTAGGACTGCACTCAACACTGAATTCTGCCTCCAAAATAGATACCAAACTTGCAATTGATACACACATTCCTGTACAGTTTCACTGTAAAGCACATACTAGTTAAGTGAGAGCCAAAATACCCCTATGAGGAGGTAAGGTTACCCTGTCCTAGTTTCATCAGGAACTAGGGTTCACTATTCAAACAAAGCGGTTTCACGCAATCCTATATTCGGGTGAGCATCCTGTCCTAGTTTAGAACATTCTCTATGGCTTTTCAATATGCAACTAGGCCAAATAGTCAAAAGGGTACCTCAGCAAGACTACCTAATATACCTCTCACACCTAACACCGATAAGTGAAAGGAGGATCAAACGATGCAGCGGTAGTCTAGATCCAAGGGTTGTGTTCCCATCATGGAAGAGCCCGTGACCAGTCATCCTTTTAGCAAGCTTTTAGGCAAGCCTCCAGCAAGCCGTTCAGGAATAACAGATGGCAAACATAGTGACTTAAACGCACCAATACAAATGTAATGCAAAGAAACATATAAGTGTAGATAAAATGTCATATCAAGAAGTTCGAGCCAAGTTCTCTAATTCCCCAACAGAGTCGCTAGAAACTGTAGCTCGACTTTTTCGTGCCCCCTTTCAGAAGACGAACAAGCCCTACAGCATCGAACTCTCGCGATTCTAAAACTGATCTCATGAGTGCAATGTGAAATAGATAAACACCAAAGAGTCCCAATCTGGCAAATCTTTTGGAAAATTGATTTTGAATCAAATTGCCAAAAATGGACTACTTTGCCAGACACAGAGTCGCCACCTAAATATTTTTTGAGAAATTTAGGAAACCTATGACTTGTGCCAAAGGCCATGTGTCCGTCAACACCAAGATTGTCTCAGCTTGGGAACTTTGGTACGAGAGGGGAAGGTCATGAATTGAGCACCCCCATTCGCCCGATCAAAGATCAACCTCTGCTAATCATGATAGGAATCTCATCTACATTATATGTTCTTGTTCCGATTAATTAGGCTAACATTACTATGAGATGCGCGCACAGACAAGTATAGACTAAATTTGCAAGAATTGGAACACTTGATTTCATGTTTTGTTTTGAAAACTGTTCCGAATATGTACCACTTGAAAAAGTGATCACATATGAACATTACTCAAATTATTCCAATTCAAGCAACTAGCCTTCATCCACAGGCATTCAAGCAATTTATCAATTAAGCACTTAGCCTCATGGCAAGCATGCTAGACATGGCAACATCAACATGCAATATGCTAAAGTGAGTAAAGGCTCACCTAGTACTCCAAGCCAAAAAGATGAGAGAGTTAGAACAATGCATGATCCTAACTTATGCAATATGACTAATGCAACACATTCGATATGCAATTTGCTAGGCTTGGCTATTAATATGAAATATGAAGCAATTTGACAACATGTGGTCTAAGCACATATTCAAAGAAGTATTTAACTAACAATGCAAGTTAGAATGGTGAACCGAGCCTCGGTGCATGCAATAGAAATGGATGCAAACATGGAGAATGCTAAACAAATCATGATGTTCTAATCTAACCATCGTAAGCAGTTAAATAAAAGGGAGAAAGACGTGGGGTTGGAAGACATACACATTATTACAACATTACGCCCTCACACAAGAGGGTCCGAATGAATAAACTAACTAACTAGCTAACTAATTAAAGCTAAGCTAATTATTACAAAACAAATTAAATTAGCTAAACTACTTAACTAATTATTACAAAACAAATGAACTAATTAATTAACTATTCTAGCTAATTAAAATAATTACAACATGAGACGAATTAGTTATTCTAACTAATTAATTACAAAGCTACTATTTTAAGCACAACACTAATACATTTACAACACGTATCCCGAGGATCGATGAAGGGCTCATGCATGAATATGGTTTCCACCCGAAAAAGCCATTGTTTCTTCTGCTGAATTCCTCTGTTGCACAGTAGAACATTTGCACTGATTTCCACCTCCAAACCAATTTTGTTCTATTTCAGAAGGACACTACTTGATTTTGCACTGGTGGCCAACAGAGGGCCTGTTGTCCACTGAAAATAGCCTGTCGGCCACTGCTGACTGGGCTTCCTGCTGTAATAGAGAGCAAATAGAGCAAAGACAGTGTATTCTCATAGGTTTGATTCATAAACCACCAATGGACGCAATTTCATTGCATGATGGCTTATGAACCAAGTGTGCAAGTTCGATAAATGCAACAAATCAAGACTCTCAAAAACCACCTCCCTATCATGAAAGATCAAGGGAAGTAGTTGACAATGAATCTTGAACCATTTTCATCACTAATGAGTATGAAATGACTCAAGACTCAAGTGTTCAATTAACGTCCGATTGAACCCAAAACTAAATTATTATCTTGCACCTTTTTTTTAGTAACGAATCTTATTACTTCATTTTAGATTATCATCTATTCTTTAATCAATTGAGTCCAAAAGGTGAATTTAAGTCCTCTAATGGAAAGATGGCTCAAACCAAGAGTTGCTTTTGGCATGAAAAAGACATCGCACCATTGGTAATGAACCCCTAAAGGGATTAAACCATTAAGTATGACATCTCAATCTCATGCTTAAACAAACAAGTAGTTTGAAACCACTTTCAAAGCAAAACAAAAGCCAATATAGGAGGGAGGTTGCAGAGGTGATTAAGAGTGATCACAAGTATGGAAAGCCATAAATAAATGCAATCAACTCAAATAAGATGGTGTCTAAGGCCTAAAACACCAAACTCAAGAGGACAATTACACTACAAGCATGCAAAACAAAGCTGAAATGCAACAAACACTTAAAGACAATCCTAAAACAGTCCTAAATTAGTCCTAAAACATGTTGAAATTAAGAAAAAAATAGCTAAATTAATAAGCTAAAATATGGATCATGCTAGACTAGTAAGCAAAACACAAGGAGGGGAAGCTAACCTCTCCAATTTTGGACTTCAAACCATGATTTTAGCCACTGAAATAACTCTGAAAATCAGTGTTTAAAAGCTCAAAAAAAGATAGTGCAAAGGTGGGAAACACAAGCATAAAGGCCTTGAGAGTAAGGTGTAAAGAAGGGTGAACCACCCCTCAACCTTTATTGGCCTTAAAACCCAAGTTTTAACCCAAAATTACAGAGTTTTTACAGCCCAAAAAAAGTTGGAAAATAGTAAGAAAAAGAGTAATTACAACAAGTAAAGAGGCAAAGGTTTATACCTCTTGAAGAGGAGATCACTTTCAAGCAATAAAACAAGGCAAACACACCCTCAAGAGCTCAAACAAGGCTCAAAGATACCTCAGCTCAAAGGTGGAAAGGTTTGGTTAAGAGTGTATAGGGAAAAATGAAGAGTGTATAGGCAAAGGTTAAGAAATTTGCAAGAGAGAAAGAGAATTGTAGAGAGAGGAAAAATTTTGCTCCAAAATTTTTCTAACCTCTAAAGCAAGAGGGGAGGTCCTCTATCTATAGAGAAACATGAACCTCCCTCAAAAACATCCAGCCATACACATGGGAGCAGATGCAAGCATTTGTGCAAACAACTGGCACAGCTATCACAAAATATCTGCAAAACACATTGGTGGCCGGCAGGCCACATCAGTGGCCGGCAACCAGGAGCAATGGCCGATAGCCCATACCAGTGGCTGGCAGGCCATCAGAGGTTGCAGGCTTGAAAATCCAAGGTTTTGGTCCAAAACAAGGCAGCAAGGGTGTAGGGTTTGAAAGGCTCAAAGTTGTGAGGACTTCGGGCACTTAACAAGCATATATACTCATCATTAGGTGTGCAAGCGATGACGTACAAGTCATAAAAGACAACAAAAATGGGGTATCTACATTAGCCCCAAATGGCCACGACCGGCTCTCCATGAGGCACGGCTGGGCCCCAGTGCCCTCCCCTGTTCCTTCATTTCAGGCTCAGTATAAGGTGGCACAATGTTCAAAAAGGGACCTCTAAGGTAGGAATAGTGTAAATATGAAGATTTGGGGATTGTTTCAGAGCTTGAGCTTAAATTCCTCCATTGAGAATTTGAATCATACACAATGTAACTTTCATCATTGAGTGCACAGGACAAAGCGCCCAAGTCTTGCGAGCAGTCAAAAATGGGGTGTCTATAGTTTCCTCTCTTTGACAGAGCTCAATGTCATAAAATGACATGAGGCCGTAAGACTTGGGCAAGGAAATAAATCAAAAGCAAATGGTTGAACTCGAGGGTTGCCTATGTATCCTTTTGCAAGGAATCAAACCTGCGTAGTTCAGGGACATAATACACAATGATATATAAAATGCGATGCATTTTGAAAGTTGGACTTACACGCTGTGCGAGGCCGGTTACTTTTGAAAAACTAATGAGCATGCAAAACAATGCAATAAGCAATAGCAGAATAACCACACAAATGACCACAACGTGCCTTGCATGAAAGGGAGTAGCCAAACAACAGTTCTAAACACGTCTCACATAAGAGGAGGATGAAAGATACAAACCAAACCGCATCCACACAGAAAGGATGTAAGAAAATGCAATCCCAAACTACGTCTCACGTAGAGAAGGGAAAAGCTCCTAACCGCGTCTCACACAACGAGGGTGGAGGATAGAGTGAACAACAGGCACACCTGATGTTTTTAACCAAGTAAAACAACTCCAAGCGCATCTCATGCGAAAGGAGAGAAGATGGTGTGAACACCAAGTGCACCTAATGTTTTTAACCAAGGAATACAATTCCGAGCATGTCTCACATGAAAGAAGGAAAGATGGTGTGAACACCAGGTGCACCAAATATTTTTAACCGAGAAAACAACAACCTAACGCGTCTCACGCGAAAGAAGGAAAGATGGTGTGAACACCAGGCGCACCTGATATTTTTAACTAAGAAAACAACAACCTAACGCGTCTCACGTGAAATGAGAAAAGATGGTGTGAACACCAGGTGAACCTAATGTTTTTAATCGAGTGAAAATAATAGCCTAATGTGTCTCACGTGAAAGGAGGAAAGGTGGTGTGAACAACAGCCGCATTTGTTGTTTCTAACCGAGGAAAACAACTCCGAGCGTGTCTCACATGAAAGGAGGAAAGATGGTGTGAATACCAGGTGCACCTGATATTTTTAACTGAGTGAAAATTACAACCTAACGCGTCTCATGCGAAATGAGGAAAGAAATCAACCTAACACGTCTCACGCGAGAGGAGGAAAGGTAGAATCAACGAAAAGTGAAGCCCACGAAAATAACCCAAATCAAGGTACAAAGCGTAAACATAAACTTAACGAAACTTCAAATGGATAAAATCAAAACAATCAAAACAATGCTCGAATTAGTAACATGAAAGCAAGCATGCCGATTTCGTTGAAAATGGGCTTAATCTGAATACAAAAGCATCACATATGAAATAACAGAACCAAATGAGATATCAAAATAAATAATAGCATAATGGAACAAATCATGAAATAAAAGCAACAAATTAAGCAATAAATAAAGAATTAACGAAACAAAAGACTTAACAAGAACAAAACTCCTTCCTTTTTGTTCTCTCTATTTTTCCTACGTTTTTCCTCCTCACTATTTTTTCCTCCTCTCTCTCTTTTTCTTTTGCTGCTTTGTTTTTTTTTTTTCTCTGCCTTTTTTTTTTTTGCTTTTGCTTTTCTTTCTTTTATTCTTCTTTGTGTTCTATTTTTTTCATTTTATTTTTCCACCTTCCAAATTCAAACAGAGGCTGCTCAATATTGCAATAAACAAATTGAAGAAACTGGGTTGCACTTGGGGCGGGCCGGGCCTAAACAAAGCATGGTTGGGGCCCAATAGAGCCGTCTGGGTCGCGATGGTGGCACAGGGGCAGTTCGGTAAAAGTTGTGCCCGTGATTGGTTTAAATCACACCCAACCCTCATTTTGCCCACACCCTAGGTCGAAAATCCCTCCCTTCTCTCTCTAAGCTTTGTCTCTCTCTAGATTTTCCCCCTCCTTGAGTTACCCAACAACTCTTGCAAATTTTTTCCTTAAAACCCTTTCAATCCTCTACACATTGAATTGAACAAAAATTTCTTTGGTTGAGTTTTGGGCTTTCCCTTGGTTTTTCTTGATTTTTCACATCTTTTCCCAAATTTTTCCTTCTCCCCCTTTGATTTTTCATTCTCTCTTTATTTTCTCTCTCCTAGGGTTTGAAATTTTGGGGTTTTTCACTCAAACTCACTCACCCGCTCACTTTTCTTCACTTTTCTCACTTTCCTCTATGGCTAGTGGTGAGGTTCCCATCCCTGACCCTATTGCAGATATTGGTGTTGTCCTGGGTGAAGACATAGAGGCTGAGGACATTCTCTCTCCTATTCTTGAGCCCGAGTTACTGCCCTTTGCCGATAGGCCTTTTGATGCGGCCACCTACCAGCCCCGCACACACGTTTTGACCCTTAGCGGTATCTTGAGATTTGAGGGCCTTATCCTTAGGATCGACGAGTACATTCTGCTACGAGAGGCCACAGAGCACTTATCCGCCAACGCCTCCACAGTAAGCAACCTTCGCTTGTCTTTTTTTACATAAACACAGTTTGAATCTTGTAAACAACTCTCTCTTTTAATGCAATGTGAATACTGACAACATCCCCATATTTCCCACATTACAGGTGATAGCCCGGAGGATTGGTGGCTATGGGTCTATTTCTAGCCCCAAGCACAGGTATGAGAGACTTCCCGCGAAGGTCCGCATACTAGTCGACACTGCCGGCTTCGGGACTTTCTATTCAGGGCTCATACAGATAAGGGTTCAGCCACTGCTCTACGGCGCCCTGGTGGAGAGGTTGTGGGACACTACAAACTTGTTCCACTTCTCATCGATTGGGGAGCTGATTCTGACCCCGTATGATTTCTTTATGCTCACCGGCCTACAAGTCGGGTTTGGCTGCCCGATCCCATTCGATCCTGATATGACGCAGTGGAGAACTACACAGTTTCAGCTTCTCAGGGCAATCCCAAACACTATTGACCACAGAATGGTGCGATATAGTTGGCTCCTGGATCACTTCACCGACCTTTAGCCAGTCACCACAGAGAAGATTGCTCAGTACACCCGCGGGTTTCTCATGTATCTCCTAGGTACTACCTTATTTGCAAATAGGAAAAATACCGTGGGGCTATACATTTTGGGTACGCTAGTGCATCTACCATAGGTAGTGAAGTATGATTGGGGTGGTGTCGGCCTGGCCACCCTGTCACTTGGAGGCTACTGGAGACTCTGGGAGGTACACGTCATACTTACTTTTTTATTTGGTTTACATTGCATGTTTATACTTGCTTTGCCTCTTCTGTTTATATCTGTTTCACTAGTCCACTATTTTCCTTTTGTAGTTGTGGGTCTACACGTATTTCACTTCTCTAACTTCGGTCCCAGTAAGGCCGATTGAGTTGTCAATACCCCGCTCCCGATACAACTCCCGATTCGAGCGACACCAACGCGTAGACCAAGACTTCCCTTACTTCTGCCACTTCTTTGACACCGTCACTGTGTAGACACCCCATTTTTGACGGTCCTTACGACTTGGACTTCCTTGCATGCACACCCGATGATGATTGTATTTGCTCACCAAGTGCTCGAAGTCCTCAACGGAATGCCACAGCTTTGAGCCTTTCAAACCCTACGCCCTTGTTGCCTTATTTTTGGACCAAGCCTTAGGCCTTCAAGCTTGCAGCTTCTGGTGGCCTGTCGGCCACCTTTTGAGGCTACCGGCCATCACTTTTAGGTTGTCGGCCACTGATGTGGTTTACCGGCCACCAGTGATGGCCGGCCGGCCACCCACCAATGTATTTTGCAGATATTTTATGCCAACTGTGCCAACTATTTGCACAGATGCATGCATCTAACCCCACGTGTAGGGCTAGATCTCCTTGAGGAAATTTCATGTTTTCTATATATAGGAGGCCCCTCTTTCATGTTTTGAGGTTAGAAAGTTTTAAGATCAAAATTTTTTCTCTCTCTACCAAATCTCTACACTTTTGCCTACAAATTTTCAACCTTTGCCTATACAGCCTTAACCAAATCTTCTCATCTTTCAACTGAGGTAGTTTTGAGCTTGGTTTGAGCTCTAGAGGGTGTGTTTACTTGGTTTTGTTGCTTGGAATTGCTTCTTCTCTTCAAGAGGTATAAGACTTTGCTTGTAGCTTTGTTTTATTTTCTATTATTCCAACTATTTTTCCATTGTTTTGGGCTGTCAAAACTCTGTGTTTTTTGGGCTGAAGCTTGGGTTTAAGGCCATTAAAGGTTGAGGGGTTGATAGCCTTTCTTTGTACCTTGTTTTAGAGGCCTTTGCCCTTGTGTTCCTACTCTTTTACTATCTTTTTCCAAGATTTTAAGTCCAAATTTGGAGGGCTTAACCTCCTCTCCTTGTGTCTTGCTTACTAGCCTAGTTTATGCCATGTTTAAGCATACTAATCTAGCTATTTTTAGCTCAATTCCAGCATGTTTTAGGACTGTATTAGACCTGTTTCAGCACTGTTTTGGGCTGTTGCATTTGAGCTTTGTTTTGCATGCTTGTAGTGTAATAGTCCTCATGAGCTTGGTGTTTTAGGCCTTAGACACCATCTTATTTGAGTTGATAGCATTTATTTATGCTTTACTCACTTATTTTCAGCACTAATAATCTCTACAACCTCCCTCATTTCTTGGCTTTTGTTTTGCTTTGAGAGTTGTTTCAAGCCTCTTATTCTTTTAAGCATGAGATTGAGGTTGTCATGCTTAATGGTTTAATCCCTTTTAGGGGTTCATTATCAACGGCATGACATCTCTTTCATGTCTTAGGTTAACTCTTGGTTTGGTACTTCACTCCATTAGAAGACTCAAATTCATTATTGGACTTCATGAATTAAAGGATGGTTGGTAATCTAAAATTAAGTAACTAAAACTGAGGCTAAAAATTGTGCAAGATAATAATTTGGAATCGAACGTTAATTGAACACATGGAAACTTGAACCATTTCATAATCATTAGTGATGAAATGATTCAAGGTTCCAAGGTCACCACTTCCCTTGATCATTCATGAAAGGGAGGAGGTTTATGTCTTGTTTTGCACTTATTGAACTTGCACACTTGGTTTCATAAGCCATCATGCAATGAAATTGCATCCATTGATGGTTTATGAACCGAACTCACTACTCCTTTGATTTGCTCATGAAAAGGAGGGGTGAGTTGTGCAAACAAACCCTTGAAATACCCTATATATGCTCTATCTGTCCTCTGTTGAAGCAAAGAGAAGTGGGTAGCAGTAGCAGGCAAGCCACTTTCCATAGCTGGCAGGTGGCTGGCAACACTCATCACTGGCCGGCTGGCCATTGATGCAAATTTCAGCAGTGTGTTCCTTTGGCAGAGCAGAGTCATTCTGGAAGTAGGAAACAGTGTGTGTGTTCTATTGCGCAACAAAGGCTCTCCGGAAGCAAAATGGTGGTCTTTTCAGGTGGAAACCGATCATGCGCATGAACACCCCTCGTTTCCCAAAGCTTAATATTTAGATTGTTTAGATTACTTAATTCTTTTAATTGCACTTGTCTTGTAATTATTTAATTAGTTAAAGTAGTTAACTAGTTGTGATGTTATAATCATTAATTAACTAGTTAGTTAATTAATTCATTTATTGTAATAATTAGTTAAGTAGCTTAGCTAGTTTCATTTGCTTTGTAATAATTAGCTTAATTAGCTTGGCTTTAATTAGTTAGTTAATTAGCTAGTTAGTTCATTCAGACTCTCCTTTGTGAGAGCGCAATGTAATAATGTGTATGTCTTCCAACCCCACGTCTTTCTCCCTTTTATTTACTAGCTTATGATAGTTAGTTTAGGGACATCATGTTTCATTTAGCATTCTTTATGTTTGCATCCATTTGTATTGCATGCACCGAGACTTGGTTCATCATTCTAACTGCATTATTGCTAATACTTCTTTGAATACATGCTTAGACCGCATGCTATCAAATTGATTCATATGTCATTTTAAGTAGCTGAGCCTATTTAGATTGCATATTGCATGTGTTGCATTAGTCATATCGCATAGTTAGGAATCATGCATTTTTTCTAACTCTTTTGTTTACTTTGGCTTGGAGTACTAGGTAAGCTTTTATTTGCTTTAGCATATCACATACGTGTGATGTTTCCATGTCTAGCATACTTGCCATGAGGCTAATTGCTTAAGTGCTAAACTACTTGAATGCCAGCGGATAAACGCTTGTTGCGTGAATTGGAATAATTTGAGTAAATATTTTTTATGATCACTTTTTCAAGTGGTACATATTTCAAAACAAACATGAATCAAGTGTTCCAATTCTTGCGATTTAATCTATACTTGTGTGTGTGTGCATCACGTAGTAAAATGCGCATCACATAGTAAAATGCTAGCCTAATAAACGAGAACAAGAGCATATAATGTACATAAGATTCATATCATGATTAGTAGAGGCCGATCTTTGATCGGGCAAGCGAGAGTGCTCAAATGTATTCATGACCTCCCCCCCTCGGTCCTAAGTTCCCGAGCCGAGACAATCTTGGTGATAATGGACACATGGCCTTTGGCACGAGTCATGGGTTTCCTAAATTTCTCCAAAAATAAAATATTTAGGTGGCGACTCTGTATCTGGCAAAGTAGTCCATTTTTGGCAATTTGATTCAAAATTGATTTTCCAAAAGATTTGTCGGATTTGGACTCTTTAGTATTTATCAATTTCACATTGCACTTGTGAAATTAGATTCAAAACCGTGAAAGTCCGAACTGTAGGGCCTATTTCTCCTTCCAAAAGAGGGCCCAGAAAAGTCGGGCTACACACCGCAGATAGGGTAACAAAATCTCTAGTCTTGCTCTTTTACTACTTTTTACCATTGTTCCCATACTATTGTTTCCATACTACTGTTCAACCCTAGATACCTGATTCTTGCCCATCTTCTGTTCACAGGTTAACTGGCACCCTTGGGTGGGCATCTGTCAGGCATCAAAGATGACTTACGCTGCCGCATGGGAGGCCTCCACTATGCGGATTTTGTTTGAGGGCCCTTTTGGCAGGACATACTACTTGGGGGAGCGATTTCTTCACCAAACCCGGGGCCAAACTGATCCTAACGTCCCACATCCTCCTCCTTCTGGTACGAGGATAACCGATGACCTCCAGGACGGGCCCTTGATCAATCACCACATGCAAGGAGAGGACGGTAACCTGTACTATGGGGCCGGTGACTTCACTGCCTTCTTACAGACTCGGGTGATGGCGCCTCTTACCCCAGGGTATGGTCTGTGTCGTTCCTAAGGTTGCTGCCGCTGCTATTGGAGGGGTTTCTACTACAGCTCCCGTTCCTGGGCTTCTTGTGATACCGACAAAGGTCGTATACATGTGACCAGATGGGGTGATCGAGCAGATCCCCCTTGAGCACATCAAGGAAAGGGATCGCAAGTTGGTGATCGTTTTCGACATTGAGTAGGTACACACTTCTCTTTATTTCTGCCCACTGTGCTTTATTACTTTCTGCCCACTATGCTTTATTACTTTGTTTCATATTCTCAAATCTTTCCTCTTTTGCAGGTGCCTGCGGGGTATGTGGATGATCTCCTCCGGACAGCTGACAGACTACTTCTAATGGTGCGGAGGAGGCAGATTGCTCTAGTTACCCATGGAATTGAGGTACACTTTGTCCATAGTTTGTTATTGTTGTATTGCCTTCAATTCTGTTAGTCTATTCTGATATCTGTACAGCTTGAGCTAGCACTAACTGCATCTGCAGGACCTTCTCCTGCTAGGAAGAGAGGGAGATGGGGCCCAGTGAGAGGCAGAAGATGGGCTGACCAGGGGAGACGCAAAGTGAGACAACGCTCCCCCTCTGAAAAGTCTTTTGATAAGTACATGTCCCCCGAAGATGAGGGGGATGAGGTCGGCATCCAGTCCAGCAGTCCCAGTGATGATAGTGACGCACCTCCTCTGCAGCCAAGGAGGAGGGACGCGAGGATGGGTTGATTTTTCTTTTCTTTTCTTTTCCCTTGTAGTTAGGAACTATATAGCTTTAGATAGACTAATGTATTTTGTTTTTGGAGACTTTTCTTTTGTTTTTGGTCGTTGTAAAACAATGATCGGGGTCAGACCCACCAGTTAATGAAAAGTTGTGATGAATGGCATAACCTTTCCATGGTAACCTTGCACAAGACTTTAAAACTGTAAATACTTGATGTTGTATTCATTCTTGAATCAGATAACAACCTACAACTGGATAAAATGTAAAATACAACTCGATAACAGAAAAGCACAATGAAAACAACTCAAAAATACTAAAAAACACTTGATACTAACAAAACAAGACTCAAAACACAGGCACAACATTCCAAGGCCAAAACTTGCTTTTTCTGCAACCTACTCATCCTGGGCCAACATTTAGACCCGGCCGGGTCCAAATAGGCATGATCGAGCTTCAATGAGGCACAGTCCAGCCAAAAAATGAGGTCGGTCAATGGGATCCAGCTGTCATGCACTGCCTCTTCTTGAAGTCTATAAATGGTGCTCCTATGCTATTTTTCTGGCAGAATAGCAAGTCATTGGTATTTTGCTCTCAAGATGGAGATTCTTCTTAATAACAGGCTCCGAGACTGAATAGCCAATCTAGACGGCTCGAAAAATGTGAATTTTCACGATTTTAGCCTAAACACTCTTTTTCTTTTGAGTCGTACTTAGGGGTCTAGGGTTTGAAGTGTTTGGGTTTATTTGTTGGGTTATGATTTGGGGTTATGAATTTGGGTGTATAATCAATAGGAGAATTAGAATAAAAATGTGTTTTTATGAAAAGCTTTAATTTCTCTTAAAACCGTAATTTGGTTCATGAAGATGGATGATGGTTTTGCTTAAATTGAAAGTAGTATCGTAAAATTAAGGTATTAAATTGCATACATACAAGTTTAATTGAATTTTGAAAGTGTTGAGAAATTATGTTTAGAAGTTTGTTTAAGGTCACTTTTTCGTTTGGGGTGATCTTCCCCCTCTTAGGCCTTGTTAGGCCTTCTTTCGAGCCATCCCTTTAGGCTCTTGTTGAAACCTTTGCATGACCTTTCTACCACTGAAATCCAGAGGATTTTCAGTGGTGGAAAGGTGGTTTTGGAGTCCAAAATAGAAGAGGGTCATCCCCTCTCCTTGTATTGTGTCTACTAGCTTCGTATGCCTCATGTTTGAGCACCTTTGTTAGACTTGTGTTGGCCATATCTTAGCTAGTATTTGTGGTTATTTTGTTGAGGCATGTCACTGTTTTTACTTTCTTTGGTCACTCCATGCATGGTTTATACACTTGTAGTGTAAATTTCATAAACTAGTCTTGTATGCTTCTTGAAGTAGCATGTCTTTCTAGCTTATGTTGAGTCCATTTCGGCATGTTTTTTGGTGATGTTTTACCATGTCATACCTCTGTCAAGGTTTGGTTTGGTGAGCCTTTGCATGCTCCATGCACTTGTAGTGCAATTCCATGAAATAGCCTAATGTGTGCCATGTTTTAACTTGTCATTTTTAGCATGCTTTTGGCTTAGCCCTGAGAAGATTTTGTTCATGTTTTACCATGTTCAAGGTCTGATTTTGGTTGTTGTGGTCATATCACTCATGTTTAGTATAGCTATAGAGCAAATGCTTTGACTAGCCTTGAGTTTTAAGGGAGCTTGCATGCTTAACTTGTGATGTTTTCATGCTTTCAAATCATTTGTTATATCAGTGCATATTTCATGGTCATACAATTGCCTTTTGTCATGCTTTCAATGCCTTGAAGAGTTGGTGTTTTATGCCTTATGAATGGATCATTGTGCATGCCTCTATACTTAGGTCTTTGGGATGCTATCTCAGTAGGTTTTTGGGCTTATTTTGACATGATGTAACTCTATTTTATGTTGTCCAAGTCATGCCATGTTTGGTTTTAATAGGTGTAGTATAACACCCCTTTTGTAGCCTTGCATGCTTCATGTTTTTGGCCTTTTGTTCTAGCTTGTAATGGCTAGGTTCAAGCATGTTTTTAGACTCACCTTGACCTGCCTTGGGACTGTTTTGGATGCCCTTGCCCCTTTGGGACTTGCTTTGTAGAGCCTTGGCTTAAGTCCCTTTGCTAATTTCGAGCTTTGAGCTTTCTTGCATGCTTTATTTGTCTTGCTAGGGTGGTTTGGCACCATTTCATGCATGTTTTCAGAACTTTTGGTGCTGTCATATATCCATGCTTGTCACTCTTTAAGTGTTCTTAAGAGTCGCATCTTTATGCTTTGATCCTTGAGCCAATTGGCATGCATGTTTGCCTTGCCTTTTCATGCTTTTCATACCATCAATTCATCATTAATGGCCACTGATTTGGGGCATGGCTGAGGTCTACCCATTTTGGTTTAAGTCCATTGAGCACTGTGTATGCCATGTAGTCCATTGCATTAAGTATGTCACCATTGCATTAAGCATGCTAATTGACATTCGCATTATGTATGCTAGTCGTTGTGTGCATTAGCATTGTGCATGCCATTAGCTTTGTTAAGTTAATCATATTACATTGCATTGAGTAGGCCATGTAGTTGCATGTTTGCATGCTTAGGACATATTGCATGTTTGCCATGTTTGTGTTGGATTGTTGTTTGGATTAAGTACTAATCCGAGCACGAGAAACGAGGGACGTTTCATACTTCAAGTGATGAAACATGCCTCAATTCTCGGTCGCCGATGCTCTTGACAACGCATGATAGAGTTCTAGGCATTTATATGTTTATTTGTGCATTCATTTTACATTGATTTGCACAAATTGGATCTTTGGCGATCATGCATCGAGATGCGTGATTGATGGTCTTGGATCCGATTATGCCTCTCCCTTGATGTTTCGAGATGATATGGGGTGGCATAGTGCGTACATACCCTTGGGAGACCCTCTATTTCCTCTATTTTGTGCTTTGCTGCAGCTTGGTGTCACAGCACACCAGTGGCCGGCAGCTTCTCATTATTGGCCGGCACCCCTCTCATCCTTGGCCGGCCGTGTACCATCTTTGGCCGGCAAGGTGGTCGGCAGCAGCTCCTCATGGTCGGCAGGCCACTGGTGCATTCCTCAGCCTGGTTTTGGTAAGATCCAGCAGCTAGTTCTCAAGGACACCCTGCAGACAGAGCCTCAAGAGAGCAATTGGAGAGCTTTTCGGGACGGCAACCGAGAGCGTGCATCTTCTAACTTCAAGCAGAGCTAAGGCAGCATTGTTTATTGCTTTTCTTATTCATTAGCATGAATTTGTATTTAATTAGTTAATTTGTTAATTAGTTAAAGTTTTGTAATAATTAGTTGTAGCTAGTTATTCGATTTGGTTATGTAATAATTATTTAGCTTGTTAGTTAGTTAGTTAGTTGATTTGTATTATTCATTCGGATCCTCCGTCGAGAGGGCACATTTTGTAATAAGTGTGTGTGCGTGTGTGCATGTCTTCCAACCCCCATTTCTTTCTCCCTTTTACTTACCTGCTTTCAGTGGTTAGTTTTAGGGCATTTTCAATTAGCATACCTTATGCTTTGCATGCGTGCATCCATTCATCTGTATTGCATGCACCAGGCTCGACACATCATACTAACCGCATTGTACTTTCAATACATTACTTGAATACGTGTTCAACAGCATGTTATCAAGTTGCATTTCACATGACATTCTAGAATAGCCGAGCCTATTTTTAGATGCATTTTTCGCATGTGTTGCATTAGCCATCTCAACATAAGCTAGGATCATGCATGATTACTAACTAGCTCTTGTTTCGACTCGGAGTACACTGTGAGTATTTATGCTTTAGCATACTACATGTATGTTATTGACTGCCATGTATAGCATGCTTGCCATGAGGCTAACTGCTTAAGTGTTTAACTGCCTGAATGCCTGTGGGTGAAGGTTGGATTACTTGAATTGGAGCAATTCATTGAAATCTTCGATTTAGCCTACTTGCGAGTAGCAAACTTCAAACTATTTTCAAACAAACGGATATGCAATGTTTTGTTCCAAATTAGGCGATCTAGTCTATACTTGTATGTTGTGCGCATCATGTAGTAAGATTAGCTAATTAACCGGAATAAGAGCACATGTGTTTTCAAAAACAAGATATCATGCTTAGTACAAGCCGATCTTTGATCGGGCGAGCGGGGGTGCTCATTGCATGACCTTCCCCTCTCGTACCCAAGTTCCCGAGCCGAGGCAACTTTGGTGATGACGGACACGTGGCCTTAGGCACGAGTCAGGATTTCCTAAATTCCCCTAAAATAAAATATTTAGGTGGCAACTCTGTATCTGACAAAGCAGTCCATGTTTGGCACTTCTTTACAAAAAATTAGTTTCCCAAAACGATTTGCCGGATTTGGACTCTTTAGTGATTTATCGGTCTTGCATTGCACTTTGCGAGATTAGATTCAGAACCATGACATTGAGTCCGAACTGTAGTAGCAAGCCTAATTCGGGCGCGTCTACAAGTAGTCTACCCCATCTTAGGCCTTGTTTGGCCTTATTTTGTGCCTTTCCTTTTGAGCTTTGGAACCATCTTGCTTTGACCTTCTCACCACTGAAATCCGGAGGATTTTCAGTGGCGAAGAAGTGTTTTTGGAGTCTTGTATAGGAGAGGGACACCCCTCTCTCCTTGTCTCTCATTTGCTTGTGTTTATGGCTCATAATGGTAGCATGTTTGTTTAGCATGTTTTGGCTTCATTTCAGCAAGTATTTGGTGTCATTTTTCCATGTTATACCTCTGTTTTAAGTTGGTTTGATAGCATCTTGAATGCATCATACACTTGTCTTGCAATCATCTCATTTGCCTTAACATGCATCATGCATTTAGACTATCATTCTTGCATGTTTTGGCTTAACTCCATGAAGCTTTTAGTCTTGTTTTACCATGCTAAAGCTCTGATTTGTGTTGTCTTGGTCATGCATGCATTGTTTTGTGTAGCCTTGGTTCAATCTAGCTTGTTGGCTTTGAGTGTCTAGGTCATTAGCATGCATTGGTTGGACTATTCCTATGATTTAGCATCATTTCATATGAGATTTCAGTCCATGTAGTGTGGTCATGCATTCACATTTGTCACCTTTTCCATGCTTAGAAGGTTTGGTGTTTTATGCCTTAAGAGTGCATCATTGTGTATGCCACCATGCTTAGGCCTTTGGGATGCCATCTAAGTGGGTTTTTGGGCTTATTTTGACATGCCATAACTCTGATTTTTATTGGTTAAGTCATGCCATGTTTGGTTGTAATAGGTGTAGTGTAATGCCCCTTGTTAGCCTTGCATGCCTCATGCCTTTTGGACCCTTGTTCTAGCTTGTGTGGGCTAGGTTCAAGCTTGTTTTTGGCCTTATCTTGACTCGCCTTGGGACTATTTTGATTACCCTCGGCCCTTTGGGGCTTGCTTTGTATAGCCTTGGTTCAAGCTCCTTGGCTAGCATTAAGCCTTAAGCTTTCTTGCATGCTTTGCTTGACTTGTTTGAGTGGTTTGGCACCACTCCTTGCATGATTTCAGAGCTTACCTCATTGCCATATTATCATGTTTGTCACTTCTTGCTCATGTTTGAGAGTTGTGTCCTCATGCCTAAGTGATAGGTCAATTGGCATGCATGCTTGTTATGCATTTCATTCCATCATTTCTTAGCATATTGGCCACCGATTTGGGCAAGGCTGAGGTCTCCCCATTTTGGTTTAAGTCCATCTTTGCACGTTGTTGCATGCTTGACATGTTGCATGTTGTTACATGCTTGTCCATCTTTGCGTACCATGCATGTTTGTATGTTTAGGTTGCATTTTGCATGCTTGCTAGTTTGCATTTTGTCACATGCTTGTTTAGGTTGCATTGCATTTGGCATGCTTGTTACCTTAGCCTTGTGTGCATGCTTGAGTCATATTGCATTTGGCATGCTTTTGTCGCATTGCATAGCTTTTCCATTTTGCATGCATTGCATTGTGTTTGGTTTGGGGTGTCAAACCAAACATGAGAACCGAGGGACGTTTCGTACTTGAAGTGACGAAACGTGCCTCAATCCTCAATCGCCGACATTCTTGATCCAACACGATAGAGTGTGAGGCATTTGTGTGTTTTTGTGCATTCATTCCATATTGATGTGTGCAATTCGGCCTCTTTGGCCATCATGCATCGAAATGCGTAATTGACGGCTCGAGAGTCGAGCACTACACTCCTTTAAGTCTCAAACATGATGAGGGATGTAGTTGCACAACATTTTCTTGTAAATGTATTGCCATGCCCTTGTTTGTCCTCTGCTGCAGCAAAAGGAGCAATCTGCAAGAAGAGATAGCCGATCGGCTATCTTCAGTGCCGATCGACTAACAATTTTTGGCCGATGGACTAAAAAATGGTCGATGACCATTCTCCCTTGGCCGATGACCTTATCTTTTGGCCAATGGCCTCTTAGCATGTCCATGAAGTGGTTCAGAAGCATCACAGAGATTTTCACAGTTTTTCGAGGTACAAAACAGTGCAAACAGAGGCAACATGGGGCATGGCAATGGATTTCCGAGCGAAGCCGACCGAGCATGCATTTGTCCCTCCTCTTGAGGCCGTTTTAACTATTTTTGTAACTTAATTAATTTGCTTAATTAGTTAAAGGTTTTGTAATAATTAATTAGCTTGTTAGTTAGTTAATTAGTTGGTTTGTATTATTTATTCGGACCCTCCGTCGAGAGGGCGAATTTTGTAATAAGTGTGCGTGAGTGTGTGAATGTCTTTCAACCCCACGTCTTTCTCCTTTTTACTTAACCGCTTACGATGGTTAGTTCTAGGTCATGTTTTAGTTAGCATACTTATGATAGCATGTTTGCATACATTCATTTGTATTGCATGCACTGGGCTCGGCGCATCATACTAACCACATTGTATTTCAATTCCTACTTGAATACATGATTATCAAGTTGCATTTCATATGCCATCTTAGAATAGTCGAGCCTATCTTAGTTGCATTTTGAATGTGTTGCATTAGCCATCTTAACATGAACTAGGATCATGCATGATTACTAACTAGTTTTTGTTTTGGCTCGGAGTACTAGGTAAGCTTTTATGTTTTAGCATCTTGCATGAGTGTGAGTGTTGCCATGATAGCATGCTTGCCATGAGGCTACTTGCTTAACTGATATAACTGCCTGAATGCCTGTGGGTGAAGGTTGGATTGCTTGAATTGGAACAATTCATCGAAATGCGAGTTTTAATCCCACTTGAGGGTAGCAAAATCCACGTCTTAGCCTACTTGCGAGTAGCACCTTCAAACCGTTTTCAAACAAACAAACATGAGATATGTTGTTCCAACTTAAGCGATCTAGTCTATATTTGTGTGTTGTGCGCATCACATAGTAGTAAGCTAGCTAATAAACCGGAATAAGAACACATGTGTTTTCAAAAACAAGATATCATGCTTAGTAAAGGCCGATCCTTTGATCAGGCGAGCGGGGGTGCTCATTGCATGACCTTCCCCTCTCGTACCCAAGTTCCCGAGCCGAGGCAACTTTGGTGATGACGGACACGTGGCCTTAGGCACGAGTCAGGGTTTCCTAAATTTCCCAAAACAAAACATTTAGGTGGCGACTCTGTATCTGGCAAAGCAGTCCATGTTTGGCACTTCTTTATTAAAATCAGTTTTCCAAAACGATTTGTCGAATTTGGACTCTTTGGTGATTTATCGGTCTTGCATTGCACTTTGCGAGATTAGATTCAGAACCGTGACACGAGTACGAACTGTAGTAGCTAAGAACAAATGATTCGCGCCCTCACGTGCGGAGCCGGGAGTTCTCGGGCGGTCTACAGTTTCTGGCGACTATACTGGGGACTTAGAGAACTTGACTCGAACTCAGGATATCTTGTTTTGATTACACTTATGTGTTTCTTTGCATTGCATGTGCATTGGTGCACCTACGACACCGTGTTTGCCATATGCTATTCCTGAATGGTTTGCCAGAGGCCCGCTTCGACAAGCGTGCCATAAGGTTGATCGGTTGCGGGCTCTGCCACGACGGGAGCACAAACCCCGGTTTTTACCAGGGCACCCTTTTTGACTATTCGACCTACTGCATATCGGAAACTGTAGTGACCATTCCAAACTAGGACAGGTTGCTTACCCGATTATAGGTTGTTTGAAACCGCTGCGTGCGTAACGAAACCCTAGCTCCTGACAAAATAGGACAGGGAAACCCTACCCCTTTATAGGGGTGTTTTGGCTGTCACTTGCTTGTTATGTGCTTTTAGAGTTGGCCTCTACAGGAATGCACATATCAATTCACAGGTCTGGGTATCAGGCCTGCGGGCATCAGTATCAGTATTTGGGAATCAGTTTTACCTGCGGGTATCAGATTCAGATTTGGGGGCAGTGATTTGGGAACAGTGATTAGTGGTTGAGAACAGTTCTTTCAACTTGTGTTTGCCGACTATGTGTTATGTTAATTTAAGCTATTATGATGTCCGTTTTTCTGTTCATTATTTCCTTATTATGCTTTATTTATCTTTTTGCAAGGTAGTTTAACACCATTGCATCCGACCAGGCAGATACCCCCGAGCACTCTGGGTTAGAGGTCCTAGACTTAATCGATCCAGGGATCTGATAGACGAACAAGCAGTGTTCCTTTCTTTACCCCCGGTTTCCAGACGGAGGTCAAAAAGGCACAGTGTATCGGTACAGTGGTCGTTAGATCAGTTGTCTACCCCACCAGTGAACAGTCGGGCTGAGGTCTCAGTTTCTACTACAGGGACAGATATACCGATTGTTCAGATAGACCAATACCCTATGGCAGGAATGGAAGAGATGATGCGTCAGCTCCAAGAGAGTATGAAAGCCATGCAGCAGGACGATGCCCGTCAAGCAGAATTTGCCGCACGCCAAGCCGAGGTTATGGCACAACAGGCAGAGTTGATTGGTAGACTGCAGCAACAACAACCACCTCAGCAAGCCGGAGCATCCGCTTCGCACCAAGTTCCTCTCCCACCAAGAGTTCCTATACTTGGGGAGACCGCACACGTCCAGGATAATACGGACGATCCAACGGGGCCGGCTCCGCCCCCAATCCTACCCCAGCTATCCAAAGCACCTACCAACCTACCGGATTCCCCCTTTGAGTTCGAGGTGGACCCCATAGTGTTAAAAGTGAGCAAGCTTGAAAAGCTGTTCAAGAAGTCTCAGGCCATGAAATCCATTCCGGATATTGAGGATGGGTATACCGACTCAGCCGTGACTCTGCTAGACCAGTTTAAAATGCCGCACATAGACCGTTTTGACGGGTCTGGAGATCCTATGGTGCATTTGTGGCTGTTTTCGGACATACTAAGGTCGATAGGCCTCTCCAGATTGCAGAAGCTTTCCCTGTTTGGTCGGACCCTGTCAGGTGTAGCGGCTATTTGGTATGCAAAACTAGAGGACTCTGTTAAGAGAAATTGGGAGGAGATGGCTGAGGCCTTCATAGCTCAATACTTCTATAATACTCAGATCGAGGTCACAACTCGTGATCTTGAGACAACTAAGCAAGAGCCGAAGGAGAGCTTCTTCGATTTTGTGACCCGGTGGAGGGCCAAGGCCTCGATGATGACCATCAGGCCTGTTGACAAAGATCAGATTCGGATGGTTATGCGCAACCTCCAGCCCAAGCTCATGCAGAAGATGATTGTTCTCCCCCTCCCCACCTTTGTAGATCTACATGAGATAGGGGTGCAAATCGAGGACGCTATGAAACGGGGGCTCATAGATCATGAGAGGGAGCAGCCCAAGAGGGCATTCAACCGCAGTACGAATACAGGCACAAGCAGTGCTGCAGCTGCCAGATCTTCAGATATGGGAATGGTTACCACCACCCCCCCCCCAAGAACCCTTACAGCTACCCCGGTCACCGGTGCGTCTGGAAGTAGCTCACAACAACCAGGAACCCACTCTGAGGCCAAAGGGTCTTCACCCCGCTATACATGTCTTTGTCCAAAGCTTTGGGGGTTTTGATCAGGAAAGGGCACTTGAAGCCCCTAGGCGCCACGGCCATTGCCAGAAAAACTTCCCCCCTCCCATAACTCGGTGAAGTACTGCGTGTTTCACCAACAGCATGGTCATGACACCGACTGTTGCTTTAGATTGCGTCACGAGATTCAGGACCTCATTGACAATAGGGTGATCGTGCCTCCAGAGAAACCAAATGTCACAACCAACCCTCTCCCACCACATAACCAGGCCCCACCTCCCAAACGCATCAATCTAATCCAAACTGGGGTTGTGTCATACGACTCTAGCATATATATTACCCCTTCTCACCTACCCAAGCCGGAGGTGTTCATTCCTGAAAGCACTGACTTGTGCATGTTGGACATCTCCCAAACCCAACCTGAAACGGTGATGGTGGCTATCGAAGATAGAATTGGGTTGACTGCAGGGGCAGACGAGATTGATGATACAGAGCCTGATAAAAGATCTTTGCAAGCTTGAAAAGATCTTTCCTCCAGCCTTCTCCGATGTGATGATCCACTTGGCTGTTCATTTGCCTCGTGAGGCTATTCTTGGAGGACCTATACAATATCGATGGATGTACCCAATTGAAAGGTATTTTTTACACTTATATTTGTAAATGAGATTTACGTAAGTGTGTTGCATATGTAATTATACTCCTAATTCGTTCTCTCTTGAAGGTTTCTTGGAGCAGTAAAAAAATATGTGACCAACCGAGCTCGACCAAAAGGTTCAATTGCCGAGGCTTACATTGTCAAAGAGTGCATTACTTTTTGTTCAATGTATGTTGATGGGATTGAAACCGTGCATAATTGACTAGAACGGAATGAAGATTGCGGTGAACGTTAACAAGGGTTGACAGTATTCACAGAAACTGCACGTCCAATTGGTCTAATAACACGAGATGCTGAAATGTCTCAAGAAATTCGTGATATTGCTCATTGGTTTGTGTTGTACAATAGCCCAGAGATTGAAAAGTATTTGGAGTATGTGTTTCATTGAATTATGTTTATGCTTAGCTTTTTTATTTGCGGAACTACGTAGTAATCACTTTTTTTTTTTTTTTTTTTTTGAGTAGGGAACACAAAAATATATTACAAACTCAAGCTGGACATGACATAACCCACATACAATGACAAGAATTTCCTAAGTGGTTCAAAGAGAGGGTAGAACATTGTGGGAGCCGAATTCGTAGAGGAACGAAATCTGGTATACCCGAGGAGCCGGGAATTGAACGGCTCCATTTGGCTCAACTGAGACGCCGACTACGAACTTAAGGCCGAATAGACTTGAGAAGGCATATCAGGACAAAAGAAAGAATATTAAATAAAAAGTAGACTCTGGCCCCGAGACCCAAAAAATGGATATAAATACAAGAGCTTCAGATCTGTGGAGGTATGTAAGAATCACTTCTAAAAACTTAGTGAACAAGCTTTCTTGAGTAGAAGAACTGACTTGTCCGTCGGAGTGCTAATTCCGGCACCCCCGACCGGAGTATTTGTATCTTTGCAGGTGACTAGCTGAGGATCATTAGCGTCTCCCAGGATCCGAAGAGTATTTCTGGGAATACTCGAATACATCCATGGAAGGCGTGACCAAAGACCCTCCGATAGTCATCGACAAGACCACACAGAGAGACGACTTCACTCCGGCAAATACGCTCGGAAAGGAAACTGTCGCGCAGCGACGCGCCTCGAACTCTAACTCACCAACGACTTTAACGAAGGAAACGATGCAAGCGACCGTAGAACAAGCCAGACAGATCCAACAGAGTTTGGACAACATCACCGCTGAGAACGAACGCCTTCGCCGCGATTTGGCCTTAGAAAAAGCCAAGTCCGAGCGGGCAGGGCTCAAAGTTCCTGAGCGATCCCCAAGGGCAGGTCCTCAACGACCTCAAGGTCACCTCGCCTTAACCGATCACCTTGACACGATGACAGAGGACTCTCGTCTCCCAAAAGACGTCCCGCTTGACACCGTACATATGATATACAACCTGCCGATAGCCCCGACTGTACATGCAATCCAGTCACTTCCGGGCCGCCAGCATCAGCTCACACCAACAAAGCGACCCCGGCTCCGAGAAGCGCCAAGCATCACCTTCGACGACTCTGATTTGAGCGGCGTAACACTCCCCCACGTAGATCCTCTGGTTATTGCGCTACGCGTAAACAGATTCACCGTCGAACGCGTTCTTATCGACTAGGGAAGCACTTCGGAGGTTATGTACTATAAAACCTTCGTCAAACTCGGGTTCAACGATTCGGATCTGACTCTCGCTCCTTATCCACTATTCGGCTTCAACGCCAACCCGGAGTACCCATTGGGAAAGATCAGTCTACCCGTTTGAGCTGGCTCCAGAATGGTGGACGTGGAATTCTTGGTCGTCAAGTTACCGTCCCCGTACAATCTCATCATGGGGCGATCATGGTTGCATACCCTGAAGGCCGTCCCAAGCACCTACCACCGGCTACTACGTTTCCCAACGGAATACGGCGTTGAGCAGATCCGTGGCTCTCAACAGTCAGCGAAGACATGTTATCTTCTCGCCGCCAAGACGCCGAAGGAACTGCAAGTAAATTCCATCGAAGTGCCCAGTCGAGAGGTTCTGGATGACGTCGGGCGTCAACCAGACGAAAAGGCCACGGAAGGTTTAGACCGGGTTGACATTGATGGAAGCCCGGAAAAGTTTTTTATGATCGGCGCCTCTCTGAGCCAGGTCGACAGACAGCAGCTGATCACTTTCTTACTCGGCAACCTCGACGTCTTTGCGTGGACTCCATACGAGATGCCGGGAATAGACCCGTCAGTCTCACAACACCATCTAAATGTCGACCCCCGGTGCAAGCCGATCATTCAGAAAGGCCGGCGATCCTCCGCAGAACACACCGCCGCCGTTGTAGAAGAAGTTGACAAACTGCTTGACGCCGGGGCAATCAGAGAAGTCACCTACCCCACGTGGCTCTCCAACACAGTGGTGGTGAAAAAGAAAAATGGAACATGGCGAGTGTGCGTCGATTTCACGGATCTGAACAGAGCTTGCCCCAAAGACTGCTTCCCCTTACCAAGAATTGACCAACTCGTCGATGCGACGGCACGCCACCGTCGCATGAGTTTCCTCGATGCCTACAGGGGCTATCATCAGATCGCCATGAATCCGGATGATCAGGACAAAACTGCATTTCTCACTCCAAGAGGTACCTATTGCTACAGGGTTATGCCTTTTGGACTGAAGAATGCAGGGGCAACTTACCAAAGACTGGTCACCACGATGTTCAAAGAACAGCTCGGACACACCATGGAAGTATACATCGATGACATGGTGGTCAAATCCAAAGAAGAGCAAAACCATATAGCCGATCTGGAAAAGACATTCGATACCCTACGCAAATACAGAATGAAGCTAAACGCTTCCAAATGCGCATTCGGAATCGGCTCCGGCAAATTCCTGGGCTATATCGTCAACCATCGAGGAATCGAAGCCAACCCGAGGCAAGTCACAGCAATTTTAGAACTGAGTTCCCCCGTTCTGTGAAAGAAGTCCAGAAGTTGATGGGAATGGCTACTGCACTCAACAGGTTCATCAGCCGATCTACAGACCGCTGCAGACAATTCTTTCAAACACTACGTCTGGGCAGAGCTTTCGAATGGTCCGCCGAATACGAAGCAGCCTTTAACGGGCTGAAGACCTACCTCCGGACAGTACCTCTTCTAACAACGCCCGCCGCCGGTGACCCCCTCATCCTATATCTGGCAGTCTCCGACAGGGCTGTCAGCGCCGTATTATTGAAAGAGGAGGAAGGGCAGCAACAGCCAGTGTATTATGTGAGCAAGGCAATGGTGGACGCAGAAACACGCTACCTACCGCTGGAAAAACTCGTCCTAGCCTTAGTCATGGCAGCAAGAAAACTGATGCATTACTTCCAAGCACACAGCATTAGGGTGCTAACAGACTATCCCCTTCGATCAGTACTACGGAATGCAGAAGCATCAGGGCGTGTTTCGAAGTGGGCTCTCGAACTCGGCCAATACGACATTCAGTTTTTACCCAAAACTGCAATCAAGGGCAGGTGCTCGCCGACTTTGTTGCCGAATTCACAGGAGGGCTTGCCGACCTCAAACCTGATGACGTCCAGCCAAAGGCCGAAGATCGGTCAAAGCCAGATTGGAGAATTTATGTTGGGGACATTTGGCAATTATACTGTGATGGATCATCCAACCAACGGGGCAGCGGCGCCGGCGTAGTAATTATGTCTCCAGACGGCGCAGTAATTGAGCAGGCCGTCAAGCTCGGCTTCGAAGCATCAAATAACGAAGCCGAATACGAAGCCCTTTTAGCCGGACTGCGGAACGCGCATCTGCTCGGCGCACGGCGGCTGTTGGTGTTTTGCGACTCAAAATTGGTAATCAACCAGCTAAAGGGGGAGTACGCGGCAAGAGACGAGCGTATGGCGGCCTATATGAAAACGGCTAACTCCTTGCTGACAAAATTCGACCATCACGAACTAAACCAAATAACACGCGATCAAAATACACACGCGGATGCCCTGGCCTGCTTAGCCTCCGCCATCAACTCTGAGCTCAAGCGTACCATCGAAGTAGGTTTCGTCCCGGAACCAAGTATCGGCCCTCCGGAGGAAACCCACATCAACATTATAGAATCCGCTCCAAGTTGGAAGGACCCCATTGCTGCATTCCTTTCTTCTGAGCAACTCCCAGAGGACAAAAAAGAAGCACACAAACTGCGAAACAAGGCCCTGCGGTACTACTTAGATCCACAAGGAGGGCTTTACAAAAAGTCCCTCTCTGGACCATACTTGGAATGCGTGCACCCGGACAGAGTAGAGGAGCTGCTCACTGAGATACATGATGGCAGCTGTGGTGCCCATTCGGGGGACGCTCCCTGGCCCATCGGGCGATAACACAGGGATATTATTGGCCGACGATGAGAGCCGACGCAGAAAATTATGTCAAGAAATGCGAACAATGCCAAAAGTTCTCCCCACTAACCCATCAGCCGGCAGAAGCTCTGAATTCTATCACAAGCCCCTGGCCGTTTGCTCAGTGGGGACTCGATATCGTGGGACCATTGCCAAGGGCCCCAGGGAACAAGCGATTTCTAATCGTAACAACCGATTACTTCACAAAGTGGGTCGAAGCGGAGGCTCTAACCCATATACGGGATTCCGACATTAAGCGCTTCGTGTGGAAGAACATCATTACACGATTCGGCATACCACGAGCGTTGATCTCGGATAATGGTACTCAGTTCGATTGTGGCGTACACCGAGAATTTTGCAGCAAATATGGTATTGAGCCTTACTTCTCTACGCCAGCCTATCCCCAAAGTAACAGTCAAGCGGAAGCTTCAAAGAAATCCATCTTGAACGGCATCAAAAAGAGGCTGGAAAACGCCAAAGGCAGATGGGTTGAAGAGTTGCCGAGTGTACTGTGGGCCCATCGAACAACGCCAAGACGATCTACCGGAGAAACGCCGTTTGCCTTATGCTTCGAACCCAGGCAATCTTACCCCTAGGGATCGGCTTGCCAACTTTGAGATCGCAAGCCTTCGATACAGGCCGAAATGACATGATGCTCGCTCTGGACCTGGTTCTGATCGAAGAACGGAGAGACCGCGCCTTAGCATCCATGGCACGATATCAGCAGCAGCTCGCCAAGTCATACAATCGTCGAGTTCAGTTGCGCCGCTACAATCCAGGAGAACTGGTCCTAAAGAAGGTACTGCCAGCCGACCGGAGGCCAGCCGATGGAAAGCTTGGTCCGAACTGGGACGGCCCCTATCAGATAGATTCCGTCGCAGGCGTAGGGGCATATCGGCTCTCCGACATGTCAGGAAGAAGCCTGCCACGGCCGTGGAATTCAACACATCTACGTAAATTTTATCAATGACCCGACCTGTGGGCTTGATACTTGTACACGTCGTTGTAATGCAAAGTTTCGTGTTTTTACATGTTTGCGCTCAACATTCAATGCCGAATAAAGTCTCCGGATTCGGAGCGCCCTTCGTGGATGTCACGATTGGCCCAAAAAAGTCTCCGGATTCGGAGCGCCCTTCGTGGATGTCACGATTGGCCAAAATAAGTCTCCGGATTCGGAGCGCCCTTTGGGGCATGACCCCTTAGGGCCGAATAAAGTCTCCGGATTCGGAGCGCCCTTCGTGGATGTCACGATTGGCCCAAAAAAGTCTCCGGATTCGGAGCGCCCTTCGTGGATGTCACGATTGGCCAAAATAAGTCTCCGGATTCGGAGCGCCCTTTGGGGCATGACCCCTTAGGGCCGAATAAAGTCTCCGGATTCGGAGCGCCCTTCATGGATGTCACGATTGGCCCAAAAAAGTCTTCGGATTCGGAGCGCCCTTCGTGGATGTCACGATTGGCCAAAATAAGTCTCCGGATTCGGAGCGCCCTTTGGGGCATGACCCTTAGGGCCGAATAAAGTCTCCGATTCGGAGCGCCCTTCGTGGATGTCATGATTGGCCAAAATAAGTCTCCGGATTCGGAGCGCCCTTTGGGGCATGACCCCTTAGGGCCGAATAAAGTCTCCGGATTCGGAGCGCCTTTCGTTGATATCACGATTGGCCAAAATAAGTCTCCGGATTCGGAGCGCCCTTTGGGGCATGACCCCTTAGGGCCGAATAAAGTCTCCGGATTCGGAGCGCCCTTTGGGGCATGACCCCTTAGGGCCGAATAAAGTCTCCGGATTCGGAGCGCCCTTTGGGGCATGACCCCTTAGGGCCGAGTAAAGTCTCCGGATTCGGAGCGCCCTTCGTGGATGTCACGATTGGCCCAAAAAAGTCTCCGGATTCGGAGCGCCCTTCGTGGATGTCACGATTGGCCAAAATAAGTCTCCGGATTCGGAGCGCCCTTTGGGGCATGACCCCTTAGGGCCGAATAAAGTCTCCGGATTCGGAGCGCCCTTTGGGGCATGACCCCTTAGGGCCGAATAAAGTCTCCGGATTCGGAGCGCCCTTTGGGCATGACCCCTTAGGGCCGAATAAAGTCTCCGGATTCGGAGCGCCCTTCGTGGATGTCACGATTGGCCCAAAAAAGTCTCCGGATTCGGAGCGCCTTTCGTTGATATCACGATTGGCCAAAATAAGTCTCCGGATTCGGAGCGCCCTTTGGGGCATGACCCCTTAGGGCCGAGTAAAGTCTCCGGATTCGGAGCGCCCTTCGTGGATGTCACGATTGGCCCAAAAAGTCTCTGGATTCGGAGCGCCCTTCGTGGATGTCACGATTGGCTAAAATAAGTCTCCGGATTCGGAGCGCCCTTTGGGGCATGACCCCTTAGGGCCGAATAAAGTCTCCGGATTCGGAGCGCCCTTTGGGGCATGACCCGTTAGGGCCGAATAAAGTCTCCGGATTCGGAGCGCCCTTTGGGGCATGACCCCTTAGGGCCGAGTAAAGTCTCCGGATTCGGAGCGCCCTTCGTGGATGTCACGATTGGCCCAAAAAAGTCTCCGGATTCGGAGCGCCTTTCGTTGATATCACGATTGGCCAAAATAAGTCTCCGGATTCGGAGCGCCCTTTGGGGCATGACCCCTTAGGGCCGAATAAAGTCTCCGGATTCGGAGCGCCCTTTGGGGCATGACCCCTTAGGGCCGAATAAAGTCTCCGGATTCGGAGCGCCCTTTGGGGCATGACCCCTTAGGGCCGAGTAAAGTCTCCGGATTCGGAGCGCCCTTCGTGGATGTCACGATTGGCCCAAAAAAGTCTCCGGATTCGGAGCGCCCTTCGTGGATGTCACGATTGGCCAAATAAGTCTCCGGATTCGGAGCGCCCTTTGGGGCATGACCCCTTAGGGCCGAATAAAGTCTCCGGATTCGGAGCGCCCTTCGTGGATGTCACGATTGGCCAAAAAAGTCTCCGGATTCGGAGCGCCCTTCGTGGATGTCACGATTGGCCAAATAAGTCTCCGGATTCGGAGCGCCCTTTGGGCATGACCCCTTAGGGCCGAATAAAGTCTCCGGATTCGGAGCGCTTTCGTGGATGTCACGATTGGCCAAAATAAGTCTCCGGATTCGAAGCGCCCTTTGGGGCATGACCCCTTAGGGCCGAATAAAGTCTCCGGATTCGGAGCTCCCTTCGCGGATGTCACGATTGGCCAAAATGAGTCTCCGGATTCGGAGCGCCCTTTGGGGCATGACCCCTTAGGGCCGAATAAATCTCCGGATTCGGAGCGCCTTTCGTTGATATCACGATTGGCCAAAATAAGTCTCCGGATTCGGAGCACCCTTTCGTTGATATCACGATTGACCAAAATAAGTCTCCGGATTCGGAGCGCCCTTTGGGGCATGACCCCTTAGGGCCGAATAAAGTCTCCGGATTTGGAGCGCCCTTTGGGGCATGACCCCTTAGGGCCGAATAAGTCTCCAGATTCGGAGCGCCTTTCGTTGATATCACAATTGGCCAAAATAAGTCTCCGGATTCGGAGCGCCGTTTATGTCACGCTCGCGCCCTGGCCAAGGCAAGGGCAGATTTATTAATCTAGTCGGCCTAGTTTTACTCGGCCACCTTTGCAAAGAATGCCTCGGCCAGCCCACGAGTATGAACCAATTAGGCTCTTCACGCTCGCGCCCTGGCCAAGGCAAGGGCAGATTTATTAATCTAGTCGGCCTCGTTTTACTCGGCCAGCTTTTCTGAGAATGCCTCGGCCAGCCCACGAGTATGAACCAATTAGGCTCTTCACGCTCGCGCCCTGGCCAAGGCAAGGGCAGATTTTAGATCTATTAAAACATATCACCATAAAATTACGGAAACATCAGCACATCGAGCAGCATTCATAACATCTTATAACTGCAAAAAAGTATCGACGTCCATTTCTGTATCATAACTTTTATAATATCAACCCGCATGAAAAACACGGAAAACGTCCGATAAACAAATACAAAATAACAAAAAAAACGGAAAAACTACTTTCTCGAAATCATAACAATTGTGTATCGTAAAGATCAACCCTCGAAATCAGTCTCCAACGGATCGATGTCCACTTGCTCATACGGTATTGGCACATTCAGCGAAACTCCAGCTGCAGCAAGGGCCTTCTCCCAACCATGTTTGAAGCCCCGATTCTCAAACCTAGAGACCTGGTCCACATATTCGGCGAGTCCAGCCTCTTTCCCGGCTTCGAACCCTTTTGAATCGGCAATCTCCTTTGCCGCTTTCATTTCAGCCAACTCAGCCTCCAGTCTGGCAACTGCCTTTTGGGACAAGCCAAGTGCAGCTTCCATATTGTCGGCCTTCTTCTCGGACTCCGCTCTTAACTTATCCGCATGACGAGCTCTCTCTACCTCGTCCTCTGCCCGAGAAGCTTCCTGTTTCGCTCTTAAAAATTCGTCCTCGGCCCTTTTCCTCTGGTCCTCAACTTGCTTTCGTAAATGACTAATCTGCTTGACGGCGTCGAGATGACGGCGGCCCACATCGGCTATCCTACCAACGGTCTGCAAAAGAAAAATTCAGAAAACATAACGCGCACAATTTTTGGATGAAGGAAAAGTTAGAATACGCACCAAAAGGGCCGACTGTGCGGCTAACATTGTCACATTCAAATCCGGTTCCAACTGGAAAGCCTCCATATCAGATGGCAACGACAAAGACGTTGCCACGCCAAACGCGACCTCTGGGTCTTTACGCGCAGAGGCATCCGAAGGAACCGGCATGTTTCTTACCATTGGTCGAATCACAAAGGGCACAACCTCGCTCGATCCCCCCATTCGAGGACGTTTGCCGCCGAGATCTTCTAAGCCGACCTCACGATCCCTAACGCGTTTCTCCGTCTTTCCCTCAACATCCTAAACGGCTTTCCCAACCAATGCGGATTCGGCATTCTTATCTGTTGCCGCCTCCTTAACAACTCCTAAAGACGTTGATTTGGTAACTGGGAGGGAATGTTGAGATGTACTGGTGGGCGTTTCGGTCGAAAGGCCCTCCGCTCTTCGCCGTGCAGCTAATCTCTCCGCATTTGCCTTCTTAGCGAGCTTTGTCAGGATTAACCCATCCATGTCAGTAGATCCCAAGAGGAGAAGGTTGTCTGTATGTTGAGGAACGTCGTCAACAGAAAGGTTCCCCCGCCCCGATGTAGAGGGAGGATCGGCAGAATCCGATACTTCTTCAGATTCAGCCTCGGACTGATCTGATTCGGCAGTATGGGATACTTCAGTATTGTCCGAATCGGACCCTTCAAAACCTACTCGTCTCAAGTTTTTGAAGTCGGAAAAAATACGAGCAACAAGAAAATCTTCCCCCTCCGGAATCGGTATGTTTTTCGCAGCCGAAAAGGTCGTATATGTAGGCTCGTAGCAAAGCAGAACGTGAGCCGCTCTTCCCTGCTTGTGAAGACTGTGACGGCCAAATAACTAAGAGCAATCCTAATATCCGAAAGAACGGCGTCGTCAGTTGAAGCTCGTACCTTTTTTAAATCACTCCCTGCAAAAGACAAGCCGTAAGACTCAAGAAAACGGTATGGCAGATATGAGCATACAACACAAGCAAGAAAGCATTCGGCGACCTAGTTCGCCCCTACGTCTAGGAATAGGATCAACACGGTCCTCCCCTTCGCTGAACTCCCAGTTGCCGCGGACAACGACCATAACATCATCAACTCGTTTCCCAGAACTGGAAAGCATAGTGATTAACTGATGGTCTGTATCCTTGGCTTTGAGGAAGTAACGCCCGTGCCGACCAGAGGACTTGGCCAAAGCATAACAATGCCGAATGGCAGGGATGCCAAGGTTAATCCCAAGGCAGCGGTTCAGCGCTACGACCCCCATTATAATTCTAAAGAAATTCACATTGGGTTGGGAAGGGATCAAATCCCAATGGCGAAGAACAGCCCTCAAAAATGGGTGAAAAGGAAAGCTGACTCCACCCTCTGCGATTGACAAGAGGGGAAAGACAATCGTGGTTTCGTCTTCCATCTCCATGTCAAGAGTGCCGTCCGCCACAAACGATAGGTGGACATCGTCAGGAACAGAAAAATGGCGTCTAAAGCCAACAATTCGATCTGACGAAAGTAGGTCTTTCAAATGTTTCGCCATAACCTACTGTCTATGAAAACACGCGACGGAATAAACAAAATAGGAAAAGCTTCAGAGCAAGGGAGAAGAAAACTTACAAAAATGAAGAGAGTATCACATACGGAAGAATTGCAAGAACGATTCGAAGAGCAACCCAGCAGTCAGCGTCATAGAATATGAATTCGAAAGGACATCAGATTTTAAAATCATAATAAATAGGCGTGTACGAAGGGTCGGGGAGTTGAGGCAACGATTAAAGGGGGAGTAATTAAACGTCCGCGTGATAAGTCTGATCCCTGAACTTCGGTTCAGAGTATTTGAAAATTTGAACCAAGCATTTCACCCAACTGTCATTGACAGAACGCTTGGGGGGCAATTGTGGGAGCCGAATTCGTAGAGAACGAAATCTGGTATACCCGAGGAGCCGGGAATTGAACGGCTCCATTTGGCTCAACTGAGACGCCGACTACGAACTTAAGGCCGAATAGACTTGAAAAGGCATATAAGGACAAAAGAAAGAATATTAAATAAAAAGTAGACTCTGGCCCCGAGGCCCAAAAAATGGATATAAATACAAGAGCTTCAGATCTGTGGATGTATGTAAGAATCACTTCTAAAAACTTAGTGAACAAGCTTTCTTGAGTAGAAGAACTGACTTGTCCGTCGGAGTGCTAATTCCGGCACCCCCGACCGGAGTATTTGTATCTTTGCAGGTGACTAGCTGAGGATCATTAGCGTCTCCCAGGATCCGAAGAGTATTTCCAATCCATCTCCCCACAAACATTTATAATTTTTCGACATTTACAACTTCAATAAAATTAAAGTTTTATAAAATGTCGTCATTCAGAAATTATTTACTTATTGTTTGTTACATGTAATTGTAGATAAATAGATTGAGAATGGAAGAGTCATTACAGGCAACTGATGAATTGTGGTTGTGGGAGCCGAATAATGGCAAAATCAGAAGGTGCGTACCTTAGAAGACTGATATTAATCGGCTGTATCCTACGAGAATGGGAAGCCGAATATAATATATGTGTCGAATAAGTGTAGATCCTTAGAGCCGAATAAGAGAAAGGACAATGATTAAAAAGTAGGCCCTGGCCCCGAGGATCAAAAGGAACAGGTATAAATATAGGAACAATGGATTGAGAAAGGTATGTAAGAATCACTTCACTTAACTTAGTAAACAAGCTATCCTGAGTGTCTGAACTGACTTGTCTGTCAGAGTGCTAATTCCAGCACCCCCGACCGGAGTGTTTGTATCTTTTCAGGTGACTAGCTGAGGATCACTAATGTCTCCCAGGATCTTAAGAGTATTTCCAAACCACTTCTCCACAATTGGCGCCGTCTGTGGGAATACTCAAATACATCCATGGCAGGCGTGACTGAAGATCCTCCGATAGCCACTGACGAGACCGCACAGAGAGATGACCTCACTCCAGCAAATATGCTCGGAAAGGAAACCATCGCTGCAAGACGCGCCTTGAACTTCGACTCACCAACGACTTCAACGCAAGAGACAATGCAAGCGATCATGGAACAAGCAAAGCAGAATGAACAAAGGCTGGAGAACATGATCGCTGAAAATGAACGTCTCCGTCAAGATTTGGTCCTGGAAGTAGCAAAATCCAAAGAAGTCGTGCGCCAAAATCCCGAACAACCTCCGAGGGCAGGTGGACAACGACCTCGAGCCCAACCAAAGGATACCGATAGCGACTCTAACTCATTACCCATGGAGCTCAACAAGAAGGGACGATCCGAAACTTCCAGCTCCTCCGAAAAGAGTCTACATACAAGGAACAAGCGCAGAAGAAGCAGTTCAGACGAAGAGGACCAGCACAATCCTTTTGTCCGACGGATTGCAAGGGCGGCCCTGCCCAAGAAGTTCAAAGCTCTGTTATTCACTCTTTACGACGGAAAATCAGACCCCACTGATCATATCCATCACTACAAGCAGGCTATGACATTGCATGCAGACAACGAAGCCCTCATGTGCCGAATATTCCCCAGCAGCCTGGGGCCATTAGCTGTCAGGTGGTATTACAAGCTGGAGCCGGCTTTGATCAAAAGCTTCCATCAATTACAGAAATCCTTCAGGGCCAGGTTCATCACCAACGAGGTACAGCTAAAACAGGCCACTCTCTCTGGGCTATGCAGATCCAGTCAGGAGAAACGCTCAGAGCGTATTCGGTGCGCTATTGGGAGTGCTTCAACCTCGTCGACGACGCTTGCAACGACTCCATGGCCATCACCGCCTTCAAAATGGGACTACATCCTGACAGTGCTCTTCACAGTTCCTTGACCAGAAGACCCCCCAAAACAGTCTGGGCGTTGATGAAGAAAGTTGAAGAGTATTGCAAAGTGGAAGATGATGCCTTGAGAATAAAAGCCGGACAAATGTCCAACAAAACGGCCTCCCCTGAAATTGCTCAACCAATAAGTTCCGTACCACCTCCGAGCCCTGAGCCACGACAACGCGCTAAACGAGACAAAAGGTGGGACTCTCGCCGATCAAGCGATCAATGCTCCCACCAGACGAATGAACAACTGCAAGTCGACAGCAGGCGCTCGAGGCGTGACGACAAGAAGTACACAGAGTTGTCAGAACCAATCACTGCAATAATGACCAAAGTCCAACACTTTCCATTCTTCAAATGGCCGTCAAAGATGGTGGGCCACCCGACACGCGAAGAAGGGATAGGCGGTGCGAGTATCACAAAGATCGCGGCCATGAAATCGAGAGTTGTTACGCATTAAAGGATCACCTGGAAGAACTGGTGCAAGACGGCCAACTGCAACAGTACGTGAGAAAGGGAAAGCCAATCAAGGCACTAGCCTTGAGGCAGGACTCACCTCCACTTGGCATGATCCATATAATCTACAGCCTGCCTGTATCCCCAACCGTGCACACGATTCAATCGCATCCAATCCCCCAAAAGCAATGTATTCCGATCGAATGGCCCAGAGAAGCTCCGACAATTACTTTCAATGACTCCGATCTTAGTGGCACAACAGCCTCCCACATCGATCCGTTGGTCATCAAATTACGCGTAAATTGGTTCACCATTGAACGCATTCTCATAGACCCAGGGAGTACTTCATAGGTTATGTATTACAAAACTTTCATCAAACTCAGCTTCGACGAGTCAGATCTGTCTCCGGCGCCTCACCCATTGTTCGGCTTTAATACGAATCCTAAGTACCCGTTAGGGAAGATCATACTACCTATTCGAGCGGGCTCCAGAATGGTCGAAGTAGAATTCCTCGTCGTAAAGCTCCCTTCGCCGTATAATGTCATCATGGGGCGAACCTGGTTACATATTATGAAGGCCGTTCCAAGCACTTATCATCAGCTTGTGCGCTTCCCGACAGCCCATGGCATTGAAGAAATCTGTGGCTCCCCGTAATCGGCACAAGCAGAGATTTTATGAAAACCCTATCACTGACCCGACCTATGGGCTTTGATACTTGTATATATATCACTTCTGCAATGCAAACCATTTTTCTCCGTCGCTCAATTCATTTCTCAAACCCCATTGCAGTGCTCGTCATGTCGACGATTCAAAGCCCCCCCTTTGGTGCATGACATCTTAGGGCCGATTAAGTCTCCGGATTCGGAGCCCCCTTTGGTGCATGACACCTTAGGGCCGATTAAGACTCCGGATTCGGAGCGCCCTTCGTGGATCTCACGATTGGCCATAATAAGTCTCCGGATTTGGAACGCCCTTTGGTGCGTGACACCTTAGGGCCGATTAAGTCTCCGGATCGAGCCCCTTTGGTGCATGACACCTTAGGGCCGATTAAGTCTCCGGATTCAGAGCCCCCTTTGGTGCATGACACCTTAGGGCCAATTAAGTCTCCGGATTCGGAGCCCCCCTTTGGTGGATGACACCTTAGGGATGATTAAGACTCCGGATTCGAAGCGCCCTTTGTGGATATCACGATTGGCCACAATAAGTCTCCGGATTCGGAGCGCCCTTTGGTGCATGACACCGTAGGGCCAATTAAGTCTCTGGATTCGGAGCCCCCTTTGGTGCATGACACCTTAGGGCCGATTAAGACTCCGGATTCAGAGCGCCCTTCGTGGATATCACGATTGGCCACAATAAGTCTCCGGATTTAGAGTGCCCTTTAGTGCATGACACCTTAGGGCCGATTAAGTCTCCGGATTCAGAGCCCCTTTTGGCGCATGACACCTTAAGGCCGATTAAGTCTCCGGATTCGGAGCCCCCTTTGGTGCATGACACCTTAGGGCCGACTAAGTCTCCGGATTCGGAGCCCCCTTCGGTGCATGACACCTTAGGGCCGATTAAGACTCCGGATTCGGAGCGCCCTTCGTGGATATCACGATTGGCCACAATAAGTCTCTGGATTCGGAGCGCCCTTTGGTGCATGACATCTTAGGGCCGATTAAGACTCCGAATTCGAAGCGCCCTTCGTGAATATCACGATTGGCCACAATAAGTCTCCGGATTCGGAGTGCCCTTTGGTGTATGACACCTTAGGGCCGATTAAGTCTCCGGATTCGGAGCCCTTTTTGGTGCATGACACCTTAGGGCCGATTAAGTCTTCGGATTCGAAGCCCCCTTCGGCACGAACAAAACAAAACAAAACAAAACACGCCAACATCTGAAATAAGGTGCTTAACTAAGCATATAAAAAAGGGCTTAATAAGACGTAAATGTTTGAAATAAAACTTTTTATTTGATCAAACAGTTGTTACATAAACGCAACCCGCATTTAAGCATTACAATACCCATTTTCCACCTCAAAAGCTAAATAGGGGAAAAGACGCATTGGTAAAGCGGTAGCGCCGAATCAACTCCCGTCACTCGGAAGTCCTCCACGGTTTGCAATGCCTTGAGCCAACTGTGCCAAGCCCATGACTTGCGCATTGCCAAACTTCCCCTGATACCATTGACAATGTCAAGGCAAAGATCTAGGACAAGGAAGGATAAACCTAACGGTCGTTGCCTTTCCTTTCGGAGTGATCTGCTTCAACGACTTGAAGACTCATGCCAACTTTTGGACGCCTACCTCCCATCAGATGGGTCCTCTGCCGCGCTCCATTGCAACACCCAGCTCGGCTGAACTCCGAGCCTCTCTAACTAACATCCCCACTTATCTCACCTCACATAATAAGTGATTGTTTATCTGCACGAAGCGCCCACTCCTTTTATTTTCAATACTGGCAGCGATCTCGAGGCCCCAATCCCGAGGTGATTTCATCAACGCTAAACCCCATGAGACAAACGTCGGTTGACATTCGCCACGGCCTAGTTATCCAAACGACTTTTTGAACTACATGCACTGGCCAAAAATCCAGGCCCCAAGCCGAGTCAAATTTGCCACAGCCACTCTATTCACTGGTTTTCGACTTCCTCAAGTTACAATGGCCTCATTCAGGAATAAACGGCTATCATGTATGGGTCGACCCTGCCTATAAACCGGCGTGTCACTGGACATTTAACAGAATACTCGGACCTATCAACGTTTATACATTCATTCCAACATGTATACATAAAAACGAAACACGTACATGCCGAATACGAACTGCAACGAAATATTTAAATAAAACGTTTTTATTCAATCAAACAAACAATAAATTACATAGTTTTGAACGTGATCTGTGTTACAACCTTACAATTAGGTATACTTATACCGCGTCACCCTCATCCTCACTCTTCTCGACTTCAAAAGCGGAAAACGGAAAATGTTTACTGTGGTAGAGTGGCGATGCCGAATCAATGCCCGACGCTCGAAGAGCTTCCGCGGCTTGAGATGCCTTGATCCAACCGTGCCTAAATCCACGATTTTCACATCGGCAAACTTCTTCGGCAAGTTTTTCCTTGGTCTTTTCGATTCCAACTTTTCGGCCTTCATGAAAACCTTTCTCATAGGCCCTCCCCTTCGCGGTCTCCATTGCGAACATACTCGCCGTCTCACGATCGGCGAGTGCGGTACCAATGAGCCGACTGGTAACCCTTTCTTCCACGATTGGGTTTCCCTGCCCGGCAGGTTGTGCCTGAGCTGCCTTGGTCTTCCTTAACTCGCGCTCAGCCGCCTCCGCGCGAGCCTCCAAACTTCGAATACGTTCCTCCTTCTTCTCCATTTCTCGGCGGGCAGCGCGCAGCCGCATGCCGATTTCATAGGCAGTGTAAAGCCCCTTCACCGCCCGTGAATGCCTTCACGAAATACTTCGTAGTCCTGTCGACCTACCATCGATTGCTGAACCTCAGGAGGAAAAATTTGTCGAGCAAACTCGACCGCTACATTTGGGTCTCGAACGATCGAGTCCGCCTCTGTCATGGGTCTATTCCCCACAAATACCGCAAAGCTTAATGGGCACGGATTCGCATCAGATCCCCTCTCAACTCGAGGTTGAGTAGATCTACCCTGCGACTGCTTGTCCCGCCTGGGCGACCTACTTCGACGTTGAGGAGACTGACGCCTCTCTCGATCCCTGGAACTCCTACTCCCTGTGCGCGAAGGGTCACCACCTCGATTCATGTCTCCACCCAGCTCAGCTAGCGTCCTCGCTTCCCCTCTGCTGTTAAAGAAGAGTCTGTTCGACATTCACACGATACCTTCAAAAGCTGGAGTTAGTTGTTTACTGTGCTCATAAAAGTTGTACCTTTAATCATTTATCCTTTACAGAGGCAGCACCCTCGAGGCAATCTCATTAATTGTGAAAACCTCAGTCGCTCGGCGCCGACTAGATCGACCCGCCTGGGGCAAGGGCAGATTAATCAATCTATTCGGCTCAAGTGCTCCAGCCGGCCCATGAATCGACTTCAAAGCTCCTGAGTTCGTCTCATCCAGCGCCCGAATATCATGCACCGCCTGGGCAAGGGCAGATTGATCAATCTATTCGGCTCAAGTGCTCCAGCCGGCCCATGAATCGACTTCAAAGCTCCTGAGTTCGTCTCATCCGGCGCCCGAATGATCATGCACCGCCTGGGGCAAGGGCAGATAGATTAATCAATCTATTCGGCTCAAGTGCTCCAGCCGGCCCATGAATCGACTTCAAAGCTCCTAAGTTCGTCTCATCCGGCGCCCGAATGATCATGCACCGCCTGGGGCAAGGGTAGATAGATTAATCAATCTATTCGGCTCAAGTGCTCCAACCGGCCCATGAATCGACTTCAAAGCTCCTAAGTTCGTCTCATCCGGCGCCCGAATGATCATGCACCACCTGGGGCAAGGGCAGATAGATTAATCAATCTATTCGGCTCAAGTGCTCCAGCCGGCCCATGAATCGACTTCAAAGCTCCTGAGTTCGTCTCATCCGGTGCCCGAATGATCACGCACCGCCTGGGGCAAGGGCAGATTAATCAATCTATTCGGCTCAAGTGCTCCAGCCGGCCCATGAATCCACTTCAAAGCTCCTGAGTTCGTCTCATCCGGCGCCCGAATGATCATGCACCCCCTAGGGCAAGGGCAGATAGATTAATCAATCTATCGGCTCAAGTGCTCCAGCCGGCCCATGAATCGACTTCAAAGCTCTTGAGTTCGTCTCATCTGGTGCCCGAATGATCATGCATCATGCACCGCCTGGGGCAAGGGCAGATAGATTAATCAATCTATTCGGCTCAAGTGCTCCAGCGGCCCATGAATCGACTTCAAAGCTCCTGAGTTCGTCTCATCCGACGCCCAAATGATCATGCACCGCCTGGGGCAAGGGCAGATAAATCAATCTATTCGGCTCAAGTGCTCCAGTCGGCCCATGAATCGACTTCAAAGCTCCTGAGTGTGTCTCATCCGGCGCCCGAATGATCATGCACCGCCTGGGACAAGGGCAAATTAATCTATCTATTCGGATTAAGTGCCCTAGCCGGCCCATGAATCGGTTCACCAGCGTAATACCCACGAACTATTCGGCATACGAATGATAAGTCAATATTGCCAAGATATTCAATCGTAGAAAGCTCAACAGAGTAATCATTTTATCTAAAGTAGTGAAAGGCAAAAATTCTTCACCAACATAACATCACAAACTGCGCATAAGTAGTAGTGAAACGACAAGGTAATTTTCATTAATAAATTGAGCGCAGACAGTAACCAATTTATACATGAAAACTACTCGGAACCAACAAAAGTCCTTAAAACAAAAACATACATCAAAAGGAAAGCATTTCATAAAATTCGAATGACTCCCAGATCAATCCTCGGGGTCAGACTCAAGTGGCTCAACGTCCACCTGCTCATAAGGAATTGTCAAGGCCAATGTAACCCCAACGGCATCAAGGGCCTTAAGCCACCCATATTTGAATCCCCGATTCTCAAACTTGGGGACTTCATCTACGTATTCCTCGAAGGCGGCGCGTTTTCCTGCTTCGAATGCGGCAGAAGCCTCAGATTCTGCCTTTTCCTTGGCCGCCTTCAACTCTGCTAACTCAGTCTCCACCTTGTTAAGCGCCTCCTCGGCTAGCCTAAGCGATTCTTTGCTCGCGTTCGCCCTATCTTCTTCGGCATCAGAACGGAGATGATCGGCAGTCCGAGCCCTTTCTACTTCGGCTTCGGCTCGCGCAGTCTCCATTGCGGCTCTCATCATCTCAAACTCGGCCCTGCTCTTTTGATCGCCCACTTCTAACTGCAAACGGTCAATCCTCTCAAGGGCATCGTGTAGGCAACGGCCCAAGTCGGCGATCCTGCCGACCGTCTGCAAAACGAGTTGGGATCGTTAGATGCCATAGGCAACCAAAATCAAAACAAGTCAAGTTCACCTACCAAAAGGGCCGACTGCGCAGATAGGGCTACGGCTACCAAATCCGGCACAGCATGAAATGATGCCTTATCAGCTGGTAAAGAGACTGAAGCCGCCAGGCTCAAGGCTACCGCTGGGTCGGTAATGATGGATACGTCAGAGGAAATCGGCGTGTCTCTGATCTTTGGCTGAACAATGAAAGGAACAACCACGTCCGACTCTTCTAAGCGAGGCCTTTTGTCAGCAGGACTATCTTCCGAACCGACCCATCCCTCAGCGCTACGCTTCGTGCCCCGCTCTTCCAGAATCAACCGTTCTTCAATAACCGGTTGTTCAACCTCTTTCGCCGTTTCAGCCGCAACAATCTGAGCCGGCTCTTCAATAATGGGTTTGAAAGACTCAATCAAGGCAGGTCCAGAACGGGCAGCCTTGGCCTTTTTTCGGGCGGCCATTCGCTCGGCATTTTTCTTTCAAGCCATCTGCGTGAGGTTTTCCCCAGCCATACCTTCAAAAAAATCGCCGGGTAGGTCTCCCAAACTTCCAAAAATATCTCCAGAAGAAAACTCTGCCCGACCCGAAGTGGACGGCGAGGTAGGTTGACTAAGTCTGGCTACCTCAAATGCCGAGTTTAGGGCCTTGTCAACCTCTTCGACCTCCTCAGCGAACTCTCTGGCTGGTTCGGCGACTACCTCTACCACCGGCTCCACATCTTCCCCGAATCAGAAGCTTCGAGACCAACTTGCCAAAGGCTCCTGAAGCTAGAGAAGATAAGGGCCGCAAGGTGTTGATCGCCGGATGGAATCGGAATGTTGTCAACAGCTGAAAAAGTAGTATAAGTAGGCTCGTATCGAAGAAGTATGTGGGCCGCTCTCCCTTGCTTCTGTACGTTTGAACGGCCGAATTATCCGAGTGCAGTCGCAATCTGCACAAGGACTGCGTCGTCAGTAGAAACCAGAATCTTTTTCAATTTACTACCTGCAAAGACAAAGGGTTAGACATGGAGAGAAGGCCGAGTAAAAGAAAAGTTCAATAAACGCAAGGAGACACACAACAACCTGGTTCACCCCTTCGTCTGGGAATAGGGTCTAGGCGACCCTCGCCTTCACCAAATTCCCAGTTCCCTCGGACATTGACCATTACGTCATCCACACGCTTACTAGAACTGGCAAGCATGGTTACCAAACGATGGTCGGTATCCTTGGCCCTAAGAAAGTACCGCCCAAGCCGACCGGAAGATTTGGCTAAAGCATAGCAGTGCCGAATGGCCGGAATGCCAAGATCGATCCTGAGGCGCCGGTTCAACTCTACGATCTCCATTACGATTCGAAAAAAGTTCACGTTGGGCTAAGAAGGAATCAGACCCAATAGCGAAGGACGGCCCTAAGGAATGGATGTAGGAGAAACGGACCCCACCCTCTGCAATGAATAGGAGAGGAAAGACGATTGAATTTCGATCCTCTCTCTCCATATCCAGAGTATTGTCCGTCAATAGAGATAGATGAACATCGTCGGGGATGGAAAAGTGTCGCCGAAATCCGAAACACGACCCTCAGAAAGGAGGTCTTTCAAGTGTTTAGCCATTTTCGCGGGGAATCAAGGGTTCGCCAAAATTAAAATAACAAACAGAAAGTAGGATTGCAAAGAAAAGAGAAGAAGACTTACGAGGAGCAAGGGGGACGAGGGTAGACGGAGAAGAGTTGCAGAAAATGCGAGTCAGAGGAGGGATACCCGCTAGCGGTCCAAGAGTCTCGAATACTCGACGAAATGTGCACTCGAAAGGACTAAAATTTCAAATCGCAATAAATGCGAGACGCACGAATGAGGCAGGAAAGTGTAATGATGACCGAAAAGGTATGCGCATTCTGACATCTGTATTGGGGTACGCGAAGCCGCCTGACCTATTTTGACTTTTCCAATTCAAGACCAAACACGCCGATTAACTACCGTCAATGGGGAGTTCGGGGGGCAATTGTGGGAGCCGAATAATGGCAAAATCAGAAGGTGCGTACCTTAGAAGACTGATATTAATCGGCTGTATCCTACGAGAATGGGAAGCCGAATATAATATATGTGCCGAATAAGTGTAGATCCTTAGAGCTGAATAAGAGAAAGGACAATGATTAAAAAGTTGGCCCTGGCCCCGAGGATCAAAAGGAACAGGTATAAATATAGGAACAATGGATTGAGAAAGGTATGTAAGAATCACTTCACTTAACTTAGTAAACAAGCTATCCTGAGTGTCTGAACTGACTTGTCCGTCGGAGTGCTAATTCCGGCACCCCCGACCGGAGTGTTTGTATCTTTTCAGGTGACTAGCTGAGGATCACTAGCGTCTCCCAGGATCTGAAGAGTATTTCCAAACCACTTCTCCACAGTGGTCATTAGCAAATTGTCCTAATTTACTAGTGAAAGAATACTCAGGTTGCATAATCAATAGCAGCCGATTCCATACTCGAGATCTAGACAACCGTCGTACGAGTTAGAATAGTGGTGTGATTACACACGGGGATCATGAAGGAAAATTGCATGATTTCTACGATCACTTGTGCAAGGTCTTGGAATTTGACTACACATGTGGTAAAAAGGTTGTTTTGTTCCAGTGTGAATGGTACAACACCAGTAACACTGGTAAAAACAGAACAATACGATTTGATACATATTGCACAAGCATAGACGTCACAAGTCGACGGTACCAATCTGACCCATTTATCCTACCTAGTCAAGCTAAGCAAGTCTTTTGTCTAAATGATACCAAATTGGGTGAACCTTGGAATGTCGTACAAAGGGTGCAACATAGGGGTGTCTTTGATGTTCCAGACACTAGTGATGGAGAATTATTGGATCCTTTAGAAAATAATGATGTGTTCCAACAAGAAAACATTACTGATGTTGTTCCAATTGACATTGACCCAATTGTTCGATATTGTAGGGATGATGTTGAATTCAATGTTATTTTGGAAGTAGGGTCATCAGATGCGATAATGGAAGAGAATAGAGATGATGAAGGAGATGAAGAACATAACATTCCTGATGTTGATATAGATCCTGATATTGATTATGATATGTAATTTTTAGTATATCACTTTATTTTCGAACAGATGTTATTAATTAATGTAATTTTTATTTTATATGATTATGTTACTTTCTTTTTCTTCTTTTATGTAATGGTGCATGATGACATTGTCTATATTTTTCAGTTAAAGTTGAATTATGTTATATAGTTGTAGAAAATGGTCTGAGGCAAAAAATAATGGCTGAAACTAGGTGATTTGAGAACTAAGAAGCTAACAGAATACGAGAAACAAAGAAATAAGCGAATCAAGGAGAACTGTGAGGTAATGAACAATCTTGGAGTGAAGAATATTACAAATTCTTGAAGGAGTGCGGTTCAACCCAAATTTGCAACTGCAAGGGAAAAGAGAATTAGGGTTGAGGTAGATGATGATGTTGAGTATAACCCTTCAGAGAGTGAGGATGACAATGATGATGAGTCATTGGGTTCCTTTGACCGCGAGGTATTATACATATTTTATATTTGTGTGTGAACATGTCTTTTACTTTTTACATTTGTTCTTCACATATCTTACACATCATATCTTTTTTAAAATATATTTTAACTGTTTTAAATATCGTTTTCACTATTTGATTATGTTCTTTCAGGAACAACAGATGGCACCAGGACTCCGTTTACGGTCTCATTCAAGGCCATTAACTCCCACCCCAGAGAAAAGGATGGATCCCCCAAGTAAGGAGGTCGGTACCCAACCCTTACTACCTCATAAAGTGCAACCTGAGGACGAGGTGACCGTATCTACCATCGTTGGTAAGTTTGCAAAGTTGTTTTTAAGGTTTAACTTGCATTTTTTTACTTACTAACTCAATTAATATTATATGCTTACAGCATCACATGACAGACGTGGCCGTGGCCCGACACACGGCATACAGGCCCATCGCATTGTCGAGAAGGATGGGAAGATGTTAGTTTCTATACCTGAACAGTTTCGTGCACCAGTAGGAGACAACGCCTCCAAGTTAGTCTCGGGACGGCTCGGGGAACACCTGAAACACGTCGGGAGGGACCAATGTGAGCTATGGAAACTTACGGAACTAGCACGAGACTCCCGGTTTTAAAACTAAGTCCAAAAAGGCACTTTTTTACACTTAAGCTTGAAAATAGGCCACTGGAGGCCAAATTCGTGCAACAACCATGAGACGGCCTGGGGAACACCGCAAACACCTCGAGAGGGACCAATGTGAGTTGTGAAAACTTATGGAACTAGCACGGGACTCCCAGTTTGAAAACTAAGTCCAAAAATGCACTTTCTCACACTTAAGCTTGAAAATAGACCTTCAAGGGCCAAAATCGTACAACAGCCACGAGACGGCCTGAGGAACACCTCAAACACCTCAGGAGGGACCAATGTGAGTTGTGGAAACTTTCGGAACTGGCACGGGACTCCCGGTTTGAAAACTAAGTCCAAAAATGCACTTTTTCACACTTAAGCTTGAAAATAGGCCACTGGAGGCCAAAATCGTGCAACAGCCATGGGACGGCCCGCGGAACACCTCAAACACCTTGGGAGGGACCAATGTAAGTTGTGGAAACTTACAGAACGAGCACGGGACTCCCGGTTTGAAAACTAAGTCCAAAAATGCACTTTTTCACACTTAAGCTTGAAACTAGGCTACCGGATGCCAAAATCGTGGAACAGCCATGAGACGGCCTGGGGAACACCTCAAACACCTCGGGAGGGACCAATGTGAGTTGTGGAAACTTACGGAACTAGCACAGGACTCCCGGTTTGAAAACTAAGTCCAAAAAGGCACTTTTTCACATTTAAGCTTGAAAATAGGCCACCGGAGGCCAAATTCGTGCAACAGCCACCAGACGGCCTGGGGAACACCTCAAACACCTCAGGAGGGACCAATGTGAGTTGTGGAAACTTACAGAACGAGCACGGGACTCCCGGTTTGAAAACTAAGTCCAAAAATGTACTTTTCACACTTAAGCTTGAAAATAGGCCACCGGAGGCCAAAATCGTGCAACAGCCACGGTGCAGCCCGCGGAACACCTCAAACACCTCGGGAGGGACCAATGTAAGTTGTGGAAACTTACGGAACTAGCACGGGACTCCCAGCTTGAAAACTAAGTCCAAAAATGCATTTTTTCACACTTAAACTTGAAAATAGGCCACCGGATGCCAAAATCATGGAACAGCCATGAGACGGCCCGGGGAACATCTCAAACACCTCGAGAGAGACCAATGTGAGTTGTGAAAACTTATGGAACTAGCACGGGACTCCCGGTTTGAAAACTAAGTCCAAAAAGGCACTTTTTCATACTTAAGCTTGAAAATAGGCCACCGGAGGCCAAATTTGTGCAACAGCCATGAGACGTCAAACACCTCGGGAGGGACCAATGTGAGTTGTGGAAACTTATGGAACGAGCACGGGACTCCCAGTTTGAAAACTAAGTCCAAAATTGCACTTTTTCACACTTATGCTTGAAAATAGACCTTCGGGGCCAAAATCGTGCAACAGCCACGGGACGGCCCAGGGAACACCTCAAACACGTCGGGAGGGACCAATGTAAGTTTTGGAAACTTACAGAACTTGCACCAGACTCCCGATTTGAAAACTAATTCGAAAAATGCATGTTAAATTGTATATTTTATGGATAAGATAATAATTGTCTAACTTGCATTTTTTTTTTTCTTTTTTTTTCATTTTTTTGCAGATTTGGGATTTGATATGGACATGTTTGGTAATTTGGAGGGCAGATGGTAGCTCATTTTGTGTTTTTGTTCATATTACCTTACATGTATTTTGGTTGCGTTGTAAATTTTTTATTTTTGTTGGTATTACAGGACATGTTGGGTAATCTGCCCTTGATATTTTATTTTTGTTAATATTAGTAGACATGTTTTTTGTTGGATATTAGGAGATGTGTTTGGTAATCCGCATGCAGTTGATATTATATTTTTGTGGATATTAGTAGACGTTTTTTGTGGATATTAGGAGACATGTTTATAATCCGCATGCAGTTCATATTGTATTTTTGTGGATAGTGCTAAAATTCGATTGTGATGTTTATGAAAATGAACAGATTTCTGTATTGATTTGTAATAGATATTTTATTGAAAAGAAAAAATTTCGGAAGAAAATAGTACCCCCATTTTCAAAATTTTTAATTTTTATTAGTGACGAAATAAAAAATGTCGCTATTAGTTTTCAAAAAACATGACGAATAATTTTTTCACTAATGATACAATACCAAACAAATAATTTCGTCACATTTGCTAAATATTTTGTCGCTAAATTGAAATATTTGGTGACAAAATGTTTTTTGTCATTGAAGAATTTTCTTTTCTACTCATTTTAGTGACGAATTTTTTTGTCACCTTAATCCATATCGTTGGTGAGGAAAACTTTCGTCACTAAAATCTATTTAGTGATGAAATATTTCGTCGCAAAAAACAATTAAAATAAAATATTTTTTAGTTTTGGCGACGAAATTGATGTTATTGAGGATGAAAAATTCAACATTCGAAGATGAAACATTTCGTTGCCAAAAATGAAAAATAGGCGACAAAACTGTTTTTCGTCACCAGGTACTTTCTGTGATGACGTATAGGCCACGAACGTAGTGACAAATTTTTTTTGTCGCAGATCACATTAGTGACGAAAATTTGATGTTTGGAGACAAAATTAGTCTGTCACCAAAGGCTTTTTTTGTTGTAGTGGAAGGTAGACACGCCTCAAGTCTCATCAAAATATCATGAATCGATAAGTGACAATTCTTGAAGCAATGGACTTGACATAACGTCCAGCCAAATCCAACCAATTCTAAACATTTTCTTTATGTCGGTTTCATTAATTTTAAACCAATTTTATTTACCTTTTTTGCTTTACCTTTCCATTACTTAATCAATTTGTCCAAAGTGATGGTTAAGTCCACTAAATGAGAAGACATGTCAAACGAGAAGTGATTCATGGCATGAAATGGAGACTATGCCTTGACGATGAACCTCCATAAAGATTAAGCCATTGAGTATAGATCTCTTTCTCATGCCTTGAATAACAATCAATCGTTTGAAATAGCTCTCAAACAAACAAAAGAAAAGAAGAAATGAGGGAGAGCGTAGAAATAATTATGTGAGATTGATTATTTACAATGAGATAAAGAGGGCTATCAACTCAAATGACTCAGTGTCTAAAGCCTAAACAACCATAGCCATGAGGATGTACAATACAACAAACAAAGTATTCAAAGCATAAACCAATTAAATGAATTAAAACCATCCCAAACAGCCCCAAATATGTAAAAAAAAGTGGCTAAAACTTATGTTAAAGAGAACAAAAAGATGGGTACCAAAACTAGTAAGCAAGAACAAGGAAGGGTGGCTAACCCCTCCACTTTTGAGACCTTCTAAACCATGTTTTTCAGCCTTTTTTAACTCTTAAAATCAGTTTGAAAGTTAAAGAAAAGAGTGCGAAAACAAAGGTGTAGACACCCCATTTTTTACCGCCCTTAAAACTTGGGCGCTATTGATGGTTTACTTGGTGGTGAAAGTTGTGCAGTGCAAGGGTTCGATTTCTTTGGCAAGGAGAGAGTCAACTCCCAACTTCATACCCCTTTTTGGACCAAAACGATCTTGATCAAAAGATTTTAGACCTTGAAACCCTCTCTTTCAAAATAGTTTTTGAAAAAGTTCCTACGATGTTCCGATGCTCGCATTTTGTTAAATGTTGCGCTTTTCGGTAAACTGAGCAAGGACAAAGTGAAAATGAATGAAAGAGAGATGAACTCTTTGAAAAATATTTCAAAACACCTTGTTTAGGGGTTTGGAGTTCAAGAAAAGAGGAGAGGAGAGAAGAAACCAAGTTGGAGGAGAAGTTCGGCATGAATCCCGGTTGGATCGAAACTGAGCAGTCTTCACTCAAAGAGGCATAACTTTTTTCACACTTGGAATTTTGAAGTTAGGCTTCCACCATTGGAAAGAAGACTTCCAGGGATTCAATTTAGGCTCAATAATGACCTGCAAATGAGTTCAGATGAAGGAGTTATGTCCGGTTGAAGTCGGGCCCAAAAAGCAGATTTTTCTGTCCAACCAGAGGTGACAGATGCTGGCCATAAATGAGATTTTTTGGCCATGTGCCGGCCATGAATGCCCAATGCCGGCCCCATGCCGTCCAATAGTGTCCCATGCCGGCCAACAATCATCAAGTGCTGGCCAACAATGGTCATGTGCCGGCCATTGATGCCAGAAAGCAGTTTTTGGCATATATTTTTGTTACAGCTGGTACAGCTGTCTCTCTTGGGATATTTTCGACCCAAACCTCTGTTTTTGCTATATATGGAGGCCTTATCTATTGTTTTGGGGGGTTAGAACAATTTAGGAATAGTTTTGGGAGCCTCTCTCTCTACAACTCCCACTCTACATTTCTCTCTCTCAAGAACCTTTGTGCATAAAGAGCTTACAAGTGTAGATACACTATCCCTTTGCCTATACATCCTTGATCAAAGTTGTTGATCTTTGAGCTGAGTTTCTACAAGGTCTTCTTGGAGCTCCTCAAGGTGATTTTGACTTGGTTTTGTGGCCTAAAGTTGTCTTCCCTTCAAGAGGTATAAGACTCACCCTTTAAGCTTGTTTTCATACTTGTTTTTGCCATCATTTTGTGTTGTTTTTGAGCTGGCTTTCAACTGCAAAAAAAAAAAAAAAAAAAAATAGTCCTAAAAATGGTAGTTTGAGCCTATTTTGTGTTAGGGGTTGTCTCTTCCTTTTGTTCCTTAGCATGTGTAGCTTTTTGTGCCATCTTTCATCACCTTTCAAACCAACCTTTTTGGCCTTTTAACCACTAAATTCTAGGGGAATTTCAGTGGTGAAAACCATGTTTTAAGGTCCCAAATAGGAGGGGGCGGCCTCCCCTCCTTGTATTTTGTGTGCATGTGTTGATGGCCAAACATGTGAGCATGTATTTCTACCTTTTTGTAGTTGATCTCATGCATGTTTTAGGCTCTATTTTGACCTGCCTTAACTCTGTTTTTGGCTGGTTTGGCCACTTGTTGCTTGCATCTTGCACTTGTAGTGTAATTGTGCTTACTAGCCTAATATGCATAATGAGTTAGCCTATTGTTCTAGCATGTGTTAGCTTGACTCCAGCACATTTTTGATAATGTTTTGGCATGTTTAAGCTCTATTTTGAGTTGGTTTGATCACTCGAGCTTTGCTTTGTATGCTTGTAGTGCAATTGTGCTAAATTGCCTAACATGTGCTATTGTTTTGGCCTCTAAATCTAGCCTTTCTTGACTTGTTTCAAGCATGTTTTAGAACTCCATTTAGGTTGTTTTAGGACTGTTTTGGGTTGTTTTGGTCATATGGCTCATGTATTCCATAGCTATAGTGCAAGTGCCTTAACTAGCTTTAAGTTTTAGGGCCTCTAGCATGCTTTGCTTGTGATGTTTGCATGATATGGCATCATTCCTCATGTGATTTCAGAGCATATAACTCCATCACACATTCACATATATCACTCATTCATTGTGTTTGAGAGTTGTGCCTTATGCCTTGTTTATGGGCCAATACATGAACATGCTTTTCTTGCTTTTCATGCTACCATCTCAGCACATTTTGGCCACTGTTTTGACATGTTTGAGGTCTGTCCATGGTTGGTTTGGCTATTTGAATTTGGTATTGCATGGTTCTAGTGTAAAGCTCTTTACTAGTTCCAATGCTTAACTCTCTTAACATGTTGTACATGAGTTGTTTGCATGTTAGAGTCTTGTTTTTCATGCCATTTCAGCACTAAAATTCTGCCACCTCCCTCCCTTCTTCATCTTTTCATTTGTTTTGAGGATTGGTTAGTCTTGAGGTTGTGTTTAATGCTTAGGATTGAGGCTTATGCTTAAATGGCTTTAACCCTCTTTTGAGGGTTCCTCCTAGTCAAAGGCATGGTCTCTCATATGCCTTAAACCATTCTTTTGGTTGACCTCTTTCTCATTAGAGGACTTTCACATTTGGACAAATCAATTAAGGGATGGTTTGGTAATTTAAAATGTGTAGACCAGAATTGAGCTAAGTAAAACATGCAAAGATTGCATTGCATTGTGTTCAATCGGACGTTATATTAAACACAAGGTAGATTGGTCCATTTCATACTCAAAGTGATGAAAATGAGCCAATCCCCTTTGTGTCCATTGCCTTTGATCACCCTTGATAAGGTAGTGGTCTTAAAGTCTTGTTTGTCTTGCATTTATTAAATGTGTACAAGTTGGATCTTTGGCCATCATGCATTCAAAATGCTTGATTGATGGTTTTGGATCCAATGGTGCCTCTCCCTTGATGTTTTGAGATGATAAGAAGTGGCACAGTACACACATGTCCTTGGGAGACCCTCCATTTTCCTCTATTTTGTGCTCTGTTGCAGTTTGGTGTCACAGTACACCAGTGGCCGGCAGTGCTTCACAGATGGCTGGCACTGTTTCATCCTTGGCCGGTAATGCACACCCTTGGTCGGCAGGTGGCCGGCAGCAATTTCTCATGGCTGGCAGGCCACTGGTGGATTCCTCAGAGTTGGTTTGGTAAGGTGGAGCAGAAAGTTCCTAAAGACACCTTGCAAACAGAGCCTCTAAAGAGCAAACCGGAAGGCGTTTCGAGGCAGCAACCGAGAGCATGCATCCTTCATTGTTCAAGGCAGAGTTAAGGCAGCCTAGTTTACATATCTTCCATGCTTAGTTAGATGTCATGATTAGTTAATTTGTTAATTAATTAAAGTATTGTAATAATTAGTAATTAGTTTCCTAGTTATTCAATTGATTTGTAATAATTAGTCTAATTAGTTTAATTAGATTAGTTAGTTAGCTAGCTTAGCTTAGATTAACTTAATTCGTTCGGACCCTTCGTCGGGAGGGCAAATGTTGTAATAAGTGTGCGTGAGTGTGTGAATGTCTTCCAACCTCACGTCTTTCTCCCTTTTGTTTACCCGCTTTCAGTGGTTAGTTTTAGGGCATGTTTCAGTTAGCATACTTATGCTTTGCATGCATGCATCATTCATTCGTATTGCATGCACCGGGCTCGGCGCATCATACAAACTGCATTGTATTTCAATACACTTTATTGAATACGTGTTTCAAAGCATGTTATCAAGTGTTACATTCATATGCCATCCTAGATAGCCGAGCATATTTAGTTTCATTATTGCATGTGTTGCATTAGGCATTGTTAACATAGTTAGGATCATACATATTTCTAACTAGTTTTCTATTTTGGCTCAGAGTACTCGGTGAGTGTTTATGCTTTAGCATCCTTGCATGTGTGTAAGTGACTGCCATGATAGCATGCTTGCCATGAGGCTAACTGCTTAAGTATTTAACTGCATGAATGCCTGTGGATGAAGGCTTCATTGCTTGAATTGGAACAATTCATCAAAATGTGCATTTTAAGCCCACTCTGCGAAGTGGCAAAATCATGTTTTAAGCCCACTTGAGGGTGGCAAATCCGCGTCTTAGCCTACTTGCGAGTAGCACTTTCAAACCACTTTCGAAAAACAAACATGAGATGTTTTGTTCCAAATTGAGCGATTTAGTGTATACTTATGTGCTGTGCACATCACATAATAATTCTAGATTAATAACCGGAATAAGAACACATGTGTTTTCAAAACAAAATATCATGATTAATAGAGGCCAATCCTTTGATCGGGCGAGTGGGGGTGCTCATTTCATAACCTTCCCCCCTTGTACCCAAGTTCCCGAGCTGAGGCAACTTTGGTGATGACGGACACGTGGCCTTAGGCATGAGTCAAGGTTTCCTAAATTTCCCAAAAATAAAATATTTAGGTGGCGACTCTGAAATCAAGCAAAGCAGTCCGTGTTTGGCGCTTTTGATTCAAAATTGAGTTTTCCAAAACGATTTGCTGGATTTGGACTCTTTGTGATTTATCAGTCTTACATCGCACTTTGTGAGATTAGATTCAGAACCGTGACAGGAGTCCGAGTTGTAGTAGCTAGAACTACAATTCACACCCTCGCACGCGGAGCGGAGTTCGGGCGGTCTACAGTTTCTGGCGACTCTGTTGGGGATTTAGAGAACTTGACTCGAACATCATGGTATGTTGTTTTATCTACATTTATGTGTTTCTGTGCATTGCATTTGCATTGGTGCGCCTAACTCACCATGTTTGCCATCTGTTATTCCTGAGTGGTTTGTCGAAGGCTTGCTTGGAAAAGCGTGCCACAAGGCTGACTGGTTACGGGCTCTGCCACGATGGAAACACAAACCTCGGTTTTGCTGAGGCACCCTTTCTGACCAATCGACCTAGTTGCATGTCGGAAGCCATAGAGACCATTCCAAACTAGGACAGGTTGCTTACCCGAATGTAAGTTATTTGAAACCGCTTGTGTGCGTAGTGAAACCCTAGCTCTTGACGAAACTAGGACAGGGTAACTTTACCCCATCATAGAGGTGTTTTGGCTCTCATTAACTGGTATGTGCTTTACAGTGAAACTGTACAGGGATGTGCATGTCAGTTGCCAAGTTTGGTATCTGTTTTTGGGCAGAATTCAGTAGAGAGCACAGTCATTCAGCTATGCTCACATCTGTTTTGGTGAAATCAGGCTGAAATGCTGTCTGTTTTCTCTTTTGCAAGGTAGTCCTAGAACCATAGCTTCAGAAGGCTCTGATATCCCCCGGGTTCACTGGACTTGTATCGATAGACTTTGTCAGGTCAGAATCGGTTCAGAAGCAACCTATGTTTACCTCACCCCCACCGATTACAAGACGAAGGAGGTTCAAGCAAAATTCGCCAGTGCAGTTTCTACAAGCAGTCACCCCTCAGTTCACCCGAGTCTAGTCTGGTTTGGGAACAATTATCTGCATTCAGCTCAGCACGAGATCAATCACCCATTCCCATGGCTCAGTATCCCCCAGCCAGTGTGGAAGAACAGATACAGCACCTGCAACAGATGATCGAGGCACTACAGTAGGACGCAGTCTGTCAGGCTGAAGTCGCGGCTCGTCAGGCCGAAGTGATAACCAGGCTGCAATAACAACAGCCACAGCCGCCTGTGGCTACTACATCTCATGCACCTTCCATGGGTAATTCGACGCCCGGAACCACTGCCCATATTGCTAATGTCCAAGAGACTCAGGGCAATCCAGCGGAGCCAATCCCAGAACAGGCCTCTAAAGCTCCTGTTTATCAAACTGAAGCTCCTTTTGAATTTGAGGTTGGCCCAACTACACTCAAGGTCAATAAACTGGAGAAGTTATTCAAACGAGCACAAGGAATGAACTCCATGCCAGATTTAGAGGACGGGTATACTGAATCTGCAGTTACCTTACCAGAGCGGTTTAAAATGCCGCGTATCGACTGCTTCGATGGCTCTGGAGACCCAATGGTGCATCTCTGCCTGTTTTTTGAAATCCCGAGGCCAATGGGTTTGACCACAGCCCAGAAGTTGTCTCTCTTCAACCGAACCATGTCTGGGATAGCCGCAATCTGGTATGCGAAATTAGAGGACTCTGTGAAACAGAACTGGGAAGAGCTGGCTGAGGCCTGCATTGCTCAATACTTCTACAATACACAGATCGAGGTCACAACTCGTGATCTCGAAGTCACCCGCCAAGAGCCAAAGAAGGGTTTTTCAGAGTTCGTGACGAGATGGAGAGCAAAGGCCTCGATGGTGACTACAAGGCCTTCCGACAAAGATCAGACCAAAATGATTGTTCGGAATCTACATGGCAAGTTACTGCAGAGGATGATTATTCTATCTCTGTTTACCTTTCCGGACCTTCATGAAATGGGGGTTCAAATCAAGGATGCCCTCGGACAAGGGATCTTTGTGGAAGATAATGAGCCTCTGAAGAAGAATGTTGTTCGCAGTTCCAATGCTACTACTGATGGTAGCACAGTTGCGAAATGCTCAGAAGTAAACACTATCACCACTTCCTTCAATGGCCAAAAACCAACCATTTCAACTCAGCCCCAAGCCCGAAATTTTCATCCTCTTTACATGAGTCTCTCTCAAGCTTTGAAAATGCTGCGAGAAGAAGGGCACCTAGAACTCCTAGAACCCCAACCCCTTCCAAATCCTCTTCTACCAAGATATGACCCAGCTAAATACTATGCCTATCATCAACAGCACGGTCATGATACGAACCGTTGCGTCCGCCTCCATCATAAGATTCAGGATCTTATTGATGAAGAGATCATAGCTCTACCTAAAGGTCCTTGGGTTAGTACTGACCCATCACCTCTACATCTCAATTTAATCCATACTGCCATCCACCTATGACCCCAGCATATACATCACCTCGGCCCATCTACCCAAGCCTGAGGTGTTTATTCTAGAAAGCATGGACTTATGCATAATGGATGCACTTGAACCCCAATCATCTCAAACACATGAACCCACTACTTCTGAGCTGATAAGAATGATTAAAGATCTTTAGAGAACTGTGGCAGATCTGGCCTTTGGGATATCGGCTCCATCATCGACCACATTACATACTGGGAATTTCATGTCAAAAGGCTTCCCAATCTTGGGGCGGGTTGCATTGGAAGAAGGCCAATCCCTTGGCAAAGTGGAGGTAAGTGGTAAGAACAAGGTAGGGGCAGACATTAGCCCCCATGAACACCTTATGTGGGCTGTTGAGGCTTTGAAGGCTGAAGGGCTGAACAAACAGCAAGTGTTCGCAATTATTGCAAAGACTGTGGATGACACTTTCGCCACTCAAGTTTAGGGCATTTCGAAACAAGGGGCAATCCGGGAAAAGGGCTGTCATGCCAGAAACGTCCCTTGAAGTACCTACCCCGAGGCCAGAGGGTCTTCAATCCCCTCTACATAACTTTGTCAAAAGCTCTCCAAATCCTTATAGGACAAGGCCATCTCAACCCCCTTGAGCCTCGGCCTCTCCCGGATCCCCTTCCAGCTAAGCATGATGCTACCAAGTACTATGCCTTCCATCAGCAAACTGGTCATGGCACTGACCTTTGTTTTCGTTTTCGCCATGAAATACAAGATTCGATTGATAACGAGGACATCGTCGTACCAAATCCTGCAAAGTCTATCGGCACTAGATCAGTGAACTTGGGTCATGTTTGATTCACAAGACTAATAGTGAAGTATTAATAATCCTATTAAATTAGTGTAGTATTCACTATCCAATTGGATTAATATCCATTGGATTAATAATCTCACCCCTACCCCATTACTAATAATCCTACAAATTTGTTGGATTAATTATCCATTGGATTAATAATCGTAAACCAAAATGTTAAAACAAACATAGGATAATTGGGCCCACGGATTAATAATCCCAATCCCATACTTTAATCCACCCAATCAAACATGCCCTTGGGGGATAATGTGATTATGTGATCGGGGGATGAACTACCTGCTGATGGTGCTCAGTTTACTCCAGATGTGGTGGATGGCACGCACCATTTTGAGCAATTTGCGAATGCTGTTTACTTTACTTTCTGACTTGGGTATTGGGTCAGTTCTGTTATGTTGTATTGAGTCAGTCTTTTTGTACTGAGTCAGTCGAGTCTGTCTTGTTGTATCCAGTCAGTCCTATTGCGTTGTAGTCAGGTGATTTCGAGGGTGTTACCTCAGACATCACTATCTTGTTTTGTGTTTGTCTTTTACACCCTTTCTTTTGCGTCTGTTTCTACCTTGGAGCCAGTTGTGCCAGAAGATTTGAATGAAACGGCAGAGATTTTCACTTACTTTTCTGTGCCTTAAAATCATTGCATTGACCTAAGTTTTTCAAAACCTTTTGAACACTGTGATGAAAACAAAGAGGGAGGAATTCCTTTGGATTTGCAAAAAATTTGATCAATTGACAGAGAGAGAAGCATGCTAAGCCCTTAATGATTGAGATCATGTTTGTTAATGTGAGTACTGGGAAGGATCCTGGCTTGATCCAGATTGGTTCTACATTGTCTTCAGCGCGAGCGACTAGTCGCTTTCTTAAAAGATTTCAAAAAATGTTTTGTGTGGTCCTACGAAGACATGTATAGAATTGATCTTGAGATTGTGCAGCATAGGATCGCTCTCGGCCTCAAGACTCAACCCCTTTTGCTTTCAAATCTTGAACTTTGATCCAGAATGTTCAACGGTCAACCACAATGTGAGGCTTGTACGGCCATATTTGAAGCAGCCCATGAACTAGGGGCAATAAGGTCGTATGACATCAAAGGAGGCTCGCCAAGCTAGATTTGAAGTAGCCCATGAACTAGGGGCAATAAGGTCGTATGACATCAAAGGAGGCCCACCAGGCCAGATTTGAAGCAGCCCTCGAACTAGGGGCAAGAAAGTCAAATCAAGAAGATCAAATGTGATAAAAGGAAGCTTGCGAAGCTAGATTAGAAGTAGCCCTTCAACTAGGGGCAAAAATGTTAGATGTGCTCAAAGATTCAAAGGATGAGTTATTCAGCAAACCAATGAAGACTGGAAAGAAAGCCAAATTCCAGTAGCTGGAAGAAGAAAGTTTATTGCTGAAGGACAACCTAGTTCCTATCTGTAACACTAGGGGCAAATTCAGCACCCATTGGATGGACTTCTACATCATCAGCGAACAGCAGCCATTCTCCTAGATTCAGATGGCTTCGGGAACTCAAAACCATTCAACATGGACCAAGTTACACTTTTTTATCCTTGAGAGGCTTGCTGGGTGTAGACGCACTCCTGGGAACTCCCCAACATCCGCATGCGCGCCTGCGAGGTCGGCGCGAATCTCGTCTTGTTCTCTGAGCTACTACAGTTCGGACTCAAATGTCACGGTTCTAAATCTAATCTTACAATGTACGATGTAAGACCGATAAATCACCAAAGAATCCAAATCCGGCAAATCGTTTTGGAAAACTAATTTTTAATAAAGAAGTGCCAAACATGGACTGTTTTGCCAGATACAGAGTCGCCACCTAAATATTTTATTTTAGGGGAATTTAGGAAACCCTGACTCGTGCCTAAGGCCACGTGTCCGTCATCACCAAAGTTGCCTCGGCTCGGGAACTTAGGTACGAGAGGAGAAGGTCATGCAATGAGCACCCCCGCTCGCCCGATCAAAGATCGGCCTGTAGTAAGCATGATATTTCGTTTTTGAAAACACATGTGCTCTTATTCCATTTTATTAACCTAGAATTACTCTGTTATGTGCACAGCAAACAAGTATAGACTAGATCACCTAAGTTGGAACAAAACATTGCATATTCGTTTGTGAAAAATGGTTTAAAGTTTGCTACTCGCAAGTAGGGTAAAACAAGGATTTGATAAATTGTTCAAATTCAAATAATCCAACCTTCACCCACAGGCATTCAGGCAGTTATATCAGATAAGCAGTTAGCCTCATGACAAGCATGCTTTCATGGCAGTCAATAACACACATGCAGTATGCTAAAACGTAAACACTCATAGTGTACTCTGAGCCAAAACAAAGAACTAGTTAGAAATCATGCATGATCCTAGTTCATGTTAAAATGGCTAATGCAACACATGCGAGAATGCAACTAAGATAGGCTCGGCTATCCTAATCATGTCATGTGAAATGCAACTTGGTACATGTATTCAAATAGGAATCGAAATACAATGCAGTTAGTATGATGCACCGAGCCCGGTGCATGCAATACAGATGAATGGATGCACGCATGCAAGTATGAGGTATGCTAAATGAAATATGCCCTAAAACTAACCATCATAAACGGTTAAGTAAAAGGGAGAAAGAAATGGGAATTGGAAGACATGCATCACACACACGCACGCTTATTACAACAATTGGCCCTCTCGACGGAGGGACCGAATAAGAAGCTAACTAGCTAATTAAACTAATTATTACAAAACAATTAATTAACTAATCCTAGTTAAGTAATTATTACAAAACAAATTTAAATAGCTAAACGCATTAACTATTAAGGTACAAAATAAAGAAAAGCTAGCTATCTAAGCATGGCAGCTAAGGAAAGCAATAAATCAGGAGCCTCAGAGGGAGAGGAATGCATGCAAGCCCGGTCGCCTTGTTTAGAAATCCAATGCGATGCCCCGATATGCCTCTATTTTCATTTGTCCTCAGAAACTTGCACCAAGCTCCAGAAAGATGAAACTCCACCTTGGAAGGCCTGTGGGAGGGTGGCCGACCACTTTTGGTCTCTGCAGCCACCTGCCGACCACTTTCTTTGTTGAAAACCAAAAAAAGTGGTCGGCCAGCTGGTTTTTCTGGCTGGCTGACCAGTTGTTGCTGCTGAACTGCAATTTGCTGCAACAGAGAGCAAGAAAGGGCATGGCAATGTATTTGCAAGATATGTGTGCACAACCACCCCCCTATCATTACATGAGCTCAAGGGAGTGTGGATCTCGACCCTCGGGCCACCAATTGCACATTTCAATACATGATGGCCGAGAGGCGAAGTTGCACAATTCAATGTAAAATGAATGCACAAGTAAACACATAAAGCCTAGAACTCTATCATGTATGATCAAGAGCATCGACGACCGAGAATTGAGGCACATTCCATCACTTTAAGTATGAAACGTCTCTCGTTTCTCGTGTTTGGACTAACATCTATTCCAAACACAATGCAACACAAGCATGGCATACACAATGCGATCAAACATGCAAACATGCAATGCAATGAAACAAGCATATGAACAATATGCAAGGGACAAGCATACAAACATACAATGCAACATGAACAACCTATCAAGGCTAATGGCATGCACAATGCAATACTACAAGGGCAACTTAGCAATGTTAGGGACATGCATACTCAATGCAAGGGGGTACTAGCATACACGATGCAAAGAACTACATGGCATACACGATGCAATGTGGCAATATGGCATACTCAATGCTCGATGGACCTAAACCATGCAAACAACATGGAATATACAATGCTAAATCAATCATTCAAACATGGCATACTCAATGCTATGAACTACATGGTATACACAATGCATAATAGACTTAAACCAAAAATGGATAGGCCTCAGCCATGCCCAAATTAGTGGCCAGAATGATGAAACAAAGGCACAAAAATACAAGGCATGCATGCACAATGCATTGGCCAACTAACTAGGCCCAAGAGCACAACTCTCAAGGGTGCTCAAGGAGTGACAAATATGGAAGTGTAACAACACTAAATGCACTAAAATTAAGTAAGAAATAATGCCAAATCATTCAAACGAAGCAAGTAAGGCATGCAAGAGTCCTTAAGGCATGAAGCTGGTAAAGAGGACTACAAATGAGGCATGAAATACATGGCAAATATGCATGAACCAACCATGGACAGAGCCGAAGTAGGCCAAAACAATGACCAAAACATGCTAAGATGGAGGCTCGAAGACCTAGGCATGCAAGCACACAAGCTAAGCCAAAAACTAGGCAACAATGCACAACACTCAAAGGCATTCAAAGCATGAAAGAAGTGGGAACATGGCAATGCTAAAAGCTCTGAAATGAAGTATTAAATGATGCCAAGTCATCTAAATAGCTCAAAAATAGCATGCATGAATCATCAAAACACAAAACTAGCAAGGCCAATTGCACTACAGCTATACAAAGCATGAAGTAAATGGAAAGGGCAACCCAAAATAGTCCTAGAACATGTCAAAATGATACTAAAACATGCATGGAAAGAAGCCAAAACAAGCTAGCATGAAGGGCATAAGGCATGGTGCATACAAGGCAAATAAGGTGGATTACACTGCACCTATTAAGACCAAGCATGGGATGACTTAACCAACAAAAATCAGAGTTATATCATGGCAAAATAACCCCAAATAAGCACTAAAATGATGGCTCGCAAGCTAAGGCATGAAGGCATACACAATGACTCATGTTAAGGCATAAAGGGGCAAGCCCTCCAACGCATTGAATGAGTGATAAATGTGAATGCATGAGCATGAAACATGAACTGAAATCACAAAATAAAAGATGCCAAATCATTCAAATAGTCCAAGTAAAGCAAGCTAATGGACTTGATGCACAAAGCTAACAAGCTAGATTGAACCATGGCTATACAAAGCAAGTCATGCATGGCCAAAACAACACAAATCAGAGCTTAAGCATGTTAAAACATAGACAAAAGCTTCTGGAAGTTAAGCCAAAAGCATGCTAGAATGACATGTTACAACATGATGCATTTTAGGCTATTTCATGGAATTGCACTACAAGTGCATGAGGCATGCAAGAGGTGATCAAACCAAACTCTAACAGAGGTATGACATGGCAAAAAATCACCTAAAACATGCTAAAATGGACTCAACATAAGCTAGAATGACATGCTACTTCATGAAGCATATAAGACTAGTGTGTGTGATTTACACTACAGGTGTATAAGCCATGCCAGGGATGACCAAACCAAGCAAAAAATAGTGGCATGCCATAGCAAAATAACCACAAATACATGCTAAGAACAAGCCAACACAAGCTTAAAACACATGCTCAAACATGAGGCATATACGGCAAGTATTCAAAATACAAGGAGAGGGGATGACCCTCTCCTATTTAGGACCCCAAAACCACCTTTCCACCACTAAAAATCCTCTAGATTTCAGTGGTAGAAAGGTCATGTAAAGGCTACAACAAGAGCCTAAAGGGATGGCTCAAAACAAGGCCTAACAAGGCCTAAGAGGGGGTAGATCACCCCCAACGAAAAAGTGACCTTAAACAAACTTTTTAATCACACAAAAACAGAACTTTTTCCAGTTAAAAGTTAAGCTTAAAACAGCATGCAAAAGGGCTCAAAAGCTTAAGCAAGAATGGGGGATTTAAGGGTTAAAGACTCACTCTTGAAGACCTTCTTTACTACTGCAACTCCAACAACCTCTTTGAGCTCAAACCAGCCCAAGAACACCAAAAACAACTTCAAGAAGCCTCAGCAAAGAGAACCTAGAGGAGGGAGGAGGTGGTTCTCTCTTATAGAGAACCAAAAGCAAAGCTTCTTCAAGAAGCTAAGGTTCAAGGCCATCCCTCCATACACGTGTATGGAGGATGGTCTCAGTGCCCTCCAGCTGTGCCAGCTGGAGGAAAATATCTCCAAAAAGTTGACAAAAAGTGGCCGACCACTTGAAGTGGTCGGCCAGCTACTTAAGTGGTCGGCCGACCACTTGAAGTGGTCTCCCAGAACAAAAACTAGTCGGCCATGGTGGGAGAGAGTCCAGAGGATGAAAACAAGCAAATGGTGTGGTGGCCGACCACTTTTGATAGTCCAAAGATCAGGGAGACAAGTAGTCAGACCAGAAAACTGGCTGGCAAGAGGAAAAGTGGTCTCCAAGGAGAAATACTGGTGTCCTACCCTTGTACCACCTTCCAAACAAGGAAAACAAGGTTTGTACCAAAAACAAACCAAAACGGATGCAAAACGAAAGTTCGGGAGGCAAAGCGCGTAGCTGGGAGCCTCGAAAACTAGCTGTTGAGCACCAAAAGTGGTTTACGACCACAAAAGTGGTCTCCCAAACCACAGTGGCCCTCTAGCCCAAGGAAACAAGGTGTGGTTCAAAAACCATGCCAAACGGAAAACGTTAAGCGGTCCCGAGACAAGGCGCGCGGCCGAAGGCTCCGAAAATCGAAAACTAGTCTCCAAACAGGAAAAGTGGCCTACGACCACAAAAAGTGGTCTACGACCACAAAGAGATGGTCTACCAGACCACTCTCTCCCTCCAGGGAAGAGAAACAAGGCCTGGTCCGCAAACCGAGCCAAAGCACAAAGAGTTAAAAGGCCCGGGGGCAAGGCACTCGGCCAAAACTCTGGAAACTCGAAATGAGCACAACAAGCACTATCACCGAGCGCTCAATCGATGACGTCTGAGTCTTAAGGTTGGTCAAAAATGGGTGTCTACACTGGGCCGAAAACCCGGAAGGGTGACCCAGGCAAAAGTTAGAGCAAAGAAAAGAAGAAAAGAAAAGAAAAGAAAAGAAAAGAACAAAAATGAAAAAAGAAAAAGAAAAGAAGAATGAAAAAAGAAAAAGAAAAGAAAAACAAAGCTCACAAGGTTAAAAACCCAGAAGGGCGACCTTGGCAAAAGTTAGAGCGCAAAAGGAGAGGTTAATACCCGAGTGTACCTTAACTCGGAACTACGTCAGGCCTGATTCCCATGTTTGGGATACATAGGACACTTCATCCTGAAGTTCGGCCCCAATCCATTTTCAGCCTGCTTGGCTCATCCATGTTGATTGGTTTATCCTTGTTCAACTCGGCTATCTTGTCCATGTGCAAATTGGCTCGTCTTTGTTCAAAATTGGACTGTCCTATTCTGTTAGCAAGATTCAGTTAGAAGATGATTCAGAGCTCAGATCTCAGGTTGTGCATCTTGAGAGTAGATTCCGTGTTGGTCGAGCAGTGGCCATTTGCAAAAATAGTTTTGAGAATTTTTAATGAGTTGATTAATTTTCTCAAAAATTATTCCATTTTTCCAAAACTGGACTATTTTCTTGGACCCAAAAAAGGAAAATTTTTAGTGCTCACAACTTGACTTGCATGCTTTCAAATTAGAAAATCGAACAAGTATGTTAATCTAACTCTCATATTGGTCAAAATTGTTTTAGCAAAAGCCAAAAACAAAAAATGGTCAAAATGATGAACTAAGGGCACAGTCGAGTCAGGTTTTCTGTCTTTTCCCCTTGTCACCATACTTGCTAGAAAGGGTACCATACTTGCCAGAGAGGTCACTCTATTTGCCAGAAAGGGCACCTTGTTCGCCAGAAAAGGCACAACTGAAGCTAACAGCAAAGGGCTGAAAGCACTCATATCCTCCGTGCAGCGAGGTATCAAGCCAAGTGCGAAACACGAACTGGAACTGGAGCGGGATATTCGGTTCCCTCATCTGGATGATCAAATCAAAAATTGGCGTCTAACTCGGAATAGGTACATAGAAAATGCAATGTGAGAGGCCAATCAATTGTATACCAGGTCGGTGGGACATTGTTGTAACTCACCTTAATCAAGCTAAACCAGGGGCATCGTCAATCGATGTCAGTTGCGGATCTGTTGCACACCCAGTTGTGCCACACCCCCTCTGTGGGAAAGCTCACTACTGTGAGCGGAAGAATGAGAATCTAGTAGAATACTAGGGGCACGAGCCCACAACTTCCTGTTTATCCATCAACTACCCAGGGGAGGGATAAAAAATAAGAGAGATTGAAGAATAAAGAGATGTGCGCTGAGAGAAAAAGTGAGGAAAGGGCTTTTTCAGAGAAAAAGAGATTGAGTGCCAAAGTGATGTGAAGATCACAAATGAGAAAGGGTGGGAAACAATACCCAAAGAAACAGGCTCCTCGTGAACCAAAGGGTCTCTTACCTATGTAACACATCTGAGTGTTGTGCGTGTTTTTGTTTGTCTCGATTCTTGTTTTGAGTCATTTCGAGTGTCAATAGATGTGTTTAGGTTGTTTTACCTTCGTTTTCTCTTTATTGAGTCGTTTTGACGGTGGTCAGTCATAGGCTCAATACCCAGCTGAGAACTCATTTATCAATTTCAATTTCAAAAACAAAATTGTTTTGTGCTCAGAGTGCTGTGTCATTCTCCCCATTTGTACAAAACAGGATTTGTTCTTTCATAAAACTGGCAAGGTTCAACCCAGGCCATGTAAGAACAATAGAACAAGGACCTATCTGAAGCTATATAGGTTTCGGACTGCGAAGCAAAAGAAAAGAGGGAAAATTCGAAGCATCTTAGTGTGTTTCAATTTCAGTAAGTTCCGAGATTGCATTCCAGATATACCTCCTCGGGCCTTGTCAATGCTCCGAAGTATGAGTTTGCCTCTACCTCAAGCTCAGGCACAAGTCTGCTTCAAGCCAAAATGGCGATCAGAAGTGCTCTCCCTAAGTACCATTCACTGCCAGAGGCATCTTGACTGTGTTTGCAATGAGTTCCTAAGAGACCAGCTGCGACGGTGGAAACTAGAGTTCGAATGGCTGATGCCTAGAACACAAAGGTTTGGAATTTCTGAGACTAAAGTCTGGTTTAAATACCCAGGGGTGTATCCTCAGCTTGAAATTTGTATGGCAGCCCCATAGGTTGAGATAGCATGCGTGCGCCTCAATTCTGGATACTGAACCAACCTAGTCTGCCACCCCGTTGGAGAATATGGAAAGTTGTGAATATGATCAGGAAGAAAAGCGGCATCCGTGGCTCCTACATGCAGATGTCGCTACTTGTCAGCATTTCAGGACCTTTGAACTGTGAGTTGAAGGTAAGAGTTCGAAGAACACAAGGGGGAGATCCCCGTCAGAGTAAAGCGGTTCATCGCCACTCCCCCCATGAGGTGCTTTTTAAAGCGCCGCTTTGTTGGTTTATTGCATTCCCTAAGTATCATGCTCTACATTGCTTGTAACATGTATCGTATTACCGCACTTATTGTATTTGTTTGCATCTTGCGTTATCTTGTATTCATTTATCCTTTTACGCTGAGCAGCATTTAGGATCGTTGTCCCCCGGGACTTATCTCAGGTTGCATGGAACGCGCTCCTGATTGCTTTTCAGACCTCTTCTCACGAGTTCAGCATGGTTAGAGTGTGCCCTTCCTCACACGATTTCAGCATGCTTGGAATTTGTTTTCCTCTTCTCACGATTTCAGCGTGGTTAGAGTATGTCCTTCCTCACACGATTTCAGCGTGTTTGGAATTTGCCTTTCCTCTTCTCACGATTTCAACGTGTTTGGAATTTGTTTTCCTCTTCTCACGGTTTCAGCGTGGTTAGAGTTTGTTCTTCCTCACACGATTTTAGTGTGTTTGGAATTTGCCTTTCCTCTTCTCACGGTTTCAGCGTGGTTAGAGTCTGTTCTTCCTCACACGATTTCAGTGTGTTTGGAATTTTTTTTCTTCTTCTCACGGTTTCAGCATGGTTAGAGTCTGTTATTCCTCACATGATTTCAGCGTGTTTGGAATTTGCCTTTCCTCTTCTTATGATTTTAGCGTGGTTAAAGTCTGTCCTTCCTCACACGATTTCAACATATTTGGAATTTCCTTTCCCCTTCTCACGATTTCAGCGTGATTAGAGAGTCCCTTTCCTCTCACGATTTCAGCGTGTTTGGAATTCATCTCAGGTTGCGTGGAGCGCGCTCCTGATTGCTTTTCTTCGAACCTCTTCTCACGATTTCAGCGTGATTAGAGTATCTCTTTCCTCTCACGATTTCGACATGTTTGGAATTTACCTCAGGTTGCGTGGAGCGCGCTCCTGATTGCTTTTCTTCGAACCTCTTCTCACGATTTCAGCGTGATTAGAGTGTCCCTTTCCTCACATGATTTCAGCGTGTTTGGAATTTATCTCAGGTTGCGTGGAGCGCGCTCGTGATTGCTTTTCTTCGAACCCCTTCTCACGATTTCAGCTTGATTAGAGTGTCCCTTTCCTCACACGATTTCAGGGTGTTTGGAATTTATCTCAGGTTGCGTCGAGCGCACTCCTGATTACTTGTTTTCAAACCTCTTTTCACGATTCAAGCGTGATTAGAGTGTTCTTTTCCTCACACGATTTCAGCATGTTTGGAATTTATCTCAAGACGCGTGAAGCACGCTCCTGATTGGTTTGTTTTGTGTCCATGCCTTTTCTAGGCAAGATATGGTTTGGCCGCGCACCTTATTTACTTCATCCGTTGTATCCATTGCATCATATTTTGTTTTGCTGCATTCAACATTTAGGATCATGATCTTTCTACAGTAGATCATTCCTCGTTTATATCATGCCACCCAATTACTTGTATTCTTTCTGCGAAACACATACTTCTGCATGTGCATGCACCTTTTCCACTAAGAGAATTGTGGTTTGAGGGCTCCGACACCTTTTCTATGTTAAACATAGTTTGATGTTGCATCTCCATCCCTTTATGATATTTGTGTGGTTTTGCACTGCTCGTGGTTTGATTATCTCAATTACATTGCATATCATTTGCATTGTTTCGTTACATTGTATATCATTTACACTGTTTTGTTATATTGTGTATCATTTTGCATCCTGCCCCTGAACTACGCTGGTTTGATTCCTTGCAAAGGGATGCATAGGCAACCTGCGGGCGCAACCATTTATTTATCTGTATTTTGTTTGTTTGTCCAAGTCTTACGGCCTTGTAAAAAATGGGTCATCTCTGGGCTTTGACATTCACTCACGTCATTTCATGACTTCGAGCTCTATCAAAGAGGGGCAACTGTAGACACCCCATTTTTGACCGCCCTGAAGACTTGGGCGCTATTAATGGTTTACTTGGTGGTGAAAGTTGTGCAGTGCAAGAGTTCGATTTCTTTGGCAAGGAGAGAGTCAAATCCCAACTTCATACCCCTTTTTGGACCAAAACGATCTTGATCAAAAGATTTTAGACCTTGAAACCCTCTCTTTCAAAATAGTTTTTGAAAAAGTTCCTACGATGTTCCGACGCTCGCATTCTGTTAAATGTTACGCTTTTCGGTAAACTGAGCAAGAACAAAGTGGAAATGAATGAAAGAGAGATGAACTCTTTGAAAAATCTTTCAAAACACCTTGTTAATAGGTTTGGAGTTCAAGAAAAGAGGAGAGGAGAGAAGAAACCAAGTTGGAGGAGAAGTTCGGCATGAATCCTAGTAGGATCGAAACTGAGCAGTCTTCACTCAAAGAGGTATAACTTTTTTCACACTTGGAATTTTGAAGTGAGGCTTCCACCATTGGAAAGAAGACTTCCAAGGATTCAATTTAGGCTCAATAATGACCTGCAAATGAGTTCAGATAAAGGAGTTATGTCCGATTGAAGTCGGGCCCAAAAAGCAGATTTTTCTGTCCAACCAGAGGTGAAAGACACTGGCCATAAATGGGATTTTTTGTCCATGTGCCGGCCATGAATGCCCAATGCCGGCCCCCTGCCATCCAATAGTGTCCCATGCCGGCCAACAATGATCGTGTGCCGGCCATTGATGCTAGAAAGTAGTTTTTGGCAGATATTTTTGTTCCAACTGGTACAGCTGTCTCTCTTGGGATATTTTCGACCCAAACCTCTCCTTTTGCTATATATGGAGGCCTTATCTATTGTTTTGGGGGGTTAGAACAATTTAGGAATAGTTTTGGGAGCCTCTCTCTCTACAACTCTCTCTCTACATTTCTCTCTCTCAAGAACCTTTGTGCATAAAGAGCTTACAAGTGTAGATACACTATCCCTTTGCCTATACATCTTTGATCAAAGTTGTCGATCTTTGAGCTGAGTTTCTACAAGGTCTTCTTGGAGCTCCTCAAGGTGATTTTGACTTGGTTTTGTGGCCTAAAGTTGTCTTCCCTTCAAGAGGTATAAGACTCACCCTTTAAGCTTGTTTTCATACTTGTTTTTGCCATCCTTTTGTGCTGTTTTTGAGCTGGCTTTCAACTGCAAAAAAAACTCTGTTTTTCAGTCCTAAAAATGGTAGTTTGAGCCTATTTTGTGTTAGGGGGTTGTCTCTCCCTTTTGCTTTTTAGCTTGTGTAGCTTTTTGTGCCATCTTTCATCACCGTTCAAACCAACCTTTTTGGCCTTTTAACCACTGAATTCCAGGGGAATTTCAGTGGTGAAAACCATGTTTTAAGGTCCCAAATAGGAGGGGGCGGCCTCCCCTCCTTGTATTTTGTGTGCATGTGTTGATGGCCAAACATGTGAGCATGTATTTCTGCCTTTTTGTAGTTGATCTCATGCATGTTTTAGGCTCTATTTTGACCTGCCTTAACTCTGTTTTTGGCTGGTTTGGCCACTTGTTGCTTGCATCTTGCACTTGTAGTGTAATTGTGCTTACTAGCCTAATATGCATAATGAGTTAGCCTATTGTTCTAGCATGTGTTAGCTTGACTCCAGCACATTTTTGATAATGTTTTGGCATGTTTAAGCTCTGTTTTGAGTTGGTTTGATCACTCGAGCTTTGCTTTGTATGCTTGTAGTGCAATTGTGCTAAATTGCCTAACATGTGCTATTGTTTTGGCCTCTAAATCTAGCCTTTCTTGACTTGTTTCAAGCATGTTTTAGAACTCCATTTAGGCTGTTTTAGGACTGTTTTTGGTTGTTTTGGTCATATGGCTCATGTATTGCATAGCTATAGTGCAAGTGCCTTCACTAGCTTTGAGTTTTAGGGCCTCTAGCATGCTTTGCTTGTGATGTTTGCATGATATAGCATCATTCCTCATGTGATTTCAGAGCATATAACTCCATCACACATTCACATATATCACTCATTCATTGTGTTTGAGAGTTGTGCCTTATGCCTTGTTTATGGGCCAATACATGAGCATGCTTTTCTTGCTTTTCATGCTACCATCTCAGCATATTTTGGCCACTGTTTTGGCATGTTTGAGGTCTTTCCATGGTTGGTTTGGCCATTTGAATTTGGTATTGCATCGTTCTAGTCTAAAGCTCTTTACTAGTTTCAATGCTTAAGTCTCTTAACATGTTTTTTTGGGTGGATGTCTCTTAACATGTTGTACATGAGTTGTTTGCATGTTAGAGTCTTGTTTTTCATGCCACTTCAGCACTGACATTCTGCCACCTCCCTCCCTTCTTCATCTTTTCATTTGTTTTGGGGATTTGTTAGTCTTGAGGTTGTGTTTAATGCTTAGAATTGAGGCTTATGCTTAAATGGCTTTAACCCTCTTTTGAGGGTTCCTCCTAGTCAAAGGCATGGTCTCTCCTATGCCTTAAACCATTCTTTTGGTTGACCTCTTTCTCATTAGAGGACTTTCACATTTGGACAAATCAATTAAGGGATGGTTTGGTAATTTAAAATGTGTAAACAAGAATTGAGCTAAGTAAAACATGCCAAGATAGACATGTGTTGTGTTGCATTGCATTGTATTCAATTGGACGTTATATTGAACACAAGGTGGATTGGTCCATTGCATACTCAAAGTGATGAAAATGAGCGAATCCCCTTTGTCTCCATTGCCTTTGATCACCCTTGATAAGGTAGTGGTCTTAAAGTCTTGTTTGTCTTGCATTTATTAAATGTGTACAAGTTGGATCTTTGGCCATCATGCATTCAAAATGCTTGATTGATGGTTTTGGATCCAATGGTGCCTCTCCCTTGATGTTCTGAGATGATAAGGAGTGGCACAGTACATACATGTCCTTGGGAGACCCTTCATTTTCCTCTATTTTGTGCTCTGTTGCAGTTTGGTGTCACCGCACACCAGTGGCCGGCAGTGCTTCACAGATGGCCGGCACTGTTTCATCCTTGGCCGGCAGTGCACACCCTTGGTCGACAGGTGGCCGGCAGCAATTCCTCATGGTTGGAAAGCCACTGGTGGATTCCTCAGAGTTGGTTTGGTAAGGTGAAGCAGAAAGTTTCTAAAGACACCCTGCAAACAGAGCCTCTAAAGAGCAAACCGGAAGGCGTTTCGAGGCGGCAACCGAGAGCATGCATCCTTCATTGTTCAAGGCAGAGTTGAGGCAGCCTAGTTTACATATCTTACATGCTTAGTTAGATGTCATGATTAGTTAATTTGTTAATTAATTAAAGTATTGTAATAATTAGTAATTAGTTTCCTAGTTATTCGATTGATTTTTAATAATTAATCTAATTAGTTTAATTGGATTAGTTAGTTAGCTTAGCTTAGATTAGCTTAGCTTATTCGTTCAGACCCTCCGTCGAGAGGGCAAATATTGTAATAAGTGTGCGTGAGTGTGTGAATGTCTTCCAACCCCACGTCTTTCTCCCTTTTATTTACCCGCTTTCAATGGTTAGTTTTAGGGCATGTTTCAGTTAGCATACTTATGCTTTGCATACGTGCATCATTCATTCGTATTGCATGCATCGGGCTCGGCGCATCATACAAACTGCATTGTATTTCAATACACTTTCTTGAATACGTGTTTCAAAGTATGTTATCAAGTGTTGCATTCATATGCCATCCTAGATAGCCGAGCCTATTTAGTTGCATTATTGCATGTGTTGCATTAGGCATTGTTAACATAGTTAGGATCATGCATATTTCTAACTAGTTTTCTGTTTTGGCTCGGAGTACTCGGTGAGTGTTTATGCTTTAGCATCCTTGCATGTGTGTAAGTGACTGCCATGATAGCATGCTTGCCATGAGGCTAACTGCTTTAGTGTTTAACTGCATGAATGCCTATAAATGAAGGCTTCATTGCTTGAATTGGAACAATTCATCAAAATGTGTGTTTTAAGCCCACTCTACAGAGTGGCAAAATCATGTTTTAAGCCCACTTGAGGATGGAAAATCCGCGTCTTAGCCTATTTGCCAGTAGCACTTTCAAACCACTTTCGAAAAACAAACATGAGATGTTTTGTTCCAAATTGAGCAATTTAGTCTATACTTGTGTGTTGTGCGCATCACATAGTAATTCTAGATAAATAGCTGGAATAAGAACACATGTGTTTTCAAAACAACATATCATGATTAATAGAGGCCGATCATTTGATCGGGCGAGCGGGGGTGCTCATTTCATAACCTTCCCCCCTCGTACCCAAGTTCCCGAGCCGAGGCAACTTTGGTGATGACGGACACGTGGCCTTAGGCACGAGTCAGGGTTTCCTAAATTTTCCAAAAACAAAATATTTAGGTGGCGACTCTGAAATCAAGCAAAGCAGTCCATGTTTGGCGCTTTTGATTCAAAATTGAGTTTTCCAAAACGATTTGCCGGATTTGGACTCTTTAGTGATTTATCAATCTTACATCGCACTTTGTGAGATTAGATTCAGAACCGTGACAGGAGTCCGAACTGTAGTAGCTAGAACTACAATTTGCGCCCTCGCGCGCAGAGCGGAGTTCAGGCAGTCTACAAAAGGGTATGAGCTATGAATTAAGGTACAAGAAAGGGTGTTAACTCTCTCTACCTTTGGTAGCTATTCAACCCCAAGTTCCAACACTTGAAATAGATTCAAAACAACACAAAGACATAAAAAAAGTAGATAGAAAGAGACATAAATGAAAGTAAGAGAAAAGGCGACAAGCTTATACCTCTTGAAGAGAGAAAGCTTTGGTTGTAAACCAAACTTGATCCTAGCACACTCTCAAGGTTGAATTATGATTCACAAGTCTCAACTAAGGCCCTAAGGTTCAGCTCTAAGAGTGCGTATGGTGTATAGATATAGTTCAAGGATGATAAAATATCTCAAAGCTAGCTTGCACAAGAAAAAGGAGCTCTCAAGGGAGTTTTGCTTTTTTTGAAATTTTTCTAACCCTCAACACAGTGGGATCAGTTCATATTTATAGAATTTAAGCAAAATAGGTCACAAATATCTTCAAAAATAGACAGCTGGCTGATTCTTGCCCAAAATAGTGTTTCTCACCAAAAAGGCACAACGGCCCCAAATGGCCACAGTCGGCTCCCAATAAGGCATGGTCGGGTCTCAATGAGCTCCCTTGTTCCTCTGTTTCAGGCTCAGTGTAGGGTGGCACAATGTTCAAAAAGGGACCTCTAAGGTAGGAATAGTGTAAATATGAAGGTTTGGAGATTGTTTCAGAGCTTGAGCTTAAATTCCTCCGTTGAGAATTCGAATCATACACAATGTAACTTTCATCATCGAGTGCACAGGACAAAGTGCCCAAGTCTTACGGGCGATCAAAAATGGAGTGTTTACACCTAGATTTCACAAGTGTTGTGAATTGGGTTGAAAGTTCGCCTCTCTTTGAATTCTTAGCTTTTATAGTCTTCAGTGGCCATGGAATACAGTCACGTGTCTATTTGCTAGCATCTCTCGCTTGTCCATGATCTATAACTACTGGAACTGCTTTCAGTTCCTTTTCTCCTTGGAACAACCACGTGTCATGCCTGTGATCTCTTGTTCCAAATCACCATTTTCATGTCCACGATTCTTGGACCCTCATTGCTCATGTTCTTGCTCTTTGACATGCTGCAAGCCCCCCACTGGGGGCCCGCTATGTCAAAAGCAAGAGAAACCCCATCCCTCTCTTTCCTTTTTCCACTCCCATATGGCCACACGCGGGAAGGGGGGGCATGGGGACGTAAAAAGGGGGATCCTATCAACTTGTTCCGACCTAGGATAATAAGCTCATGAGCTTGGTCTTACTTCACCGTCGAGAAATGAAAGAAGACTTTCGTCTCCAAGTTTAACTCAGACGTAGCTCCCTTCTTTTGGGGTGTGAAGCAATGTCAAACCAAAATGCCTAACAAGCATTAGCTCTCCCTGAAAAGGAGGTGATCCAGCCGCACCTTCCAGTACGGCTACCTTGTTATGACTTCATTCCAGTCACTAGCCCTGCCTTCGGCATCCCCCTCCTTGCGGTTAAGGTAACGACTTCGAGCATGGCCAGCTTCCATAGTGTAACGGGCGGTGTGTACAAGGCTCAGGAACGAATTCACCGTCGTATGGCTAACCGACGATTACTAGTGATTCTGGCTTCGTGCACACGAGTTGCAGCCTGCAATCCAAACTGGGGATGGGTTTTTGGAGTTAGCTCACCCTTGCGAGATCGCGACCTTTTGTCCCGGCTATTGTAGCACGTGTGTCGCCTAGGACATAAGGGGCATGATGACTTGACGTCATCCTTACCTTCCTCCGACTTATCACCGGCAGTCTGTTCAGGGTTCCAAACTCAATGATGGCAACTAAACGCGAGGGTTGCGCTCATTGCGGAACTTAACCCAACACCTTACGGCACGAGCTGAGAATAGCCATGCACCACCTGTGTCCGCGTTCCCAAAGGCACCCCTCTCTTTCAAGAGGATTCGCGACATGTCAAGCATTGGTAAGGTTCTTTGCTTTGCATCGAATTAAACCACATGCTTCACCACTTGTGCGGGCCCTCGTCAATTCCTTTGAGTTTCATTCTTGCAAACGTACTCCCCAGGCAGGATACTTAACGCGTTAGTTACAGCACTGCACAGGTCGATACGCACAGCGCCTAGTATCCATCGTTTATGGCTAGGACTACTGGAGTGTCTAATCCCATTCGCTCCCCTAACCTTTGTCTCTCAGTGTCAGTGTCGGCCACAGAGAATTTTGAATTTTGGTGCCAACAGTTATATCACTAGTCATTGTCAAAAATTTGAGAAAAAAATTAAAAATAAATAATAAAAGGATACCTCTCCAACTATTGCCAAATTGCACACAAAAAAAAAATAATAATAAAAATAAAAATCAAGATTCTTCTTCTCTTTACCTTTCTTGTAGAGTTCACGGATAACATTTTTATTTCATATTGTGTCAGAAAAATACACTACAACAAAAAGCATTTTTAGCGATGGTTTTTAGCAACCAAATTGAAATTAGTCATCAATTTTATATAATTAGCGACAATATACTTGTTGGTTGCCAAAAAATAAACTATTGACAACAAGCTGAGATTTTTAGTCGCCAAAAGGTTTGGCGCCAACTTAAATTTCAGCGCAGGAGCACTAAAAATGTTTTCGCGACTAAATTAATATATGGCGACGAAAATTTTGGTCACCGATTGTAATTTTTTGGCGATAGAAATAAAATAGTCATGTAAAAGGTGAACGATATTTATGGCGACCGAAGGATTTTCGTCGCCAATAAATAGGCTGTCGAAACTACATCGTTTTGCATTTTCTTAGGATTGCGATTGTGATTCTTGAGACTCTGTCTGTATAGATATTCTCAATTAACCATTGCAAATCAAGATCTTTGGGAAAGTAAATACTGCTTGCAATTTAGTTTTGGAAATTCCTTAGGAACTTTTTTTACTGAATCAAATCCATCATTGTAGCTTATGGAAAGATTAATCTTCCAATGATTTTATATCACATAAACTTCTCATAACATATATGATATATATGTTATATGTTAACATATATCTGTAATATCATAAGAGGCTTGAATGGGAAAGCAGGATCAGCCTTGATAAGTTTCGACTAGGAATCATAGATAACAGTGCTCATGACCCCAAAAACAAGAGAAAATAATAAAAAGAAGGGAGGTATATCATAAATGATACAATTGTTCTTGGAGGTGTCCGGTTGTCCTTCGGAGATCGTGATGCCCCAATTTTTGTCTCAAAAGCCATTGTGTTTCTTTTGATTGGATTGTTCTTGTTGATCTTGCAACTGGTTGTGAAGATATTGCCCTGTGTCTTCTTCTAGTCCTGGTTCTTCATTTTTTTTTTTTTAAACAAATTCTCACCATCTTGTGCTTTATTCTTACATATATGAAATCAGTAGAAAATTTTTATTAAGTTATTAAATTATTCATGACTTTTTAGGTGGCTAAAGAGAGTGCCGATGTCATAATTCAAGATGACAACTTTTCCACAATTCCAACTGTGGCCAAATGGGGACGCTCGGTATACATAAACATTCAAAAATTTGTTCTGTTTCAGCTGACAGTCAACGTGGTTGCCCTAATTATCAACTTTTCTTCAACTTGTTTGAGAGGTAAAGCAATCCCGACCTTAATCACCCTCTATATCCAATTTCATTAAACATCATGTTTCTCATAATACTATCCTTTTGGGGCAACACCGAACCTCCTAATGACGACTTAATAAAGTGACAAACCGTTGGAAGGAAAGGAAACTTCATTAGTAACGTTATGTGGAGGAATATTTTGGGGCAGTCATTATATCAATTTTATCATAATTTGGTATCTTCAGACATCAGGAAAAACAGTCTTTCATATTGAAGGCCTAGATTCTGATCTGATTCTAAACACACTTATTTTCAACACGTTTGTCTTTTGTCAGGTAACTTCTAATTTTTTTAAAATTTATTTAGATGATGTTTTCTGTAATGAATAATATCCTTCTACTGTGTGCATTCACTACTATGATTGTTAGTAATGTTGTTTCCATAAATTAAATTGATACTAATGCTTCTTTTACCCTTTATTAAGCCCCGTTGATGGCCATTATTGATAGTGCAAAGACAATTCATTCTTCAGAATTGACCAAATCCCTTTTTGATGTGATTTTACCCTTAATAAATGAACTTGAAGGTTAAGTTATTGATGGTGTTATTTATTTATTTTCAAATATAGCATGATAGACGGCTTTAGCTGTATTTGAGTGAAAGTGTGCAACTTTTCATTCATGAAAACATAAATTTGTTTTTCTGATCTGGGTAGTGATTGGCTAATGTAAAATATCTAATTGTGATCATTGTTTGAATCAAAATCCATAAATCCTAATGATTTCTTCAAAAGACAAATTAATTTACCAAACATGTTTGCGACTTGTGACATAATGCCTTTTTTTTTTTTTTTCCCCTGCAGGTTTTCAATGAGATAAGCTCCAAAGATATGGAAAAGATAAACATCTTCAAAGGTATACTGAACAACTATGTATTTGTGGCGGTACTCGCTTGCACGGTCCTCTTTCAAATTATTATCATCGAATTTCTAGGTACTTTTGCAAACACTTATTCTCTCACTTTGCATCTATGGTTCCTGAGCATTTCTCTCGGATTCCTTGGCATGCCTATTGTTGCTGCCTTAAAGATGATCCCTGTGGGATCTTCATAAAACTCAGGCAAAGCAAACCGATACTTCCCACTTGCCCCCAATATCACAGCAGTAGGGAGCATCACAGCCACCAATAATATTTCTCATACAGTAAAGTTGCAGCTGGGCAAATTTGAAGGTTGAAGAAGATCTACCACACAACATACATTGCTGAAAAAGTTTCATACTTCTGTAAGCATCTTTTGGGCTTAATATTGAAGTTACTTTCAAGTATGCTAACAAAACACTAGGAAATTTTTGTTGACTAGTTTGGCTTAATCTTGAAGTTACTTTTAGGTATGCTAACATTAGAAATGGATTTGCTCCCCATGTTTATGCTTATTTGATATTTTTTTTTTTTTTTTTTTTTGAGGGGGGTGGGTGGGTGTTGTGTCTTATTTACAGTGTTATTCATGTGTTTGTTCAATGTCACACACACACACACACACACACACACACACAGAGGAATAACACTGTAGGAGCAAACAGGACCTCAATTGAATTTCTGGTTAGAAAATTAGAAGGAAAATTGTAAAATACAAGACTTAAAAGACCTGTTCGGAGGCGAAATTGCGAAATGACCATCAAAACCACCAAAATTTAGCACGGGCAGCTTGCTCAAGACTAAATAAAACTTATATAAGCAAAAGGCACCTCGATTGGACTTCCCGTTACAAAATTAAAATCAAAATTGTGAAATTCATATCGAGTTTTTTTTTTTTTTGTCAATCTAATATTGTTTTTCTTTTTCATGTGACAGATTAGCAATGGTGGAAAATAGTTCGGGTTGCATCAAAAGATTTGATTTTGTGTTTTTGGAAGTATTTTGACATAGGATTTTGATAAATGAGTTATGGGTTAGATATTTAGCATCAAAATATTTGGTGTTGTATTTTTGCAAATATTTTGATATCGGATTTTGGTAAATGACTTATGGGTTAGATGTTTAGCATCAAAATATTTGGTTTTGTGTTTTAAAAAATATTTTGACATAGGATTTGGTAATCGATTTGCGGGTTTGATGTTAATAGTGTGGTATGAATGTTTCAGATTGTTAGAGAATTGTAATTATGTTTATTGGAATGTTTAATAGCTATTAATTTTGAATTATTATGAATGTCTTGCACAGGTATATTACTATTTACATTGCATTTGTGTATATATTGTGTAGAGAAAAACAAGTGTTTTGGATTATTTTGAACAGGAAAATTATTAAAATCAAAATTTGTGCATTGAATATTTAGTGACAGGTGACATTTTGGTCGTTGTTAATATATTTGGTGACAACATATTGTTTTTGTCGCTAAAAGTTAATGGTTATTCCCAGAACTTTTAGCAATCAAAATTTAGTCGTCGCTAAAAACTTGATTTTTAGTGACCAAATTAATTGTCACTAAATAGTACTTTTGGCAACGCATTTATTTGTCGCTAAAACTACATAGCCTATCCAAATTTTAACCTTTTAGCGACAAATTATAATCTTACGGCGATAAAATATATGATTTTTGGCGACCAATTTTGCTTGTCGCTAAATGTCTACATACGGTGACAATTTATGATTTGGTCGCCAATACTTTTAGTGACAGATCTTTGGCAACCAGTTGTGTACTTGTCGCCGATTCTTTTGGCGACGAAATTTGTACTTTTGGCGATCAATTTTTTAGTCACCAAATGTGCTTTTTGTTGTAGTGATGCTAATGTATACTATAAAAATAGCATCTTTTTTTCCATTTATGTTATTGTAAAAGAGAATTTGTGGCACCTACAACGTTTTTTGCAAATGAAGAGAAAGTTATGGCTATTGATATTCTACCTTTCATTTATGTTGTGTTTAGTTAGAGAATTTAGAAAAGAATTTTAAAAAATAAAATAAAATAAAATAAAAAGGAAAATGTGTGTGAAATTAAGTAAAATGTAGGTATATTTACCTATTTTTTTATTTTTTCTTTCCAAATCATTTCCCAAATTCCTTAACCAAACACAGTGTTAGAGCACAATTTCTATTGAATAAAATATGGAGAATTGGCTCAAGTGTCATTTGGCTAGGGCTTTTTTAGTTTGCGTTTTTGAGTTAGGACTTTTTTATAGCTGAGGACTAAAAAATTCGTTTGAGTTAGTTTTTTGGTTTTTTATTATTTTTGTTCGAGAAAAAGTGAAATAATTATGGTTCGGATGTGACATTTTGTCTTATTAACTTATTAGTCTATTTTGTCTTTTATGTTTTTTTTAGTCCCAACTTGTTCGCCTAAGCCTTAACATTTTTGAAAGGCCCCAAATTTTAAATTATTTGTTTAAATACTCAGCAAAAAATAAATAGAAAAGGTCATTGCCTAAAACCTAATAAAAATAAAAATAAAAATTTTTGTCAAAAGAAAAAATAAAATGAAAAGTATTCATTGTGGAAAGGCCTGAAAAAAAACATGCAATGTTCAAGGTCCGAATAGTAAAATCGGATAAACAGTTCTCCTAATCCAAAACCAAAATCAAAACCAAAACCAAAACCCTTGATTTTAAAAGTTTGAAAGAACGTTTCTTGTTCAAATGCCCCATTAAAAAAAATAAAATAAAATGTTCTTATCAAAAGAATTTTATTTCATTTTTTATAAATATATAAAAAATAAAAAGAAGAAGAGTCACTCATTGTCCAAAAACCTGTAGTACACTACAGCATATAATAGTTTAAGAGACCAAATATTTTGGTCTTTAAAAGTAAAAAAAAAATTTGCAAAAGACATTTAAGAACCAATTTCTATCGTCATGATAAATAGTCGCTAAAAACTCGCCCCGAAAAGTCAAAAATAAGGCATTTAGCGACAATTTTGAAAATGTCACTAATAAATAGACTTTTAAGGACAGAATAATTTGGTCTCAAAATGGTTTATTTTTTTAGACAAAAAATTTGGTCCTAAAAGGATAATAATTTATCACTAATGTCTAATTTTTGTTACTAAAAATATAATGACGACACTTTTCGCAACAAAATTATTTAATGTTTAAAAAATAATTTTGTCCCAAAATTTTGATCTCTAAAACTTTAATTTTTTGTAGTAGTAATAAATGGTGTAAATTGAACTCCAAATGTTAATTACAAAAATAGAAGGAAAAAAATGAGTTTTACATTACAGGGTTGTAATGTAAAAAAAACTAAAGATTAATTAAATGGAAGAAGTACTATATGTTTGGATTGAGAAGAGGGGAAGCGAAATAGAGTTAGTTAGGATGGGAAGAAAACAAAGGAAAATGAAAGGGAGGGGAGGTCTCCCTCCTCAATTTTGATTAGATGTATTTAATTAAAATTTTATTATATTATTATGAAAAGTACTTCAATTTCTTTCTGTTTTATATCAAATTTGGGGGAGAAATAGTGTTTAAAGTATTTGTACTTTCTTCCCTTCATAACCTCTCCATATACTTCCCTTTTCCTTATTAAAACTAGGCCAAACATGATTTTAACTAACTTTAGCCATGTTTGGTGCAGCTTAGAAGCTGCTTATTTCAGCTTTCAGCTTAATTTAAGTTATTTTGATGTGTTTGGTTTAGTTTATAGCTTATAGCTTATAGCTTTTTGAAAGTCAAAAATCAGCTTATTCTTTGAGTGAGGCAGGAGATACTTAATTTATAAGTCAGAAATCAGCTTATGTTCATAGTTATAAGCTATAAGCTGTTTAGGCATAAGCTATAAGTACTTTCCCACAGCTCTACCAAACAGGGCTTTTATCCTTTCAAATCCTTCACTTTCCTTTTAAACCATCAATCTAAATATAAATTGTCAACCCAGGAAGGGCCAAGATAAAAGATATGAAAGATCAGGTTCATGAGATTTATATCATCATACTGAGAGATGAGCTTGCAATGTATATATATTTAATCATGACAAGCTTCTCTCCCGTTGAGAAAACTAATTAGGTGTTGTTGAGTCTCCGTACGTCCCATCATGGAGCCTACATCAATAATCTGAATTGTTCAATGTGTATGAATCGTTGAGTATTTCATTCTTGTAAAAAATCATGTGGATCAAATATTAATAGTCACTTGATCAGATCACATTTGTGTCAACGATTTATTTTTAAAAATTATACTTACTGTTAATACAAATGTATTCTGATCAAATGACTATCGATATCTGATTAACGTAATTTTTTACAATGATGAAATATTTGATAAGTCCTATATATTAAATGATTTAGATCATTAATTTAAACTTTATGATAAATTTATAGAGATCCAATTAACATCGTCCAATTCAATATGGACGGGAGAGGAGCCAATATATGTTCTTAGCTATTTTAGCGATAAGAGAGTTCCTTGGTCTTGCCACTATCTGGTGGATTTGAGTGGAAGGTGGTGGGTGGGTATGTCCTTCAAAAGCCATATTTTAACTTATCCTCCATAGATATGACCATTCTATTTGACACGGGTAAGCCCTCACTACAGGAAAAACGGGTTATAACGGCGTTCATACAACGACGTTTTAAAAAAACGCCACGCTTTACTCCACATAACAGACCCCTCCGTGTTTCACTGGTTCACTTAAAAAAAACAAACAAACAAATGGGTCACCGTTAGAACTCTCATACTCCGTTATCTCTCCTCACTCTCACAGATCTCACTCTGTCACACATCGCTATTCTCTCTCGCGATCGAACTTTCGAGGTCTTCGCTGTTCGCTATTCTTCATCAATCACTATTTTTCATCAATCGCGTTATATCGTCGATCTCACTTAGATCTCACTCTCTTCGCTGTTCTTCATCAATCGCGTCGATCTCTGGATGTACTCCTCTGCTAGGCGATTGACGATTGTTGCCCATAAAGTACATCTCTGGAGTACTCCTATGGGAAAAAATAGTTGTTCTTCATCAATCGCGTCGATCTCGAGGCTAATTGAACTCCAACTCGATCTCTCTCGCTATTAGCTCCCATCTTGAGTTTGCAAATCGCAAATCCAAAATCGATATCATGTAAGTGTTCGAGTTTGAATCTCTACTTTCTCATTGTCAAATTAGATCTGTTAATCGGTGTTTGGTCTTCTATTATTATAAATAAAGTTGTATGATTGTAGTTGATTGTAGTTTATAAATTTTTTAGCTCTTTCTTGAGATCATGAGCTTAAAATGTGTTGAATCATGATAATGATTAATTTTTCTTCTTTAATTCTTTTGATCTGTTCTTCCAAATGTATTGCTACACATTGGTCCACCATTTATTTTTATTTACTTTCATACAAATTCAACCAATCCAAAACTCAAGCCCTGGTCTATACAATGTGCTTCTGTGACATCAGTGTGGCAATATTATTTTAGTGAATGATATTTTAATTGTTGATAAAGTTGCTTGCTTATTTTGTTGCTTCCTCACGGCTGTTCCATCGCTTGTTTTGTTGTTCTTTGAAAACTGCAGATTTGAGGCTTTGGCAAATGCTGCATGTTTTGCAATTTATTTTCTGATTGTTGCCCTTGTGGATGGAATAAGTTAAATGAAAAATAGAGGGATCTTAAGTGAGATGCTCATCTTCTCCAGCTAGTGTCAAATGATTGCTTTATTTCCAAGTGATGACCATGTGGATGAACATGGTTAGTAGGGACATGAAACGATTTTCTAATTTAGATTGTCTCCAAAAGTTGTTCTGCTTTTTTGTGAAGTGCTTTGTTAAAGTTGTGATGATAAGCGATTCCATTTACCATCAAATGATAACATAGAACTGAAAATTTTGTTTTACTACTCGCTATAGAACGAAAATCATTGTATGAGCAATTAACCTGAGTTGGTCCACGCATGGTTTTCTATGAGAATTACACACTTTGGTAGGCAATTTCTCATACTGCTTCCTTCTCTTAATAGAAAAAGAGAGACCATACATTTGTGATATCATGGTTGTCGTTCCTGTCTTGCAATTCCCCATTCTATTTTGTATCTGGTTTGCATGTATCCATTTACCTTTGTTTCTTGCTTGGTGTTTGTATTTATGAGTTTGATCAGCCATCAGCCAATGCATTGGTGGGCCATAGTTGTGCATGTATCATTTTATGCATCTCATTATCCTTTTATTCCTTTGTGCTATTATTGCCTTAATGTATGTCGTTTGTCTGGTACGTGGTGTATGCCTATAATTGCTGCAATATCTTCTAATCTTTTCTTCTCTTATATTTTGAGGAAGGTTTGTATTTCTTACACGTTTGGGCATTAATCAAAATATGTGCCTGCATTTTTCCATTGCCATAGGTTGTCAAAGATAAGTGTACTGGCAAAACCAAGGGCTATGGATTTGTTAGTTTTGCCAACCCTTTAGATCTTGCAGCAGCACTAAAAGAAATGAATGGTAAGTTTGTCATAGACACCCTATTTTTATTAGCATGATTTGTTGTTACCATTCATAACTTTGATGTTCAAGAATATAGCCGTAGCAGAATGAATTAATCATACCTAGGTGATTAAATTTGGGCTTCTGCAATTTCTTGACCGCAGATAATTTAGGATCATCATCTTTCCTTTCAGAATGATTTATGCGATTTTGAGCTGCTGATCGGATGGTGAATCAGCTATAATATTATTCAGCAGTGTAACTGGGTCAGTGAGGTGATTAGTGGTTACAACAAGGTAGTTTTCAATTGATGATTCTGACTATTTTGTGTTTCACTCTCCATACAACAAGGTAGTTTATCTAATACTGTTAATATGTGCAATTAATTTCTCTTTCTGGTTTACCATTCGAAGCTTTCAGAGCACTTGAAAAAATAACAGAGGTTTAAATTTTTTAAACATTTTGTTAAAACCAAACGCATTTGTAATTTATGCTTTTCTGAAAATAAACAAAAATCAGTGTATAAAATTTTTGTAAACATACCCCAAAAACGTAAACGTTACCAAACGCTACCTTAGTATTTTTGTTTAGTTTCAATATGGGGCAATTGCTTGTTTATGACATTGACAATAGGTTGCGAGCAAGAATAATGATGTGGATTTAGTTTATTTTATTGAAAGTAATTTTTTAATTGAGCAGGTGAACTAGAACTTCAAACCCTTTTATTTTGAAATTTGTTAATTTGCGTCCATAGGGGATGCATTCGAACTTATGTTGCACAATGCTGATCTTGGAAATCATTGGAAGCCATTAAGTAGATCTCAAAATATGTTACTCAGAATGTAGTAGGCAAAGGACATGGTATGAATTCAAATTCCTCTATTCAACCTTTGATCCCCCTTTTACTCTATTTACCCTTGTTATACTTGTGTTGCTTCATTTATTTGTTTCCCTTTTTGATCCATTTTTCCTCTTTAATTATGTTTTGCGTATTGTTTAATTTAGGTAGAGAATACATATAATTTATTTAAATTATGGTTTGTTTAGTTTGTTAGATTTATTGTGTTCTGTGGTGAAATAGTTATTCATGATTCCTTCTGTGCATGCTTCTGGTAAGAATTATATTGTCCCTTCTTAGAATTGTGGAGACTGTAGGTGAAAGTGTGACTAATCTCCAACTAGGCTCAATGGCAATTGTTCATTCTCAAGGAAGTTCCTTCACTAGACCGACACCATTGGTCTTTTGAGATTTGTTTGGTTTTTTCTCCATAGTTCACTTTTATGAGTTTGGTTTTTTATTTTTAATAGATTTTTTACATTCTAACTCAGATCTGGCTTCTTAATTTGTTTAGGTTCATCAATTGGTCGATTAATTTACATGAAACCTGTTTGAGATTTGGCTTCTCAAATCTATAAGTTTTTATTAGATCTCTCTTTCTCGCTCTCTCTCTCTTCTTTGTGTATACAGTTATATATATATATATATATATGCTGTTAGAATTGCAATATTACTTGGGATTTGCTCTTTATTGTCAATCATAAAAAGAAGGGAGCTACTTGAATCTGTATTGTAAAAACTAATGGCAGAGTGGAAAATTTGAGACCTTAGTTTAGAATTTAATTTTGAATATAGATTTGAGAATTTCTTGATTTGGTAAATATTGGAGTAAAATTCAATTTGGTGTAAATTTATGTCAAGGAGTTTAGGGTGTTTTGAGTGGGTTTTTTTTTTAAAAAAAAAAATTCAAATTATTATTCAAGTTTATTTTATTTTGGTTTATTTTTTTATTTTTGGTTTCAAAGGAATTGGAAGTGATTGAAGTTTTTCTAATTGGAATGGTGTTGGGGTCATCATTGATTTGAAATATATGAATAATATGCTCTGGCTTCATCACTCTTGCCACTCCGATTGTTAAGGACAATCTTTGATACTTTAATTCTGAATAATTTGAGTGCTATCTTTCTCTTTATTCTCCATATGGGAGTTCTTCTTAGTGGGGAGAATTGACGAAGATCGATAAGGCAGCAATAATTGGGAGTTTGAGTTATTTAGGAGTTTAAATCTGTTCATGAGTTATTTTGAGTATATCTATTTATTTTTATTCGTTAGCCTTATATATGCATAGTGTTGGTGTATGAATTTTATTAGATTGTGGCATAATTGAAGTTATTAAGAATTTTTGTACCTCTCTCTCTCTCTCTCTCTCTCTCTCTCTCTCCCAATTAGACACTCTCACCATCTCTTCTTGTCTCTGCTTCTATCTCCTATCTGATTCTCATTCTTCTTCTCCCCTTTCTCTGCTGCTTCTTTCTCTATCTCTACTTGTACTACATCACATATCTCTGCCAGTTGTTATCTAAATGCTGAAATTATTTTTGTGCTTGAAACATTCATAATGCATTGTGATTTATGCATGTAGGTTCAAAAGAGGCTCTTAGAATTCATACTTGCTGCATTCCATCGATCTCCTGATTTTGTTGCACTTCTATTCACTGCTCATCATGTGTAGTTGCTGATGGTAAGTTCAAGCATAGAAGCAGAAGTCTAATTGCGATTGCAGCTGCTGCCATCTCTGCAGGATTGCTTCTTATTAGTAGCTTTGGCTATGTCTTGAGGATGAGAAGGCTGAGAAGTCAAGGTATACAACCTCACAAATCAGAGCTATTTATTAGTACACTTGCAGTTTCTCATACATGGTTTTGCTTCACTGAATACTCTTGAGTACAGAGACAATAGATGGAGATTCGCACGAGCTTGATGCCAACTCTAGTGCATCTGTTGCTGGGCCAAGTAATGGAGAATTGTTATCGTTCAGTTTAAGAAGCATATTAGCTGCTACTGACAACTTTTCTGAAGTAAAACAACTTGGAGAGGGTAGGTATGGACCTGTTTATAAGGTAACACAACGCATTTTGTTTTGTGGTAAAACAATGAAGTTGTCTTATGTTTTAGTTTCTATTATTTATTTCAATATTCTTACATTTCATACTCGTTTTTTTTTTCCCCTTTTTTTCAGGGGAATTTGCCTGAAGTACAAGTAGTAGCCAATAAAAAGCTATATAAAAAATCATTACAAGGAGCAGAGGAGTTCATGAATGAGTTGAAACTTATTGCCAAACTCCAACATCAAAATCTTGTTAGGCTTTTGGGTTGCTGTGTTGAACAAGAGGAAAAGATACTGATCTATGAGTATATGTGCAATGGAAGCCTAGACAAATTGCTATTTTGTACACCTTTACCTTTTTTCTGAAACTTCTGATAAACACAATTTCTATTAGTTTTGAGGCTCTGATTTTCAATTTCCCATCATTGATTTAGTGTTGATTTTCCATGAGGTCCTTCTAAGCAAAGCCAATCTGGACTGGAGTAAACGATTCTGGATCATAGAAGGGATTGCTCAAGGTCTTTTCTACCTGCACAAGTATTCTAGATTGAAAGTCATTCACAGGGATTTAAAGGCAAGCAATATTTTGTTGGATGAAGCAATGAATCCCAAAATTTCGGACTTTGGAACTGCAAGGAGTTTTGGAATAAATCAAATTGAAGCAAATACCATGCGGGTGGTGGCACATAGTAAGTAACAGCAGATATTTTTATTTGTATGAATTTTGAATGAGATAAATTCATGTGTACTGCAGAAATCAATATAGGGCTGCTACTGCTATTTCTTCATTCTGATTGATAACATTGTTATTGGTGATGCAGAGTCTACATGTCACTAGAATATGCATTATACGGGAAATTTTCTGAAAAATTTAGCTTTGGAGTGTTAATGTTAGAGATTGTGAGTGGCAAGAGAAACACTAGTTTTCATCTCACTGAACTCTCTCTAACCCCTTTAGGATGGGTAAGTAGGCTATGCATCTTTTGTTTTCCTCTTATGATAACTAGTTAGTTTTGATTTTTTTTTATTTTTATTTTTGTTATGGCTTTGGCTCTTAAACAAGCATGGGAGAATTGGAAAGAAGGTAGCTGTTTGGAGTTCATTGATCCGTCAATAAGAGAAGCATGTGACATTCAAGAGGCATTGAAGTGTATTGCTGTGGGGCTTTTGTGTGTTCAAGAATTTCCCAGTGATCGATCAACAATGTATGATGCAGTTCTCATGATGTAGTGCCTTTACTATTCACTTGGATTTTTTTCTTTGTTCTTGGGATCCTATGAGTTTCTGTTAGGTTGTCATAATAAACCTCAATATGCAATCTTTGTAATGAGTTTCTGTTAGTGCCTTCCTCATTCTTCATCCTCCTTGTCCTCTAGTTCTTTGTAATGTGTTGAGGTTTTGTTTTGCTTAGTTTACTTGATTCAACTTGACAAGCCTTAATTCCAATTACTTGGGGTTGACTACAGCTTGCATACATCCATAACTTTTTACTCGGCTCTATGTAGAGCTAGTGTGTTTTGAGTTTTGACTAGATAAAAGCTTTATAATATTCTGGAAATCCAACAGCGTTGGGGTTACCCTTGGGGACATGTTAAAACATTATAAAAATTATTAGGTTTGTAATTTCAAGGATCTTTGGGTAATTATGTGATTCAGCCATCCCAATGCTCAGTTAACACACATTGTAGTCAAGTATGTAATATGAATTGTAGTTTATGATCTTTATTTATATACTTATTAACATCTTCTTTTGTTGTTCCTTGTCAAAGGTTGTCAATCTAAATATTGGTGCTAATCGGCATACACTTGCAAATTCTGAACACCTTGGAGACAAGCTGACAACTCAGGTGGAAGTTTGGGTTGATGTGACCAGTTGTGAGAAGCAGCTTTTGGAACTGCTTGATGTAGTGAATTGCTATTAGAGTATTGTGTATTGTTGTTAGATTAGCTACTAGTTGTTAATTTGTATTGATGCTTAAAGCTGTTAATTTGTATTGGTACTTTGGATTGAATAGTATGTCATTTTTGCTTCATTGGTATGTGTTGTTGCAAAAGCAACTGATGAGAATTGAGTTGGTCTGTTTCTTCAGTTTTTTTTTTTTTTTTTGAGGACTAGTCAGTTTTATATGATAACACACACCCAAAAAAAATAAAATAAAATAAAAAAATGGCGTTTTTGGAAAAAACGCCACTAAATGACATCATTGTGACGTCATCTGTTAGTAACGGAAGTTCCAACAGTGTCAAAGATTTTGCGGCGTTTTCAAAAACGCCGTCTAATATTTTTAGCGACGTTTTTCAAACGTTGCAAAGCTATTGCGGCGGCCGTATCAGCGACGAAAATATTAAACGTTTCTGTAACATTTGGCAGCGTTTTTTAAACGCCGCTAAAACTCTAATTTCCTGTAGTGCCTCCACTAACACGGGTAAGCCCACAAAGGATACAGCCCACCGTTTAGGGCCCAATACATAACTCAAATATTAAGGCCCAACGCTGCTGGAGCTCAACATGGCATTAAGAACCAATAGCACCTAAACACGTGGCAAGAGAAAGACAAGCCACATAAGCAGACAAAGATCCTGCAAAGTTATTGCACTGCACATCAGCCATTAATGAAGGCCCTTACAGCATTTATTGCGATAAGCCCTCCCCGTCGAGACAGAACGGCCTCACCATGAACAAGGCAAGCTAGAGCATAGACTTTCGGCCATGACGACAGGTCGGAAGGGACAATGAAATGATTACCAGAGGATATAAGCAGAGATCGAAGACAAGAAGAAAGTTAAGCTTTCTATCTCTAATCTATCTCTACATGCCACCTCTTTTTCTAACTTGCTCGTCGGAGGGTTCGTTGGGGGACTCCCCATTCCCCGTTGAACTCTTGTGCAAGTCTTCTGGTGGGCTTGGTCATTTGGACACAGTTTTGAGGAGCGTGGATCATTCCGACCCGTTCCATCTGGAACGAACTGCTTCATCAGTTGGCGCCGTCTGTGGGAAACCTCTCTGTTCCGCGCGCCAGTTGTGCTCATTGCCGCCAAAGACCCCTTCCTAATAACCTCTTCCTGTCATCCACCAAGGTGGATGGTCATGACTAGATCCATGGTTTCTCACCACAATGTTGCAAACCACCAAGCCGACCCTCCCAATCCAAACAACCCCCCACAGTATTTCACCGAGCTCACCAACAGCATTAACCACCTGGCCGAGCAAAACCAAGCCCTGATTAATGCTCTACTCCAAAGAAACCTCCCTATGCCTCCACCACCACCTCCAGATATTCCACCCAACTAAGAACGAGTCTCGAGCCATACTATCCAGCAGCCCCATCCACCCAACTTGGAAGGCTTGCGACCCCCTCCCCCAGATGTGAACCCCCCACCTCGGGCCCCGCATCTATCGGTCCCGACACCAACCCCCGAAGGAGAGGCCAGTAGCGTCCAACCTCCGCTGCCTTCTGGTGGTGACAACATACCACTCTGGGATGCAGAACTCCGAGCCATGAAGCTCCAGCTCCAAGGAGTCATAAAGAATATACCGAATAAACCATCCACCACAGCCAACTCACCATTCGTTGTCTCCATCCGGGACAAACCTCTACCGCCTAAGTTCAAAATGCCCACCATCGACTCTTTTGACAGTACAACGGACCCAGTCGATCACTTGGAGACCTACAGAACCCTCATGATCCTCCATGCATTCCTTGATGAAATCATGTGTCGGGCTTTCCCCGTAACACTCAAGGGGTCGGCTCGACTCTGGTTTAGTCAACTGTCAGCTGACTCTGTTTCCACTTTCCAGCACCTCAGTGACTCTTTTCTCAGCCATTTCATTGGAGCCTAGCGCCAGCGACGTCCAGCAACCCAACTCCTCAACATCCGTCAGACCGAGGGGAGTCGCTACGCAGCTTTGTCACCCGCTTCAACACCAAAGCCCTACAGGTAGCGGAAAACGATGACAAGGTCATCCTCACGGCGTTCATGGCCGGCCTACGATCATCTGATTTCCTTTTCTCCCTCTTCAAAAACCCCCTGACCTCCATGGCAACCCTATTCTCCAAAGCCCAAAAATACATGAACGCTGAAGATTCCCTAGCCGCCCGCCAAGAGCCTACAGCCAAAAACCCGACCCCCAGAGAGAAAAGAAAGGACTTAGAAACCAGAAACACCCAATACAATAACTAAACACCTCAGTATATCGACCGACCACCCCGAGCCGACCGGTCGACACCAACCCGACCGCCCCGCCGGTTCGAACAATACACACCCCTCAACTCCCCCATGGAACAGGTCTTAAACCATATTCAACGAGATTACCCCCTAAAATGGCCCCAACCATCACGATCTCCTTCCAACCGGCGAGACCAGTCCAAATACTACCGCTTTCATCAGGACCATGGCCATAACACGGAGGAGTGTGTTAACCTCAAAGACCAGGTCGAGGGCTTGATACGCCAGGGACGTCTCAGTCGATTCACGGAAGCCCACCCTCAGCAGAGGCAAAGGACTGAACCTATTAGAAACAACCGCCGGCGCACCCTTCCCCAGCAACCCGCACAACCTAATCAAGGTCATGATCGTCCTCCATAGCAACCCCGAGCACAAGGGAACCCCGCCCCCCTTATTGGAGAGATCAGAGTTGTTGCAGGCGAGCTTGCTTGTGGAGGACCATCCCGCTCGGCTCAGCGGGCAGAACTCAGAAAAATAAGACAGGGCTCAGACAAAGAAGTTGCCACATTAGACCGACCCTCCAAATAGTCCAAGCAGTGGACAGAGCCTATCACCTTTACGAACGCCGACTGCACAGGCATCCGTTACCCCCATGACGACCCTTTCGTCATTTATGCCCTCCTCTTCAATTACAAAGTCAGACAAGTTCTCGTCGACAACGGCAGTTCTTTAGACATCGTCTTCCTAAATGCCTTCCGCTAGCTCAAGATTGGGAAAGAAAGTCTGTCCCCTCTCCAAACCCCATTGGTCGGTTTTACTGGAGATCAGGTGACCTCCATCGGCTCCATCAATCTTCCCATCACAATCGGAGAATACCCACGGTAGACCACCAAGTTGCTCACCTTCCTGGTCGTCGACTATCCCTCTGCTTACAACACCATCCTCGGCCGCACCGCCCTAAATGCTTTCCAAGCTATCACATCCACTTTCCATCTTGCCGTCAAATTCCCCACCGACCTTGGGGTCGGCACAGTGAGGGGCGAGCAGACCATGGCCAGGGAATGTTACGTCGCTTCACTTAAAGAGGTCAAGCTAAAGGAGGCTATGATCATTGAAGGGCTCGACGTCAGGGACGAGGATGAGCTGGTCAAAGGAGAACCAGTGGAAGAGCTTATCGAGGTCCCCATCGATCCCATTAACCTGACGAAAACTGCCAAGATTGACCGCTAACTATCCTCCCAGGCCCAAGCCGACCTTACTGCCCTCCTGATTAAGCACAACGATGTATTTGCCTGGACCCACTCCGACATGCCAGGTATCGACCCCTCCTTCATCACCCATCGTCTGACCATTGAGCCCCATTTTCGACCCTTCCACCAGAAGCAGCACATTTTTCACCTGGAGCGCAACACTCTCATCGTTTCTGAAGTAGATAAGCTCCTTGAGGCACAGTTTATCAAAAATGTGGACTACCCCAGGTGGCTGTCAAATGTGGTCCTGGTCCATAAAAACAACGGTAAATGGCGACTCTATGTCGACTACTCAGACCTTAACCGAGCTTGCCCCAAAGACAGTTATCCCCTTCCTCGCATAGATCTACTTGTTGACGCCACGGCCGGCCATCAAATGCTCAGCTTCATGAATGCCTTCTCTGGGTATAACCAAATTCTAATGCACCCGTCCGACCGTGAGCACACCTCCTTCATCACCGACCGGGGAACCTACCATTATTGTGTCATGCCGTTTGGGTTGAAAAATGCCGGGGCCACTTATCAACGATTGGTCAACGCCGTCTTTCACCATCAGATAGGCCAGGACATGAAGGTATACATCGATGACATGCTACTCAAGAGCAAACTCTCCACTGATCATCTAGCCGACCTCCGAGAGACCTTCGGCACCCTACGAAAGTATCAAATAAAGCTCAATCCGGAGAAATGCGCCTTCGACGTAGGATCTGGGAAGTTCTTGGGTTTTATGGTCAGTCAGCGAGGCATCGAAGCTAACCCCGAAAAGATCAAGGCCTTGATAGAAATGTGGTCACCCATAACGGTTAAGGAAGTTCAAAGGCTTACTGGCAAAGTCGCCGCCCTCAACTGTTTCATTTCCCGTGCAACGGACAAGTGCCTCCCATTCTTCAAAGTTCTTCGGCAGACTTTCGAGTGGACGACTGAATCCGAAGAAGCCTTCCAACCGTTAAAGTAGTGCATGGCCAACCCCCTCTTACTCTCCCAAGCACTCACGGGCGAGCCTCTTTTTCTTTATCTAGCCGTCTCGAGCACCGCAGTCAGTGCAGCCCTCATCAGGGAGGATGGTTCAATACAGCGCCCGATTTATTACATTAGTCGGGCTCTCAGAGGCACCGAATAGAACTATCCATTGCTAGAAAAAATGTCCTTGGCCCTAGTCACCGCCTCAAGACGACTCCGTCCTTACTTCCAAGCCCACTCCATAGTGGTCCTCATTGATCAACCTTTGAATAAGATAATGCAACAGCCCGAGCTGTTCGGCAGACTCATGCAATGGTCGGTCGAGCTCAGCCAATTTGACATCTCCTACCAACCTCGAACGGCGATCAAATGACAGGCTGTTGCCGATTTCATCCTAGAATTCACTAATTCCACTCCAACCACGGCCCCACCGCCCCCACAACCCCAGACTGAGGTAGAAGACCCCCATTCTTGGACCCTCAACATCGACAGATCATCCCGCAAAGAAGGCAGTGGGGCTAGTCTCATCCTCACCGCCCCCGAGGGTGGTCATTTCAAGTGTGCTCTCCGTTTCTTGTTCGACGCAAGCAATAATGAGGCCGAATATGAGGCATTGATAGCAGGTCTCCACCTAGCCAGAGACATTGGTGTCAGCCATATCCGGGTGTTCAGCGATTCCCAACTTATTGTCGGACAAATTACGGGGGAATTCGATGCCAAGGAAGACACAATGCGGGCTTACAGGGATATTGCACTCCTTCTTGCTCGCCTCTTCAATACTTTCCACATCAAGCACATCCCTCGGGCAGAAAACTCCAAGGCAGATGAGATGGCTCAATTAGCTTCTGCAGACCAGTCAGACCGCAGCCACGGTGTTCGCCTCGAGTACCTGACCCACCCTGCCATTTCCCCAAACCAGCAGCAAGTCCACTTCCTCCAAAATGAACCTATTCCATGGGCGGCCGACATCTTCCTATTTTTGACAACAGGAGAACTGCCGGACGACAAACAGCAGGCCGCCAAAGTCAGGGCTCGGTCGTCCAACTACATTCTCATAAGCGGCCTCTTGTACAAACGTGGCTTTTCACGCCCATACCTACGATGCCTCAACCCAGCTCAAGCGACCTACGTGATGAGGGAAGTCCATGAGGGTATATGTGGTAATCATTCGGGGGCCAGGTCACTAGCCCACAAAATACTTCGCACTGGTTATTTCTGGCTTACTCTCAACCAAGATGCGGCTGACTTCGTGCTTAAATATGATAAATGTCAACGTTTTGCCAACATCCCTCATGCTCCTCCTGCAGAATTAATCACACTTTGCAGTCCTTACCTATTCGCCAAATGGGGGATCGACCTAGTTGGCCCATTGCCCACTGGCCGAGGCCAAACCAAATTCGCAATCGTTGCCATTGATTACTTCACTAAATAAGTGGAGGCGGAACCCCTTGCCACAATTACCGAGCGGAACACAACTAGATTCATCTGGCAGTCGATCGTGTGCCGATTTGGCATCCCTCAAGCCATCATCTCTGACAACGGCAAACAATTCGACAATGCCAAGTTTAGGAAATTCTATGCAGAACTCCAAATCCAACCATGTTTTTCTTCCCCAGGTCATCCCCAAGCCAATAGCTAAGTTGAGGTTACCAACCGTTCTCTTCTGAAGATCATCAAAACTAAGCTGGAAGCTACTAAGGGACTATGGGCTGAGGAATTACCAAATGTACTCTGGGCCTACCACACTACCGCTCGAACCCCCACTAGGGAGACCCCCTTTCATTTGACATACGGCGCTGAGGCGGTCATCCTAGTGGAAATCGTTCTCCCTACCCCGAGGGTTCTACACCCGAATCCAGAACTAACTGAAGAGCAGCGTCGGGTAGACCTAGACCTAGACCTAATTGAAGAGCTCCAAGAGACCACTACTGTCAGGCGGGCCTCATACCAACAGAAAATGAGAACACACTACAACCGCAAAGTCCGACTGAAGGAGTTCACTATGGGGGACCTTGTTTTGCGCGAAGCAACTCTTGCCACCAAAAATTCGGCTGAGGGCAAGCTGGCAACCAAGTGGAAGGGACCATACGTTGTTAAAGCCAGACCTCGTCCGGGTACTTACCGACATCAGGACATGGAGGGCCAAGACCTCCCCCATCCTTAGAACGCCGAGCACTTGAAGCGTTATTTTCAATAAAAGCCCTATTTTGTATCGATCCTTTGCTGCATTTTCTTTTTGACAATCTATACACTTGGCTATTTTTGTCCTTTTCTTACATAGTGTAAATTTGTGATCAATGGGCTCCGCTTTAAGTGACAACAATCTTCATATCTCAGTTACTTGTGTGGGATTTCAATAACACCTTGCTTGCAGCCTCAGCCAGACTGAGCACCAAGGGCTTAGCCAAACTGAGTTACTTAAAGCCTCAGCCAGACTGAGCATGAAGGGCTCAGCCAAACTGAGTTACTTAAAGCCTCAGCCAGACTGAGCACGAATGCCTCAGCCAGACTGAGTTACTCAAAGCCTCAGCCAGACTGAGCACGAAGGCCTCAGCCAGACTGAGTTACTCAAAGCCTCAACCAGACTGAGCACGAAGGCCTCAGCCAGACTGAGTTACTCAAAGCCTCAGCCAGACTGAGCATGAAGGCCTCAGCCAGACTGAGTTACTCAAAGCCTCAGCTAGATTGAGTTACTCAAAGCCTCAGCTAGACTGAGTTACTCAAAGCCTCAACCAGACTGAGCACGAAGAGCTCAGCCAGACTGAGTCACTTAAAGCCTCAGCCAGACTGAGCACAATGAGTTCAGCCAGACTGAGTTACTTAAAGCCTCAGCCAGACTGAGCACGAAGGGCTCAGCCAGACTGAGTTACTTAAAGCCTCAGCCAGCCTGAGCACGAAGGGCTCAGCCAGACTGACTTAGTTATGACTAAAGTATTCTTGCAACGAAATGTCTTTAGCATAATTGCCATACTTAGTCAAATTCCTGGTCCATGCTTTTACGCCTCTTAACATTATTTACCTTTTTTAACTATTCATTTCCCAACCACTTAACATTTCAACACTGTCACATTTTGAGACCTTTTCACTCTCACATTTTTCTCAACACTCGAATCGCATGATTTAACATTTCAAGGCTCTCACATTTTAAAGACCTTTACATTTCAATGTGTTTAGTATTAACTTTTTTGCCTCACAGTTTTCTCAAAAGCTAGATTGGCACCCTACTTCTCAATTTCCACTACAATTTATACACAAGCCTTATTTGAATGGGAAATTTAGCTATAAACCCCATTTGCCTTCCTTTCATTGTTAAAAGGACTAAGAAAAAAATTATATTTTCTAAACCCCCTCATAATTATAAAGCCTTGCATAAAGGACAAATTTATTATTTAAATATTTTATATGACTATTATACCCACTCTCTTCCCCACTCTCTTCCTTTCCATCACCGTCTGCGCCATCAACAATGTCGGAATGACAAATCTGCTCTTCAAGCAAGCTGTGGTGGGAATACTTATGATGATTGTGTTTTATACATGCATGTGCTCACCGAAGCTACCAGATTCTTTTACATTCAACTGTTCATCTTCTCTCTCGTCTCTCTCTTCTAACCCTAGCTTCCTCCATGGCCGGAGCTGTGGAGAACTTGCAAATCGCACTGATACATATATATATATATATATATATATATATATCTATATATGTGTGTGTTTGTGTGTTTTGAGATTTGAATTCAAATATATATGTATTTTGAGATTTGAATTCGAATATATATATATATATATATATATATATATATCTACATATTCCGATCTCTAATCTATATATATCTATATATATCTATATATATGTGTGTTTTGAGTCTTTAAGATCGGAGATTTGAATGATTGCATAGATCGGTCTCGGCGATCATTTGATTCGAACTCAAAAACTCAAAGATTTAAAGTAAAATCTGAAAAATCTGTGTGTATGAAAAATCTCAAGATTTTTGAAAGCTCAAAGTTTCAAAAATCTGAAAAATCTGAAAAATCTGAAGAACCGGGGTATGAAAAATTGAGATTTCTCTGAAATTTTCAGATTATAGGCCTAATTCAAGGATTATAGGCCTGATTTAATGTTTTTCAGAGTAAACATCGATTGATTCAAGGATTATAGGCCTGATTCAAAGCTCAAAGCTCAAAGTTCCATCGATTTTTCAGAGTAAACATCAAATTTCATTTGATAAAACCAGAGTAAAATTTTACTCTGGTTTAATTGCTCTGTTTTTTTCATTTGACAGAACCAGAGTAAAATTTTACTTTTATACAAAGTAAAATTTTACTTTTAGCTTCAGAGTCTCACAGTTTACTTATTTTTCAGAGTAAAATTTTACTTTTATACAGAGTAAAATTTTACTTTTATACAGAGTAAAATTTTACTTTTTCAGAGTAAAATTTTACTTTTATACAGAGTAAAATTTTACTTTAGTTTCAGAGTGTAAAATTTTACTTTCATACAGAGTAAAATTTTACTCTGAAATACATAGTGAAGATGGCTTAATAGGAGAGCTGATAGATATGAGGGTAATATAGTAAAAGAAACAAGTTTTAAAATATCAGGGGGTTTTGAAAGTACTTATATAATTCTTGTCCTTTTGAAAGACAAATTAGATAGTGAGGGGGCTATGACCAAATCCCCCTATTTGAATAACCATTCTCATTCTTTTCAGATTTACAAAAATAAAGACAATCACCTTGCTTGTTTCCACTTTTCAAAAAATACTTTTCAGAAAATTCTACTTTCTTATTTTTCATATTTTTTTTATTTTTACCGAATTTTTTTAATATTTTAAGTAATTTTTTTACTTTTTAGACACACCTAACATAAATACACCTAAAAAGTAAAAAAATTGTAAAAAAAAATCTTTTAAAAATTCGCTAAATACAAAAAATACAAAAAAATATAAGAATTCAGTACATTTTTTGTATTTTTATGTATTTATTAATTTTTTTACTTTTAGATACATCTAAGTAAGGTGCATCTAAAAAAGTAAAATAAATGTTTAAAATTTAAAAAATATTCACTAAAAACAAAAAAATACGAAAACCAAAAAGATCAATTTTCAAAAAAATTTAATCTAGAAAACTCAAACCAAACACACTGAATAGTGTGACAAATACAACTCATAATTTTATGTATTCACAAACTTATACATAAGTTTACTACAACAATTACAAAAAAAAAAAAAAAAAAAAAAAAAACAACAACAACAAAAACAACAAAAACCAAAATTTTATTTACAAATTTTGTTCACACCAGTCACTCATCTTCACTTTAGACAAGCTCCTCTTCGTCCATGCCCTCATCTAGGGGGGTCCTGGGCCACATCGTCCTCGTCTATTTTTACATTGCTGAAGTCCAAGTCTGGGAACAGCTCTTCTGCTTTATGCTTAAACATCTTTCAGCCACTGTCCCAAAACTCAGCTATCTCATGTTTGTAGAAGTCCGACCGTTGGAAGCTCTGGATCACTTCTTCTTCACTCCTGCTCCCAGCGGTCGCTCTTGACGGGCCAGGCCCCCCAGACCCCTCTCTTGCCAAGTTGCTGGCGATCGCGGCATCGATAGTCATCTGGAAGTCAGCTGACCCCTTGAACTGCTCTACTACTGCGACACATAAGTCAGGGTACGCTGCCCTCTCAGAGGCTAACTTGGTTTTTTCTTCCTCCAAAGCCTTCTCCAACCCCGCCTTCTCCTCCATTGACTTGGCCTGCTCGTCTGCCAACGTCCTCTCCAGCTCAGCGATCTTCAGATCCGCTTCTTCTTTTTCTTTGATCGACTGAGCACGAAGATCTTCGTTGCAGGTCATGGCCTCATCCCACCATTTGTTGGCGACGGTGCAGGCTTTTTGGGCCTCTTCCAGCTTCTTCTGCTCGCCAATTAGCTGGAACTCGAGCGACACCACCTTGCGGCGTTCCGTCTCCAACTTCAACTTGGTCACGAGCAGCTCAGCATGGCCACGGTCATCAACATTCCTCTGCACCATCGCCAACACCTCTATTTTCTTAGTGTAGACACCCCATTTTTGACCGACCTTAAGACTCAGACGTCACCGTTTGAGCGCTCGGTGATGTTGCATTTTGTGCTCATTCAGAAGTCTCAGAGTCGCGGCCGTGCGCCCTGCCTCCGAACTTCCGAATCCTCTTCTGTGCCTTGTCTCAGTTTGCGAACCAGACTCGGTTTTCTCTGTTTTCTTTCCTGAGGGGAGGGAGTGGTCCCGTAGACTATCTCTCGGTGGCCGTAGGCCATTTTGCCCATTTCGGAGCCCGGTTCCCGGTTTTCGGAGCCGTCAGGCCGTGTGCCTTGGTTCGGGACCGCCCAACCGTCTCCGATTCCTCCGGTTCTTGGCAGGTACCTCTGTTTTGTCATAACAGGGCACACTGGGGTCCCAGATACCCACTTCGTGGCTGAATGCCACTTTCGGGGCTTATAGCCGGTTTTCGGGCCCCGAACCTCGCGGTTTGGCCCCCGAGCATTCTTTTTTCATCGGTTTTCTCCGATTCTTGACAGGTACCTCTGTTTTATCATTCCGAGGAACACTGGGGCCTCTGATACCCACTTCGCTGCTGAACACCACTTCCGGTGCCTGCAGCCCATTTTCGGGACCCCGAATTGCGCGGTTTGGGCCCCGAGCGTTCATTTCTCTTTAGTTTTTGTTCAATTTTGGCAGGTACCTCTGTTTCAGCACCAGGAAGATCACTGGGGGGGGGGAGGCCAGCAATTATCCCAGATAACTAGTTTCGCTCCTCCGGCGCCCGTTTTGCTCACTTCCGGGCTAATGTTGAACACCCTAGGCCTATTTTCTTCCAACCAAAGCTACATATTTGTGATGAGGGCACATGGGAGGACCCTAAGAAGTGATGGTCGGCCAGCAATTGTGGATTTCATTTTTGGGCCTCTTCTTCAGGTGCAATGTTGTGACTCCTGCTTCAGTGTTGCCACATTCCGACCATGGAACCTTGTTCTACACACATGGGAGGACACCAAAAAGTGATGGTCGGCCAGTAATTGTTACATTCATTTTTGAGCCTCTCCTTCAGGTGCAATGTTGTGACTCCTGCTTCAGTGTTGCCAGATTCCAACCTTGGGGCTTTATTCTACACACCTGGGAGGACACCAAGGAGTAGTGGTCGGCCAGCATTTCTGTACTTCATTTTTGGGCCATGGCCGGCCGGCCAGAGTGAGTGGCTGGCCGACCAGGTGGGGTGGCCGGCCGGCCACCTTCCAGAAAATTACCTGGCCGGCCAGCTTTCTGCTTTCCAGCCCTTTACAGCTGTCCAGCTGCTTTTTGAAATATCTCCCCCATCCGGGGGATATTTTGGGAGGGAAAGCTTGGATGCATTTCCCTCCCCTTTTACACCCTTTCTTGCCTATTTAAGGGGCTGGTCATCTTCTTTGTTGGGGTTAGACAATTTATTCTCAAGGCTTCATCTCCCATAGCTTCCATTTTCATCCTCCAAAACTCCAAAAAAGCTTCAAGTCCCTAGCCCACTTGTTCATCAACTCCAAGCCTCACCATCACCATTCCATTTCCAGCAGCAAAGAGGGGTTCCTCAGAGGCTAAGAAGCAACTTTCATCAAGGCAAGAGGTAGCAAAAGCATAGTCTTCAAGGGTAAGTCACTAGTTCCCTTTTTCTAGCTTATTTTTGCTTCAATTCTTTACTCTATTTGCTCACTGTTTTGAGCTCTGACCACTACTGAAAGTGGTCCTCTTTTGAGCTATTCTTGATGTTTGTTTAAGGGCTCAACCCTGTTTGAGCCCTCTATCTTACACTTCCTTCAATATCCTCTCATGTACCATTATTTTGTATAGAATATTTGACCTGTGTGTGGTCTGAATTGGAGCATCTCATGAACTGATATTGTGCTTATTTTGAGCCCCTCTTCAACATTTAAGAAGGGCTCAAACCTGTTTTCATGCTCCATATGTAAGTTGCTTTGAATCCATGTTTTGTCCATGTTTTTGCATGCATTTTATAGTTTATGAGTGATCTGTTTTCGAGCATGAAATAAACTGTGAGTGGGCCTATTTTAAGCCCCTCTACAACATTGTAGAAGGGCTTAACCATGTTTGGTGCTTTTACATACCACTTGCTTCACAAATCCTCCAATTTACCGTAAACTTGCATGCTATTTTTAGCTTATATGCATTTATTTTTGGAGCATGCTATAAACTGATTTTGAGCTTATTTTGTGTCCCTCTACAACATTGTAGAAGGGACCAATCTTGTTTGGTGCCTCCATGAATGGCCTCTCTTTGCACCTCTCTTTGGCCATGTTTTACATGCTTTGTTAAGCTTATTTGGCTTCTGATTTGAGTCTCCATCAGGCCTGAAAAGAGCCTTATTTTGGCCTTCCCATCATGTTTTGTTAAGAGTCTTAGGCCATTTGATGATTGGTTTTGGTACTTCATGTTATATCCCTCATATTTTCCGTAAAATTGCATGCTTTGTTAGGCTTGCTTAGCCTCTGTTTTCAGCCTTCATCAGGCTTAGAAAGTGTCTTATTTTGGCCCATTCTTCATGTTTTGTTAAGGGTCGAAAGTTGTTTGGTGCATGCTTTTGGTATCTCATGTTATAGCCTTTGTTGGCTCATTATTTTGCATGCTATGTTTAGCCTATCTACTTACTGGATTGGGGGATGTCACCTCTTGTAAATGTGCATATTTTTGGCCCCTCTTTAATTTTGTAGAACTGTGTTTTTTGGTCTGAGCATTGTATATACTACTTGCTTTGTAATTCCCTTCTTTTCCCCATTTTTGCAAGTCAGTTTTACCATACTTGTGGTTATTATTTAGCCTTGCTTTGTACTGAAAAAATGCTAGTTTAGGGGCTGCCTTGCTACTGTTTTACATGTCATGTGTCAATTGCGCATGTTTGGGCATAGTTGTAGGCCATTTCGGGTGCATAGCATCGCATTTCGGGCATCGGGTGTAATTTTGTCATAATTCGGGGGCTATTTGTGCATCATTTTAGCTGCTGAAATTTGCACTCTCCATATGCCATTTGCCACATTTCATTTGTATGTCATTTGCATTGCGTATGCATCGCCTCGGTTTGCGTGCCCGTGGGCGCGCATGTCGAGGCACTTCACTTTATCCCACGGCAGCTTATGTGAGTGCGGCTGAGGCCCTCTCATGTTAGTGTAAGTCCAATTTGCATTTTCCATGTCATTTCATGCTTTAATGCATCGCCTCGGTTTGCGTGCCCGTGTGCGCGCATTTCGAGGCACTTTGTTTTTATCCGACGGCCTCCCGTGTGAGAGTGGCTGAGGCTCTCTCATGTTGGTGTAAGTCCATTCTGCATTCCGTATGCCATTTTAGTCCCGCTGCATTCCGTATGCCATCGCCTCGGTTTGCGTGCCCGTGGGCACGCATCTCGAGACATTTCATTTTAGTCTTATTACATATCATTTTCATGCTATTTCATGATTTCATATCATCGCCTCGGTTTGCGTGCCCGCTTGCGCGCATTTCAAGGCATCTCATTTTCATAGCATTGTGTATGCTAGGTTGTATCTTAGATTGCATTCATGTATGTCATGCATATTGCATCGTGTTCGGGATAGGAGTTAGTCCGGGCACGGGAAACGAGGCACGTTTCACGGAACGGGTCTCGATTTCCAAGTCACCGACACTCCGGATTATCCATGATGGAGTTAGGTTTTGCGGTAGCATTCATCTGCATTGCACCCTATATTGAGTTGTGCAATCCAATTCCTCGGCCATCATGCATCGATATGCGTGATTGGTGGCACGAGGATCGAGGCATACATATATCTGTGAAATACATTGCTCTGCCCTTTTCCTGCTCTCTGTTGCAGCAAGATAAGGAATCAGCAACTTTTCGGAGTTTGGCGCGCGTTTCAAGAAAAATTGCAAACAGAGGCTAGATTGGGCATCCTAGTGGATTTCTGCGCAAAGACAGTCCAGCATACATCATTCATCAGGAGCGGGGCAGCCCCTGGCTTGCAAGCCAATTTTAAAGCTTTCTTAGTTTAATTAATTAGAATCTGTATACTCATTTCGGACTGTATTATTCTTTATGTCGGACTGTATATTTATTCGGACCCTCTGCGCGGGGACATAATTGTAATAAGTGTGGGTGAGTGTGATGTATGTCTTCCAACCCCCATTTCTTTCTCCCTTTTATTTACCGCTTATGTTGGTTAGATATAAGGCATATTTCAATTAGCATACAGCATGACAGCATGTTTGCATCATTCATCTGTTTTGCACGCACCGGGCTCGGCGCATCATACAAACTGCATTTGTATTTCAATTCCAAATTGAATACATGTTAGCTGTAGCATTTCATATGCCATGTTTAGAATAGCCGAGCCTGCTATAGTTGCATTATTGCATGCGTTGCATTAGGCATTTCTGTATAATTAAGGATCATGCATGATTTCTAATAAGTTTCTGTTTTTGGCTTGGAGTACTCGGTAAGTTTTATGCTTTAGCATCCTTGCATGCGTGTGAGTGTTGCCATGATAGCATGCTTACCATGAGGCTATGTGCTTATGTGATATTACTGCCTTGGATGCCTGTGGGTGGAGGTTGAGTTATTTGAATTGGACAATTCATCAAATGTTTGTTTTAAGCCCACTAGATAGTGGCAAAATCATGTTTTCTAAGCCCACCTAAGGGTGGCAAATCCGCATTTTAAGCCTACCTGCGGGTAGCACCATCAAACCATTTTCAAACAAACAAACATGAAATATTTGTTCCAATTCAGGCGGCCCAGTCTATACTTATTTGCTGCGAGCATCACATAGTAACCTAGGCTAATAACCGGATAAGAACTCACAATGTTTTCAAAACTAGATATCATGGTTAGTAGAGACCGGTCTTTGACCGGGCGAGCGGGGTGCTCACGATGTGACCTTCCCCAATCGTACCCAAGTTCCCGAGCCAACTTTGGTGATGACGGACACGTGGCCTTTGGCAACGAGTCAGGGTTTCCTAAATTTCCCATTTAAAAATATTTAGGTGGCGACTCTGTTATCTGGCAAAGCAGTCCATGTTTGGCACTTCTTTCAAAAATCAGTTTTCTCAAAACGATTTGCCGGATTTGGACTCTTTGGTTCAAGATTAAGAACCGTGACATTTGAGTCCTTGAACTGTAGTGACCCCAATATGAACAGAACGGGACTTAACACCTCCCGGGGCGTTCGGGGACGTCTACACTTAGCCTTCTGGGCCTCTTCCAGCCCCCTGGCACACGCACTCCGCACGACCTTCCTCCAGCCTACGCTCTCCCTCTTCAAATTTTCAAGTTGGGCCTCCACCTCCTCCAACTTTGCCTTCAGTGGCCTCACTTCGCCTCTTGTAGCCGCCGCCTTGTTCAGTAGGGCCCTTGCTAAGGCGGTCGCCTCCATTTGGGCAGAGCACAACCCCCTTAGCAGCTCAGCCTCAGTGAAACTGGCCATCGAGCGCACGGCTGCATCTTCTACTACTCTTAAAAAGCGATCTGCAGCTGTCCTGGCTGGGCCTCATTTTCCCTCCAGTCACCCAGACACTGCTGGAGCATGGTAGATAGCAGTCTTCAACTTGACCCCCTCTTTCTCTCCTTTGGGCGCAAGACCCCCTTGGGCTGCCGCTCCACCCTCTCAGGGCCAGCCGACCCACTTTCACTTGTATCTTGGGGCCCATGGCACTCATGTGTTCTTTTTCCACTTGGGCCCCTTAACCTTCGTCCCCTTGTGCCTCTGGGACAATCACCCCTTCTGGAGTAGCCCCCGCCCCCCTCTTCTCTGCCTTCTCCGCCGTGGGGGTGCCCTCTCCACCAACCCTCATCTTCTTCAAAGTGGGCGCATCTTTTGCCCTCTCAGTGGCGACTCTTTTCTTCTTCAACTTCCTCAGCCCTACCTCCACCTTTCGTCTGCCCCACTCCTTCAGTGGGTCTACGGGTTGTGGCAAGAGGGCAAACTCAGTCAGGTTCTTGTCCCCCAAAGGTTTAGGACGAGGTCGAATCCTCTCCTTCGGCACCAACTTCGGAGCAAGCCCCAGTTGGGTCTCCTTATATTTGTTCGCTCAGGCAAACAATCTCCTTTCCTCCTCCTCCTCCTCCGTTTTTCGTTGCCTCTACAACTCCTCCCTTGCCGGATCCTCCCCCAACGGTTGCGGCCCCAAGTTCAGGGCAAACAACGTTGACGGAAGGACCAGCTCGTCCCACCTTACTCCCTTCTCCTTCCTCCATTCCCTCACCTTCTTCACTCGGTCTTCGGCCGCCCCGTCCAACTTGGGCTCGACCGATTTGGTGGGGACCTTCCATGTTGTGCAAACTCTTACCCCACCGTTTGCCGTCACAAAGAACCACCTCGGCCTCCACCCCTTCACCGAAGATGGAAAACCCGCCACCGGCCCTCGCCCCGCCACCGCTTGCAAAGTGACCCAAGTCTCCTGCTGACTGGAGGCCTTGTAGTAGGAGAAGAACTCCTCTACTGTCATTGCCGCCCCTCCAGTCGCCTGCAACCAGGCACTCGCGCAGGCCATTACTATCTTCCAGCATTCAGCATCAGCTGCCCTGGCGTTACCTCTAACTTGTTCAACACATCCACCACCACTTGGGGGAAAGGTAGCCTCAAACCCCCTCGCAACGCCTCCTCGTACAAGCTGAACTCGCCCGGCCGCACATCCGACGCCCTTTCCTTGGATGTGGGCAATCTTAACCCTATCTCCGAGGGAATCTGGTACTTCCTCCGTATTCCCTCCAATTCCTCCTCAGTAAGTGTAGATCTGTCCGGCTTGGTGTGCCAGTGGTCCGGCTTCACCTGGCTAATAGGTTTCGCGACTGCAATCATCGTCCTTGGACGAGCTCGCACCGCCTCATCGACTACCCTCCTTACGCTCTGTACAATACTGCTCCGCCAAATCCACCGCATCGTCGTCGCCTAATGGATTAACGTTTACGGTTGTTGCTTCCTCTTGGGCCATCTCTCTTGTGTGTCTGCGAATGGCTTTGGATGCGGGCACAAGAAAGTTCACAAAGTGTTGCAGGGGTGTATCACTGGCAACGAACGAGTTCACTTCTGAGTTGTTTTGGTTTTTTGCAAAGAGATAAGTAAAACGGATAATACCAAACGCCCAAGGCTTGCCTATATTCCAAAGGTCACAATTAAATTTCGCCAGTTTGAAAATTTTCAAAAATCTGCCAAAACTGTCTTTTCAACACCCTATATTGACCTATCGCTTCATTTCTTGCTCAACGCCTAACCTTTCCCATTACGGGATTCTGCCACGTGTACGACTACGATTTACTGCCCCTTTCCCCTTCCTTGTCTATTCCACTTTACTTCAACACGTGCCCCGCCGCCTCTCGAGCCCCGCGCCACACCACCCATCCTTCACGGTCAGCCCTCCCCGTGGTCGGTTCCACCACTCGGTCACCTTCGCGGTCGGCCCTCCTCATGGTCGGTCCCTCCACTCGGCCACCCTTCGCGGTCGGCCCTCCCCGTGGTCGGTCCCACCACTCGGTCACCTTCGCGGTCGGCCCTCCTCATGGTCGGTCCCTCCACTCGGCCACCCTTCGCGGTCGGCCCTCTCCGTGGTCGGTCCCACCACTCGGTCACCTTCGCGGTCAGTCCTCCTCATGGTCGGTCCCTTCACTCAGTCACATTTCATGTTTGGCCTCCTCACGGTCGGCCCTCCACCCCGGTCGCCCTTCGCGGCCACCATTCGCAGTCGGCCTTCGCCTCGACAGTCTCTCACAACCGTCGTTTCCTTTATTATTCCCTTCCTTGGGCTAAAGCTGCACTCGGGAATGGGGGACTACTGACACGGGTAAGCCCACAAAGGATACAGCCCACCGTTTAGGGCCCAATACATAACTCAAATATTAAGGCCCAACGCTGCTGGAGCTCAACATGGCATTAAGAACCAATAGCACCTAAACACGTGGCAAGAGAAGGACAAACCACATAAACAGACAAAGATCCTGCAAAGTTATTGCACTGCACATCAGCCATTAATGAAGGCCCTTTCAGCATTTATTGCGATAAGCCCTCCTTGTCGAGACAGAATGGCCTCACCATGAACAAGGCAAGGTAGAGCATAGACTTTCGGCCATGTCGACAGGTCGGAAGGGACAATGAAATTATTACCAGAGGATATAAGCAGAGGTCGAAGACAAGAAGAAGGTTAAGCTTTCTATCTCTAATATATCTCTACATTCCACCTCTTTTTCTAACTTGCTCGTCAGAGAGTTCGCTGGGGGACTCTCCATTTCCCGTTGAACTCTTGTGCAGGTCTTCTGGTGGGCTTGGTCATTCGGACACAAATTTGAGGAGCATGGATCAGTCCGACCCGTTCCATCTAAAACGAACTGCTTCATCACTATAAATTATGACCCTTCATAGAAAACTATTTTATATATAACATTGCTTCCCTAATTAGTAGCCAATAAAATGTTTATATTAGATTCATTTTAAGAGCAGGTATATCACATTAAATTTATATTGCCTAATTTTTTTAATTACTACTTTTTAAATTGTTTTTTCTAAATGAAGCCCACTCTTTTCATGGAACACGAATTCAAACTTGCAAGCTTCCATTTACGTCATGATTTTGAATTGGAGTAAAATTTCTATGAATCGAACGGTCAAAAGTGAACACATATTAAGTCCTATATAAGATTAAAAAGTAAAAAAAACTGCCCTGATATATAGAATAAATTATATTGGTAATTCATATATTTTATTTTTTATATTATTTTAATTTCTATAACTTTAATAAAAAATATATATTTGATTATGATATTGGACATTAAATTTTGAAATCTCAACAATAAAGCAGGCTGAGATGGACGCCTGAATCCTACTCTCCTAACACGTATAAGTTCAATTTTTATGATCATCAACCACCCCGAGGACTCCCATGTGACAAGTCAAGCTCAGTTTAAAGCGTCATGTTGCAACACATGTATTGACGATTAAAGAATCAATTCTTTATTTCTATTCGCTTTTTTTTTTTTTTTTGGTTGAACTTGCATCAGGATAGCTAAAAATTGATCTCTGGAAATTCTAAAATTAATGATGAGATAAATATTGAGTGTACTCGACATCTTAAATTTTTTTCTTCAGATTTTATTATTCAACTAATCCCTTAAGATTATTTATATTCACATTTAACCATCTTGATGACAGAAAAAAGTATTAAGAAAAAAAAATGAAAATCTTTTGGGACAATTACCACCAAAAAAAAAAAAAAAACCCGAGTTTAAGCCTTCTAATAAAACAAATCCTAAATTTTAATTTTGTCAATTTAAATCTTAATATTTTGATTTATTTTCAATCTAAATCATTTGTCAAATTTTGTTAAGTAAAACCGACTAAAAAAAGAATATTTTAGTTATTAAACTCAATGTAGATATCTACTATGATTATAAAAGTGCGAAGAGTTTTTTTGCTATGCTTTTTATTTTTTGTAAATTCCAATTTTATTCTCTCAAATCTACTATATTTTCTAAAAATCATGAAAAGTTCTATATAAACCAAATATCTCTTTATTTTTGGAGTTAAATACTTAAAAACGATATGTCTGCTTCCAAGAGTCATATATAAATATAAACAAACCGTTTTCCTTCTTCTCTAAAAAAATATATATATTTTTTTTTACATTGATGACGATTGAAGAACAAAAAATAATTACTCTTTCTTATTTCTATCATGGATCAAATCACTGTAAATAATTTTAATTGAATCTTAAAGTTGTATGCATTTGTTTGAATCTAGATAGAGGAAAGCACATGTATTTCTAAAATAGAAATTTGTGTTACATCTCATATTTCGTAGGTTATCTTTATACACTTTCTTTTTGTTTACATTATATTTTATGAATTGTAATATTTTATATGGTACTTTAATAACCAATGTATAATGTCAAAATTCTAAACAAAAAACACTTTCATCAGTTTTATTTTTTGAATATATTTTTCAATTTTTTATTTTTCATATTATCTCAGTTTTGGTGATTAAAAATATTTGGATTTCTTCATATTTTATATTTAAATTATACTTTTACATAAAAATCTAATATCTAATAATCTAAATGGAATTAAAAATTAAAATATTGGTTAAAAAATTTATAAATTCAAATATGTATTATTATTATTATTTTATTTTTATTTTTTTTCAAAAAGAATACCCAACAAATTATTTTCTAAGTGTATTTAGATTAAGTGAATCTAAATCTAAAAGTAAAATTAAAAATAAAAAATTATTAAATTTAGTGAATCTAAAAAGAAAAAAAAGGGTTATTAAAAAAAAAAAAAAGTGTCAAAGACAAAAAAAAAAAAAAATCAAATCAAAAAATTCAAAACAAAAGTTTAAAAAAACAAATAAAACCAAACACTATAAATTTCGATTTTTTAAAAGCTTTCTACACTAATATCTAATTTTACACAAATTTCTTTCAATTTTTATGTGAATTTAATAATCTAATTAAAAAAATGGTGAATGCACACAAAAATGTAATACTAAATATCTACATTATAACCAACTATTTGATTACGAATAATTAACTTTTCATTGTTACCTGTATTATATTGTTATAAAAAATTTCACATATTACTTTTGTGATATCTTATATATGTTAATGTCTACGTATATAAATATATTAAAAAAAATATAAATATAAATTTATATATATTACTGTATTCATACATTGTCAATTTGTAATGCTATATTATCATCAGATACTTTAATTTTCTAGCATGTATCGCATATAGTTATATTTGTTAGGAAAAAATTGTAAAATTGTGTATTATTCTCTTATCAACTTATGTACTATACATATACATACATGTCATACAAATAAGTATCCATAATAAATACTTTCAATAACAAACCAAGACTTTGCAAAACATTTCCATCACAACAATAATTGTACTTTTTTTTCCCCTCGCAGAAAAAATCAAATTATTGGAGAAAAACAAAATTTGAAATTCATAACAATATCATATCGCCTCAAACTCTTACTAATCAAAATATTTTTATTACAATCAGTTATAATACTGAGCAAGAAGAAAAATAAGATGGTGGGGGGAAAAAAAAAGCTACAAAAGATCTATTGCAACATACTCTCCATACAAAGTTAGAGGAGTTGAAACATGAATTGTCCTATTTGTTGTGAAATTCAAAAAAAATAATGTACCTCATGCACACATTTTAGTTAAATTATTAGGAAAAAAATCAAATAATACCCAAACATTATCCAGCAACTCAATGATACAAAAAGTAAGTACATCAAATAAAAAAATTTAATCAATTTTTGTTATATATTGATTACTTACAAATGCCATAATAAATTATGTTACTTAACAATTTCATGAAAGCGATCCTGCAAACACTTATAAGCATGAATCTATAAACATCTTGAAAATAATTATGAAATTCCTATATCGATTAAAATATTAAGTTACAATATCATTCCATTTTCTTTAAAAAATATATATATATATATTCTATTTTCTACATAAATGAAAATATACTAATGATTAATGTTATATTTTTCATCATGCAAGATATTTGTGGCACAAGAAACGAGACTTAACAACTCTTGATGTATAAAAATATATTATATATTGATATTAATGCATTCTTAGACCAATAGTATGCAAATAATATGCAATAGTGAGTTCAATGAATTTGTATTATGAAATGAACTATTAAACAAAATTGTGTAGGTATGTAATTAATTCCATATTTTTAATTGTATTACATGTACGGATTATGAAAAATTGATGTGGGAAGTTGATAGAAAAAGAATTGTGTAATACTATATATTTAAAGGACATACTTATTGCTTAAGATAATATTGTAATCTCAACAATCTAGTTATAAATTAATGTTTATATTTATAAAATTTCTCATTTATTATTTAAATTCTTCAGCCGAGTATGTATTCATTCTTACTTAATTGTATTTCGGATACAAATAAATTTACCCATACAAGTCTCAATACTTTGTATACATATCACACACTAATTTAATAAACATGTATAATTACAATATTAACAGTTGATGAAAAATCGCGTGTCATATGCAATGTACGTGCCCAACCACTAGTATACATAAAATGTTTAAAATATCATTTTTATTGAGTTTAATAACTAAAATACCTTCTCTTTTTTCTTTTTTCTTTTTTTTTATTATCTATTTTGCTTAATGAAAATACATAAATGATTTAAATTGAAAACAAATTAAAAGTTTAGAATTTAAATTATTAAAATTAAAATTAAAAAATTAAAATTTATTTTATTATAAGGGTTGAACCGCAAATTTTTTATATTATTTTATTTTATAATTTCCCCAAATCTTTTTTTTATAGCTTTGACATTGTCTCCTCATGAATGAGAGTGGACCTCCCATTGTGATTGTGAGTAGACTGTGCGAAAACTTGTAAAAATAGCAGGATTTAAATAAATAATTAAAAAAAAAAAAAAAGAAAAGAAAGAAAAGAAAAGAAAAGAAAGGAAAGGGAATTGGCTTCATTTTGACAATGCCATTATGAGATGGCCAAAATTTTATAAATATCAGGTTGTGAAAAATATCACTCAATTCGTATTGATTCACCTGCTAATCATAGGTTAATTTGATCTATAGTTTGAAATTTATAATCTATCTTCGAAAACGTCTCACTCCGCTATATTAAATACAAATATAATTTTTTTTACCTCTAATAAAATATCAAAATAAAAATCAATGTGAGAGATATTTAAAATGTGAAATTTGTTACAAATTAATATTACATGTATGAAAAATATTATGTAAATTAGTGTGTTATATATTATGTAAATGCTTGATAATTGTTTAAGATTATTCTTCAATCAACTAACAAACTAAAACAACCCAAGCTGTCCAAATTGTTGTTTGGTTATTTGTCAGTCTTTTATTTACGGTTTGATTTATAATTTTACCCTTAAACTGTACCAAATCACACCATTCACACCCATAGTTAGTACCAAGTCTCTTATATTTATTGAAAGATTAATGCAAGACAAGATTATTTTACATTTTTATGAAACTTACTTTATTTTTTTTAAAAAAAAAAAGAGTACTAATTTTGAATTTATTAACAAAAGTTCTTATGTCACATCTCTCATACTGTGCTTAGTTCATAAATTTAGATAAAAATTTTAAAAAAGAAAGGAAAATAAGTGAGTGAAATATAAAGATAAAAAATAAGTAAAATATAAATGAGATATAATTATATTTTATTATTATTTGACCCATATTTTTTGTATTTCTAAATTTTTATATGAATTCATGAATCAAACACAATTTTATAATAATATACTTTTATACACCAGCAAGATTAGGAATAAACATAGCAACAATAGCTTAGTTGCTAGATTTGATCCCGCACAAAAGGTATTATTTTTTATTTGGAGGATTACATCACAGTGGTTTTAAAATAAAAATAATTTATCAGAACATGAAAATTTTATGATTTTAATTATTAATATTTATAAAGTTTATCATTTATGTGTAATTTGTTTTCTAACTTTACACTGAACAATAATTTTCTATTTTTTATTTACCTTTATTATACAGTGTTGGTCTCACATAAAAAAATAATAAAAAAATAAAAATACTTTTCTTTTTATCTTCTTGACGTTATAATTATATCGATCCTATTCTTCTGGTCAAAGCAAGAAAGAGTAAATGCACAAGTAAACAAATCTAACATCAAATCTAAAGATTTCTTCTATCTTTACTATTTTTACTAGTATAATACCTGTACGAGTACAAATAAATAATCAAAAATTATTTTTTAAATTAAATAATAACATAAAATTTGTTCAAAAATTAGTTTTTTTATTATTTTTTATTTTTTATTCTTATGTTGTTAATATGTGTTCTAAATTCTTAATAAAAAATACATGTCATAGCTTAATTAGTAAAAATTAAAGAAATTGCAAAAGTTACATTTACGATGAAATATAAATAAATTTCATCTTATGAGTTTTATAATTTTAACTTATCGTATGATAGAGTTTGCTTGATTATATAGTAAATCACATTTATCAATATACTAATTACCCACTATTGAATTTGTAAAGCTTAAAAGTTTTCCTACTTAGAGCATCCACATCAGGCTAGCTGTTATGGTTTTATGACAAAATTTGTTTAGTAAGGTGCAAAATTACTCCGCCATCAGTCCCGCTCTAGACCAAAATTAAATTTAACATCGGTTATATAATATTTTATTATTTATTACCGGATATCCGTTTAGACATCCGACTAGATGACTGACCATGCACCATTAATTTTTCATTTTATTTTATTTTTTGTTGAGGAATATGGACAAAACCATCCTAGAGCCTTCTAGAAGGTTGTTTGCATAATTAAAAATAAATATTTTATCAAATTAAATTTTAGAATAGAGAATCTGATAGATGTGTGCATACAAAAAAATACTAGATAAAATAGAAAAATAACTTTTTAGTTATAATTTAGTTCAAAATTTGTTGAGATTGATGCGGATGTTCTTAGGCATAAAATTATAATTGACCTCATGTCATAACTTATAGCTAAATATGGATTAGGGTTGATTTGTGGAGTTAAGCTAGACATAAGAAGTTAGTCGATAGAACTTTTTTGCCAATTTCGCCCTGACTTAGTCATTAAAATATTGTTTTGGTATATGTCCAACTTATGAATCATAATAATCTATTAAAATATTATTTTTTGTTATTCACTACTTGTCTATATTTCTCATAAAAAATAATAATAATAATAATTTATAGTTCATTTGGGTCTTTTTTTATTTTTTTACAAAATAAAAATAAAAAATCTAAGTGTATAACCGTAAATTAACATGTCCATAACAGAAACTGATAATTAGAAGCAATGGATGAGCAACTTCTCAGAATCAGCTTTTTTGAATTAAAATAAGTTGTTAGAATCAGAAGCTGTTTGAAATAAGTTTGACCAAACAATCCAAAATAGTTTTTCTAAAGCTAGAAGCTATTAGTTGGCTCAAAAAAGCCCAAACAAACACCCTCATTATATTACAGTATTAAATTGAAATTTGTAAGCAGTTTTTTATAATAAAAATAAAGCTATTTACACGTTTATGCATATTTATTAAAAACATTGAACTTAGAGCATCTCCAACGGTGAATCAGATTTTTCACCAAATCTGAGTCAAAAATGACCCATTTCACCAAATCTGATACCACTCACTCCAACGGTACATCATCAAATCTCGTGGGTCAACCGGTTGATCGACCTGTAAGCGTAAATATTTTTTCAAATGATGTAAAATGATGAAAACCCACCAATTGTTTCAAATGATGAAACAACCAATTGTTTAAACAATTGTTTCTCAACATGGGTTTGGTTCACGTTGGAGAACAACTCAGAAACAGTCGCCGACAACCATTCTCAGCTTTGGCATGAAACAACCAATATTTTATGCTCAGAAACAATTGTTTAATGCTCAGAAACAACCAAACAACCAACTCAGTTTGGCATCAAACAACCAAAGCATTAAAGAATTGTTTCTTTAAACAATTCATATCAAGCAATCAAATGAATCCACGATAACAGACAGCTTTCATTCTCAGATGCGAAGGTCGACCGGTTGGTTGACCGGCCGGTCGACCGGCCGGTCAACCGGGTAGGCAAAAATAAATTTTTTTTTTTTTTTTTTACCTGTTTGAACCTTTTTTTGACCGGTTTGAACCCACCAATTGTAAAGAAAAGCGGTCGCCCGGTTGGTCAACCGGCCGGGCAACCGGTTGGTTGACCGGTGTACCTCTTTCAACGGTCAGTAACAGTGATTTGATGAAATCTGTATCTCGTTCTCAGTTTGATGTTTTGTTTGCTGAATTCTCATTTTGGTATGAATTTGGTGCAACCGTTGGAGCGTGAAAAAGTGAGTTTTTCATCAAAATTTAAATCTGATGCTGGGTTTGGTTCACCGTTGGAGATGGTCTTAGGTTAAAAAAAAATGTGTATTTATGTTTAGAGCTATTAAATGAATAGTTAGTTATATTTATATGGAAAATGTTTTGTGGCACTAAAATGCTTGGCACTAATGCCCCTAATTTCCAGTTTTGGTAACTGTTGTTTTTTTTTTTTTTTGCCTTATAAGGAATTTCGGGGCATTAGTGCCCCCCTTTTTCGGGGCACTAATCAAAACCCTATTTATATATGAAAACTGTCTAATATCAGGTTGTCTTAAATTTTGAACCATATTCTAACCCTAGCCTTACAACTAATATAAAAAATTGATCGGCTAATTAGTAAAAATATTTAATAATAATAAATTTAAACTTTATATTTATATTATATCATAGTTCTCAAGTTGTGATGAGTATGAATTAGTTTGGGATTTTCAGTATCGAATTAAATACTTAAAATAGCCTAAAAACTAAATTTGAGACAATTTTTATGACAACAACTCTTGGCTCAAGCCTAATTCTTAAAGAATTATCTAGGTTTATATCCAATCCATAAGTTACTTGGCCAATATATTTATTTAAATTTTAATTTGTAAGTATATTTTTAAATATTTTTTTATAACATAAATAGAAAATATATATACAAATATTATTTTGGTATATTTATTAAAAATTTAAAATTTTAATTAAGAAATTATATATATATTTTAAAAATATATCTAATAAATAGATCAATATTAAAGTATATTTAAATCTCAAAAATTATTTAATGTATTTTTAAGCGTTGAATTGACAAAAGGGGAATTCTAGTATACACCTTTTAAAAATGGTGTACCATATGCACCCGTAATTATACTATTTTCTTCTTTAATTATGACTAATTTTCTTCTTTAGTTATAACATTATTTTGGTTGTGTCTCATGTTAGGTTTAGTTACGATATATATATTTAGTTATGATTCAGAAAATTAAAGTTATGATATTCTTCTTTTTAATTATAAGGTGCATATAGTAAACACCCTTTGAAAAGTGTGCACCATAATGTTTTCCAACGTAAAAATATGCATTGAAAACACACACACATATATATAATTTTCTTTTTATATGTGTCATGCTAAATTTTCTTTTTTATTAATAAATATGTCGTAAATATGTTGACGCCAAATAAGTTCTTACTTTCTAATAAGTTCTTAATTTTTCGGATGCCACATGTATTATTTAGATTTTAAAAATATAACAAAAAAATTTAGAAGTAAACATTTTTAAAATGTGAAATTATATAAGACTAAAGTTACATTGGAATTTCCTTTTATAAGTTTTTTACTTTCAAATTAGAAATGGCTAATTTTTTTTTTTTTTGACTTTTTTTTTTATGGATTTAAAATTTTTAACATGTGTACTTAATTTAAAATGCAATTTTGTAGAATTTGTTCAAAACAAAGTAAAAAAAAAAAAGGTTAAATTTAATTTTTATCCAAACAGATTAAACCAAAAAAAAAAAAAAAAAAAAAAAAAATTTGAAAATAAGGTGTACATAGGGTTACAATCTCGGAGTTTACTTAGGTGCATATGTTTCATTATAAAAAGAAATAATTAATAAATATATAAATAATCAAAATAGTAATGTTAAGAATATAGAAATTAAATGCAGAATGTGACACAATTCTCTCACAAAGAATGAGTCCCACATATATGTGAGTCCCACACATGTAGACCCCGTCTCTTGTGAAAGGGTTGTGTCCTATTATATTTTTGATTTCTGTGCACGTAGACTTAGGCTAAGTTTGGGATATCCCAAATAATCCAAAAAGCCAAAAAGTTACTCAAAAAGTTAAAAAGTTAACACTATTTACCAAAAGTCAACAATTACGGCTGCACAACTCCCAATTCAAATTTTCCTCTAAAAACCAATTTTTACAATTTTTTATTACACATTTTTCCATAAAAAGTCAAAAAGTTAACCCAAACATCCATATTTTCAACCTCACTTTTTTAGTCAAAAAAGACAAAAAGTGCACTTATTTAGTCTTCCCAAACAAGGCCTTACTTTAATAAAAATGAATGTAGCATATAGAAAGAGGAAAAAAAAGAAGAAGAAGAAGAAGAGAATACTCACTACTTGGTGAATGAGTAACGAACCCAATGAGATAATTGGATTAACCGACAAGAATACGTATCAATCACCCTTGCATACAAAGCCCAAAGCCATTTATTCTCAATGGTATTGCACGGTGAACCTAATCCCATCCTACTCTCCAAAACTCACATGCACAGTGTACACATGTATACACATTGGTGCTCCCATTACATTCCTCAACTTTGTTCCTTTTATCACTACAACACAAGAGCCTAAGAAAACTTGGAAGCATGAATTGAAGAAGAGGATGAGAAGAAAAGGAAAGGTAAATAGACGTAAATGAAAGAGACGAAAGAACCGTGATTTGAGAAAGAGTAAAGGGATTGTGCCTTTAGTGGAGTTTTTTGAAATTTAAAAAGTCAAAAAAATAAAAATAAAAAAAGGATTGAGTGGTAGGAATAAACCAGGTAAAAAATAGAGTGAAGTTATAATTACTTAAAGAAATAATTGTTGAAAAGTCTAACCTAAGGAGGATATAAACTATTAGGTCCAATAGATATCTTTTTGTTAGTGAGAGATCCACTATTTATGAAATAGTTTGGTGAGAAATCATTTTGATTATTTTGAAGGACAATTTGTTATAAATTTTACCGCTTAATTTATCTATTGAATTTTTATAGACTATCTGTTCAAATTTATATCTATTTGTTCAAATTTTTTGCCTATCTGTTAAGATTTTTTGACTATTTGTTCAAATTTATATCTACCTGTTCAAATTTTTTGACAATCTGTTCAATTTTTCCCCTTATCTCTCCTATCTGTTTAATTATTTCTCCAAGTTTTATAATCTGCTCAATTTCCTTACTTATCAGTTTAAATTTTTCTGTTCAAATTTTATTATTTATTCAAATTTATTTCTTGAATTCAATTTTTAATTTTTTTTATCTGTTCAAATTTTGATCAGATCTGTCACAAATATGTTCAAATTTGTATAAATCTGTTCAAAATTTTACATATCTATTCAATTTTTGGAACAAATATGTTCAAATTCTTGCATATTTGAACAAAGATGTAAAAAATTTGTTCAACCAAAAAAAAAAAAAAAAAAACTCCATTCCACTATCTGTTACACAATAACCACAACAACAATAATAATTAAAAAAAAAAAAATCTAGGATTTAAATAGGAGCTCTGGGGTTTCTCAGGTGGAAGACGAAACAATAGTCGATACTCCTCACCCCTCTAAGACGCTTGAGGTTGTAATAGAAATACTCACAATCACTATTTCATACATACGAAACACAAATTACCAAAATTAACTAGCATCTGCGATTTTACCTTCTCAGATAGAGGAAGAAGGAGAAAAAGAGCGAGAGTGTGACGCTTCAAAAATTGGGAACATCCAAGAATATATTAACAAATAAATACAGGGTTTATCTATGGTTACGAGGTAGGAAACGTTACTAATAAGTCATTTGGGTAATAACCAAGCAAGATCCCAAGAAGGTTGGAGAAGTCAATAAATCCTCCATTCTAATGCTAAGCATCTTAAATAGGAAAGCTACCTTTTTAACAGATCTTGACAAGGTATTAACACAAGGCCTATATAAGTTGACGGAGTATAAGGATAGGTTACAAATTATATATATAATAATTACAAGATCATGTTTGAAATACAACGAGCGATTAATCACTTACAATCTTAGAACGCATTTACAAAACTACTTCCTAACTCTCATAAGGTAGCAATACGCCTTCAAATACTTCAGCTTTGCCTTTGACCAGTCTAATAGTCTTCAATAGTCGGCATGAAACGCCATGAGCTTTAAATGCCCAATAAATTCATACACACCCTGCCCATTTTTCTCAATCCAATACACCATCATAATTATAACAAGCAAGTAATGAAACATGATAATCATTCAATAATAAAGGATTACAAGATTAGATATTAGTAATCTAGAAATCCTCCAAAGAGATTTCATTCTCCCAATCTCAAGTTGGACATCGGACTATTCGGAACTTCCTCTGTTGCAGCTTTGCAGACCTTACCACGGATACCTGCAACGATTACATACCGCGCAATGCCATCGGTGGACCTCAAAACGGATGGCGAACAAAAAAAGGTTTTATCATCCTGAATCCAACCTTATCCTTTCAAAAAAAAATTTATTCTCTTGAATGTCCCATCTGGATCCAACCTTATCTTACCAAATCAAATATTCACAAAGAGTTTGAATACGTCCGTTCCATTCTAGGGTTTATGCAATAACTGCTTGCGTAAGACTTAACCTTTAATTAGGGAGCACATCCTGTCAATCCATACATAACACATTATCATCTCTTCATTATTCAAGTGATCGAAAACTGAATACCACCCCAATTAAAGTTTCCGTTGAGTTAGATACCTTAAATTAAAGTTAGAACAACTCAACAAGATAGTAATATTCACATAAGCATGAGCATCCTCAAATGAAAAAGATAAGGAATGTAACCATAACACATGCAATATCATGCCAAGACATGATCACATACCACTAAGCATATTCATTAAGGCAAGAGCTTAGAATACCAATGCAAAACTAAATTTTCAGATTCAGTACCATTTAAAGATTAAAATCAAAAGGATCATTTTAAATTTTCCTCGAGTCTAACCTTCCTATGGTTCGTAGATAATTTTATCTAATTTTCAAAACATTTTTCGAAAATGGAATAGCTTTTCTATATTTTTAGTTATTTAAGAAACAATCCGGCGTTGTCCAGATTTGTTGACCGTTACGAAAATCAGATTTTCTTACAAACCGCTCACTCTTTTTTAATGAAACCAATTTTTATTGAAAGATAACTCTTTAAGGAAGTTTTTGACATAAAATTGAGGTCCATGAGATTTTTTTACATGTTTCTAGAATTTTTGAAAGTTGGCTGTAAAACTAGTTTTTCATGCACAATACTTAAAATAAGAAGATTAGTGAGAAAAGAAGGCACTAAGGAAAAATTTTCATTTCCTTTGTGATGAAAACATACTAAATAATGTATCAAAAACTCAGATTTTTAGAGTGATGGTATGCCTTTGGCAATAATGTAAGATATGCGAAGAAATTTTGCATCTATTAAGAAGAAATATGAATAGAAGAAGGATCAAAGCCTAATTCACTAACTTTGAACACATGAACACCATTACAACACATCTAAAAATATGATTCTAAACTTCTAATAACATGTATTTGAAAAAGGAAATAGAATGAGAGATGGTGATGTGGCTTACTTGATTTCCCAATGAAGTGTTTGCACAATTTCTTCTCTTTTTCCTTTCCTTTATCACCAAAGCTCTCTTCTTCTCTATTTCTCTCCCTCAGCTGAAATGTGTAGTGTGGGTGTGTATATGTGCTCAAAAGTGTATAGAGAATTGATGTATTTATAGAAAGAAAGAAAAAAAAAAGAATCGTGAAAAGTCCAAAATGTCCTTAGTTCCAATTCAATTGAGTAAGCTTAGATTTAGTTAGGATGGAATGAAATGTATGATGATTAGAGCCTTAATTACACCTTTAAACATGATCTAGTTAAGGTTTTGATTAATCAAGGTTGAATTGGTTACAAGTACAATATATATCTATATATATATATATTCAAATTTGTACCTTGGTCAAATATTCTCCCTAAAATCAAGCAAATTGGTCTCCAAAGTACATATACATCTATTCTAGGGGTTGGCCGGCCCATGTGAGGTGGATTTGAGGGAATTTGTTTTATTTTTTGTGTACAATTTGAAGATATTTTGTGTACAAAATCATTTATTTAAGAAAGATACAAGAATATATATATATATATATATAATGGTACTAGTTTGAGGTAAACATATGATTCAAGAAAAATATGAGGACCAAAATCTTAATTTATGTATTTGAACATTTAATTAAGTGTAGTATTCAATTTATTTAAGGTCTGGAAATTCAATTCGGTTAAACTTTCTTTGTTTTGAATTAAACGGCGAATTGTACTGAAAAATATACTTAGAAAATTAATTTAATTATTATTAGGGTTTTAGAAATGGTTCCTAAGTTCCGGGTTCAATCAGTGTTTTCGAGTTTTCGGTTGGCGCGCATTTTCGACTCTATAACTAAAATTGAAGATGAATAAGGATTTGAGGGACTTTATTGAAAGAATTCAAAAGTCAATGACTTAATAGGTTTTACAAAGGTTAGGGGCCTCACAGAGAGAGTCCGATTGTACCTTTTGAGACTTCTTAGTGTGAAAGTTGGGCTTGAATCTGCGATTTTTCTCTAATGCATCTTCAGAAACCTAATCTCACCTCTATTTCAGATCGAAGGCAATACCATCGTCGTCTATGTTTCAGTTACGCCGAACTTAGAGATCATCAAAGGTGAATAGATATGGATCTTGTGTTGAACACATCATAAAATAAAAGAGCGAATGAAGCTTTAATTCCGGTACCACACAATCAACCTTCTCATCCTTCACATGATAAGTTATCTCCACCGCCGAACCAAGAAGACGATGGGCCTCCACCGTTTGCAGATCTGGATGGTGGCAGAGATATAACAGATCTCAGAGTCGTTGTTGAAGACTGAGTGTTGACTCGCTTCCTCAACACATTGTTGTCAGAGATAGCATCACCACCGATGACGACATCTCTGTTACGGATTTCTATTTGTGGATGAGCCAGTGAACTTAGTCAATGAGGGCAGTGCTGTCGTGGCTAACTCCAGCTCTGTCACCATGGAAGAATTGAAATCTCTAATCAAGATTGGTGCAGACGGCGACAACGGTGGGAGAAAGAAAGATCGATGGGCACGACGGAGGGAGGGCAACCTTGAAGAAAATGAAGATGAGAGAGAGAGAGAGAGAGAGAGAGAGAGAGATAGATTAGGGTTAGATGAGAAAGAGAGTGTGTGAGAAAGAGTGTGAAAGAAATGAAAGATCCTAACTAGGTATATGTATATGTAGGGGTAGTTTGGGCATTTTGCATTAGCATGTTTTTATGAACAAAGTTTTTTTGCACCTAGATCTTTGGACAAAGAAAGTTTGATTTTGAACTTTTAGACCGAGAACCCTTACCAAAATTCAGAAAATTTAGTTTAAGACTATGGAAATATTGGAGGATTTCTCATTAGAAATCTCATTTTCCTTGATATATATATATATAGGTTTTGTAAATAGAACACCCTCATTATTATATCTCTATCTCTGTCTAAGATGGCCCTCATTATTATATCTCTATCTCTATCTCTATCTCTATCTCTAGAAATTGGGGTATTGTGCGCATAATGGGACTTACTTCGAATTTTTTATTTTGATGATTTAAAATATTTATTTTTTAAGATATATAAAATATATTTATAAAAAATTAAATTAATCGAATATCACTAATTATTTTATCAAATTATATTTTGTATTTAATTTTTGTACCTAAAAACATATTTATCATTTACTTGTTTAGAACAAATCCAATTACATTTGTATTTAAAGTCCTTGTCTCTATCACTATCACCATCTCTATCTCTATGAAAAAGTAAATAGAAAACCCTTAACTTTACACTTCTTTCTCTTATAGCCAAATTATATGAGAATCAGGTATTTCAATCAGTCCTATAGATTTTTTTAATATATTAATAGATCTTGTTTGTTTTGACAATCTTACCATGAGATCCTATTTTAAATTTTGGTGTGATTTGGTAGATATTTTACCATTCCTCACCATGGGACACCATCTTAAGGAAGTTGGATCCAACTTTTGGATCACGTTTCCATCACTTTAATATAACACTCAAATGTAACATTCTAAAAATACTTCTTAGTGTACTTTTTCCAAATGTAACCCTCCAACACTAAAAAACTGTTTACGGTTTTTTTTTTTTTTTTTTTTTTTTTTTTTTCTAAACGTAACACTCTAAAAAAATTTCTTACTATACTTTTCCCAAACGTAACGCTCCAATACTCTAACGTAACACACCAGAAAACTCCTTAGTATACTTTTCTCAAACGTAATACTCCTTCAACGTAATACACTAAAAAATTTCTTTAATGCAGCATATTAAAAAAGTTCTTAATGTATTTTTCACAAATATAACACTCCAAAATGTAACACACACACAAAAAAAAAAATTTAATGTACTTTTCCTAATCGTAATACTCTAATGTGGTAGGCAAATGAGTCATTGTACATCAAAAAAGATCAAATGGATTACAAATATATATATATATATATATATATATATATATATATATATATGAGACTATATAGATCACAAGTTCAAAATATGAGACTTATTGATCAATCTACCTTATAACAATTCTACAAATCCAGAAAAACGCATGAGAAAATAGTCCACGATGTAGAATTAAAAGCCAAGATTTATGAATGAAATTGTCCCACAATAAAATTGTCGAATATACACCATAAATTTGAGATTATGAGACTTTTTTGAATTTTTTTCCTTGGCTTATAGACTTTTCTGTCAAATTAATAAGACCTCATCAACATTCGCTAAAATCTAAAAATATAAATTGTATCTCTCCGTCAGAATGATATGTTAATGAACCTTAAAAATAAAAGCTTAATAGGATGAACGGTTAATTACATTTAAACTCTTTCAATTATTAAAGAATGTCATTTTATGCCATTCATCTATAAATTCGTACATTTTGAGTTCCTCAATTATTAATATATATCACTTTTATCCCTCTAGATCACATTTAAAATGTGTATTTATACGATTTTCATAATTGAAATGGTCAATATATACTAATTCATTGATAAGAAAGTAAAGTGATACTCTAGTTTAATGTAATTAATCCTTAGGATGCATCTCAAAAGTGAGAAAATTTTATTTTTTAAATAAATTATAAATGTAAAAATATATAAAAACCCCACTTAAAATTTTATTTTGGAACTCAACTGGAAATTGGGATAATAAAAAAAAATAAAAAAATAAAAACAAAATTGGAGAGTGAAAAAATAATTACAAAATGATAAAGGTGGAAATGATTTGTGCATTCAATTATGTAAATAAATCTTGGATAAATTAAAATTTGTTCCCTTTATGTTTGGCCACTTTCTCACTTTGACCCTTAAAGTTTATTTTTTTTCTACTTTGACAATTCATGTTTCAAATTTTTCATAGTTTACTCTAGCTAATTTCTGTTAAAAATTACACATTGACAATCACACAGTATAAAAAATATTTTATCATCTCTAACATAAACTTAAGTCCTAATATAATAATATATTTTTTATGCTATGTGACAGTTATTATAAAATTTTCTATCTAATTTTAAACAAAGTTAACTTTAGGAGAAAATTGAAAAAAACTTAAAACATAGCAGATCAAAGTGTAAAAAAAATAAACTTTAAACACCAAAATAAAAGAAAAGACTAAACATAAAAAAGATAAAACATAATTTATCCATAAATCTTTTTCCTTCATTAATTAAATATATGTATATATATATATATATATATATATATATCTCACTCTCCACTTTTTTAAAATTCTCCCTTAAAAATTCGGCCATATCTAGAAACAACCCCAATCAAAGTTGACCAGAATATATAGGCCAAATATTTAGGTTTTGCTTTCATCGTAGACAATGGCCTCTTATGTAATCAAAATAATCAAGATTCTCTTCTGTTCACATTAGGGGGCTGGATCATTCAGTCCGGTTTTTGATAATTCATTTTATTTATTTTTAGATTCTTACAGATAAATTACTCATGAAAAAAAAAAAAATTTAATCCTATAATTATAGTCAAATAAATTTATTATTTTTGTCTTTAAACTAGTAAATAATAAATATAATTTTAAAAATAGATCGTCTACTTTTTTAAACTCCAAATTAATAAAATCATATCTCAATAATTAACAAAATAATTTAATTTTTTTTATACAAATCTAAACTATTATATAAACATAAATGTCATGGGCTTTTTGAGTCTTAAAGTTCTAATATATTTTTTTTCAAATGATTTTTCAATTTTGAATAAGAAAAATACATTTGTAATCGTACTATTGACTTTTTTTAATTTGTTGTTGTTTTTTTTTTCCAAATTTCATTAAATACTCTCATAAGTAATATGGTAAGTTTTTCAAAAAAAAAGGGAACAAAGTAAAGGATTTTCAAATTATATAAGCAAGAACGTCATGGGATCTTTTAGTCTCAAAGTTTTAAGGGCACTCCAACATAAGAGTAATTCTATTTTCACACATCATTTATTCTCTGAACATATACTTAAAGAATTAATTTTTTCTTATAATTTTATCACTAAACAAAATGACCAATATGGACATCCATACACACATCAATCCTTAAAAACTAATTTTCTTACTACACATCTTTTATATGGAAATTCTTCATACATATTGTTTTTTCAAAAACTACACACATCAGACTTAATCTTTAATATTTTTATTTCTTTCTCACTCCCTCCATTGATCATTGTTCACTTTACTATTCCTTCATTGTTTCTCATAGATTTGACCGATATTGCTCAACTTTTCGCTCGTTATGCATTACTTATAACATTGTTCCATTACACCACACCGTTACTATTGATTTGTATGGTGGAGGATTTACAAAACAATGAATGTTTAGATGTAGAAAAAAAAAATGATTGTTAATAAAAAAAATTAGGCAACGAATAGGTGAGGTTTTTTGTTTCGAAGTATTTTTTTTTTCACTGTCGCAATTATCATTCTAAAAATCAATTTTGAAAATGTTACACCTATACAAAAATTAACTTTTGAAAACATTTTATATATTCGAAAACCAACTTAAAAAATAGATATATGTCAAAAATTTATATTCGCCTCAGAAGTAGAGAATAAAAAAAATATTGTTTGATTCAGTTGTTGATTGTCGAATATATTTAATGTATTTGGATAACTAGTACCAAATTATTTCCATCTCGTTGCCAGTCAATATGAAACGAATAATGAAAATAGTATAACAAAAACTTACACTCAGTTTGGTTTGAGTTTTGAAAAATAATTTTTAGAAATTTCAATCAGTAGTCTTTTGTTTTAGTGAACAATTTTAATATTCTAATTATTTTTTTTTTGAATTCACTTAATTTAAATACACTTAAAAAGTATACAAAAATATAAAAATTCAGTACATATTTTTTTGTATTTATTATTTTTTTAAAAGATTTTTGGAAAATAGTTTACTTTTTAAATGTATCTAAATTAAGTGATTCTAAAAAATAAAAGGTTGATTAAATATGTAAAAAGTTTACTAAAAAATAAATAAATAAAATAAAATTCAAAATTTTAAAATTAACAAAAATATTTTTGAAAACTTAAAAAACAAAGTATTAGTTTTTGAAGAAATATAGTAAAATAATACAAAAAATTATTGATTTAATTTAATTTAATTATATATATATATATATATATATATATATATATATATTTTGCATACCTTAGTAAATATGGTCAAAAAATTGCTGGAGTGTGCCGAAAAAATGTCATGTGTAGGGCATGGTTTAGGTTTTGACTTAGGCTTAGGAGTGTGGTGGGAGTTTATGTTTTATGTGGTGTGTATACATAATATGTTGGAATTTTTGTACACATTATTTTTTGGGCATATTTGGAACATTTTGTGTGTGGAATGAGTAAAACAAAAAATAAACAAATTCATTAAGTGTGTGCATTGAGAAAGATGTTCACAAAGTGTAAATGGAGTGTGGAAATAAAATTACTCCAGACATAAGTTTATTTTTGGGGAACTTACTGATAAGTCCCATGTACTAAGTTCAAGATCCAGCTAATCCCAAAACAAAATACTTGCACCAATTAGTCCAACACATTTTTAATTGTTACCAAAAAATCCTTTTTTTTTTTTTTTTAATTTACAGACACTGTTCACATCTTACTATCGTCGGACTTCCGTCAAACGGTCGCCGGAGACTCGTCGGAATGTTCAACATCGCCGGAAAGTCGTCGGAATGTTTAAAACATGTTATGAAACTGTAAAATTTTACAATTCTAAAGCATGTTATAAAACTGCAAAATTTTACAGTTTTAAACCATGATTCATTCCAGCACAAAAAAAAAAAATTCAAACTGCAAAATTTTACAGTTTTCACCGCCTGTAACTAAAACTCGAAAATTACTTGTTCAGAATTCGAAAATTTTCTCATTACAAATCTGTGTGATAGCTGTACAAATCTGAGTCATTACAGATCTGTTTCAATGATATTATAGATCTATTTCATCATCAACAACAACAACCATAGATCAACAACTATCCTAAAAAAAATCTGTAAATAGAGAGAGAAAGAGAGAGAAATTGACAAAGATATATACACAAATCTGTTCAATCTAAGCACAGATCTGAGGATGAGCGTCTTCTTGTTCTTGTTCTTCATCGTCTTCTTGTTCTTCAGTTCTGCATCGTACCAAATCTGGTCACTCTGATCAGATCTTTGGCGTCAATAATCGATCTGCGTGGTGGAGAAAGTGGCGATGGTGGTGCCGCAGAGGTTCAGATCGGCATAGATGTTCAGATCGGAAGGTCGTAAAGAGGGAAGCAAAAAATCAGAAAAAAAAACGAGAGAGGAAGGGAAGCAAAAAACAGAGAGAGAGAGGGGAAAGGACTTTTAGGTGCAGTGAAAAAGTTTTGGGATTAAATGGAGACCACATGTTTCACATGGGACCTATGGGTAATTTTCCCTTTATTTTTAATCTTTTGGACCATTAGGCCCAAACTTTAATATTTTTGGGCCAAAAGGACAGAATTTGTCCAACAAACAACTATTTGTTGAAATCAATTTATCTATTTATCTCTTGAAATCAATCTATTTATTGAAATCAACCTCTCTCTATTGGTTGAAATTCACCAAACTAACTATTTGTTGAAATGTGACATATCTCACTCATTCAACACCTGATCTATTAAATATCACACATTTCTTTACTTACCACTACTACCTATTGTCGCTGGCCACCGGTCACCAGTTGCTAGCGAATTTTCTGGTCAATTTTTCGATAACTTTTTTAAGCATGTTTTTATTACCAAGTAAGATTTTACCTTGAATCTAATTCTTTGTACCCCATTTGCAATGGACTTTTCACCAATTTTCTCAAAATTTAATCCATTTTTTAAATTTTTTGACTTTTTAAATAAGAAAAATACATTTGTGATCATACTATTTGTTCTTTCCAATTTGTTGTTATTTTCTTTCTATTTTATTTAATACTCTAATAATCAATATGGTAAGTTTTTCATAAAAAGAACATAGTAAAGGATTTTAAAATCTTTCCATTCTCTTTCAAAAAATAAAACTGCAAAAATGGAAAACAAAATTAAACAAAGAAGAAAGACATTAAAATATAGAAGAATTAACAAAATGGAAATATCAAGGTTGAATATTGATTATAAATATATATTTTCCAATCATATACCACCAAAAAAAAAAAAAAATTACAAGTACGTTCTCTGCACCTTTCACAATCGACTTTGGTTTTCAACCATTCTAATTTCTTTTTCAAAGTCAGTAAAGGTTAGTCAAATTCTTATTTCTTTTTCAATGTCAGTAAAGTTTAGTCAAATTCTTATCTATTCATGTTATAAATTGGTTTGTCAATATAGATGTATATATTATATACCACCAAAAAATATATATATATATATAAATACAAATACAAATACGTTCCTTGCACCTTTCACAATCGACTTTGGTTTTCAACCATTCTGATTTCTTTTTCAAAGTCAGTAAAGGTTAGTCAAATTCTTATTTCTTTTTCAATGTCAGTAAAGGTTAGTCAAATTCTTATCTATTCATGTTATAAATTGGTTTGTCAATATAGATGTATATATTATTCTAATCTATTACTCAATGTGTGTGATTATGGGGGTGTTTGGTGTGGATTATAGGGAGTGATTATAGCTTATTTTAATTTGGAAATCTGTGTCAGACTTTGTGAAAAAGTTCCTATGATGTTTCGACGCTTGCATTTTGTTAAATGTTGCGTTTTTCGGTAAACCGAGCAAGGACAAAGTGGAAATAAATGGAAGAGATGTGAAATATTTGAAAAATCTTTCAAAACACATTATTTAGGGGTTTAGAGTTGAAGAAAAGAGGAGAGGAGAGAAGAAAACTAGCTGAGGAGAAGTTGGGCATGAATCCGGGTAGGATCGAAACTGAGCAGTCTTCACTAAAAGAGGCATATCTTCTTGCACACTTAGAATTTTGATATGAGACTTCCACCATTGGAAAGAAGACTTCCAGGACTTCAATTTAGGCTCAATAATGACCTGCAAAGGAGTCCAGATGAAGGCGATATGTCCATTTCAAGTTGGGCCCAAAAAATAGATTTTCCTGGCCAACCAGAGGTGGAGGTTGCTGGCCATGAATGGGCTTTTCTGGCCATGTGCCATCCAAGAGTGATCCTTGCCAGCCAAGAATGGACATGTGCCGGCCATCAATGATGGTCGGCCGGCCATTGATGCAAAAAGTTAGATTTCTGCAGATATTTGTGTTCCAGCTATTCCAACTGTCCATTTTGGGATATTTTCGGCCTGAAGCCTCATTTGTCTATATATAGAGAGCCTTCTCTATTATTTTCAAGGTTAGAACATTTGAGGAAGAAAAATTTTGAGAGCCTCTCTCTCTACATTTCTCTCTCTCTTGAACCTTGTGCATAAGTGTATACAAGTGTAGATACACTTCTCCTTTGCCTATACATCCTTGACCAAAGTTGGTTATCTTTGAGCTGAGGTTCTAGAAGGTCTTCTTGGAGCTCTTGAAAGTGATTTTTCTTGGTTTTGTTGCCTAAAATTGTGTTGTGCTTCAAAAGGTATAACTCTCTCCCTTTGTGCTTGTTTTGCACACTTGTTTTACCATCATTTTTCCATTGTTTTGCACTGTTTTGAGGCTAGTTTTAACCTGTGAAAATCTCTGTTTTTATGGTCTAAAATGGTGGTTTGAGGCTATTTTGAGTTTGGGGGTGGTTCACCCTTCTTGTCTCTTTGCTTGTTAAGCTTTTGTGCCATCTTTTCATCACTTTCAAACCAACTCTTTTGGCCTTTTAACCACTGAAACTCAGAGGTTTTTCAGTGACAAAAAATTTGTTTTGAGGTCCAAAATTGGAGGGGTTAGCCTCCTCTCCTTGTGTCTAGCTTTCATGCCTAGTTAGCTTCATATGTTAGCATGTTTTTGTAGCTTAACTTAGCTTATTTTCAGCATATTTTTGCCTCTGATTTGGGCTGATTTAACTATATTTTGAGCTGTCTTGGTCATATGAACCTTGTCTTGCATGGTTGTAGTGTAAATGCCATCACTAGCTCATTGTTTTGAGGCCTCTAACATGTTTTCCTTGAGATGATTGCATGTTATAATGTCATTTAACATGTGATTTCAGTGCATATATCTCTGTCACACTCTCACTTATTTCACTCTTTCATTGCTTTTGAGAGTTGTGCTTTGAGCCTCGTTTGCGAGCCAACATGTGAGCATGTTTTTCTAGCTTTTTATGCTTCAATCTCAGCATGTTTTAGCCACTGTTTTGGCATGTTGTAGCTCTCTTTTGAGCTGGTTTGGTCAGTTGAGCTTGATATTGTATGCCTCTAGTGTAGTGCTCTTCACTAGCTTTAGTGTTTTTGGCTCTTAACATGTTATACATGAGTTGTTTGCATGTTATAGTATTATTTTGCATGCCATTTTAGCACTGAAAAGTCTACAACCTCCCTCTATTCTTCACTTTTCATTTTGTTTTGAAAGTGATCTTGAGCCCCTTGTTGGCTTGAGTGTGAACTTGAGGCTCTCATGCCTAATGGTTTTAACCCTCTCTTGAGGGTTCCTCCTAACCAACAGCATGAGGCCTTTCTCATGCTCAAGACACTTGTGGTTTAGGCCATCTTTCCAATTACAGGACAATCACTTTGGACTTAACCGGTTAAAGAATGACTTAGTAATGCTAAAATGAGTAAACAAAATCGAACAAGTAAAACATGACCAAGATAAACATGTTGTGTTTGCATTACATGTGTTCAATCGGGCGTTATATTGAACACAAGGTAGATTAGAGCATTTCATACTCAAAGTGATGAAATAAGCCAATCTTCTTTGTCTCCATCACCCTTGATCATGCATGATAGGGTGGTGGTCCTTTGTGTCATATTTGTGCATTTATTGAAAGTGTACAACTTGGATCTTTGGCCATCATGCATTGAAAATGTTTGATTGGTGGTTTTGGATCCAAGAGTGCCACTTCTTTGATGTTTTGATATGTAAGGAGGGGCACAGTACAAACATATCCTTGGAAAACTCTCCATTTTTCTCTGTTTGTGCTCTGTTGCAGTGTGGTGATTTAGCACACCAGTGGCCGGCAGTGGCTCACTGATGGCCGGCAGTGGCTTCATCCTTGGCCGACATAGCACACTTTTGGCTAGCAGATGGCCGGCAGCAAGCATTCATGGCCGGCAGGCCACTGGTGCAGTCCTCAACATTGGTTTGGTAAGGTGGAGCAGAAAGTTCTTGGAGTAACCCTGCAAACAGAGCCTCTCAAGAGCAAACCAGTGCGCTTTTCGGGGCGAAAACCGAATGCATGCATCCTTCACTTCTCAAAGCAAAGCTGTGGCAGTGTAGTTTAGTGCTTTGCATGATTAATTAGTTTACAATTGTTTTGTAATTTAATTAATTAGTTTGCTAATTAGTTAAGTTTTGTAACAATTAAGTAGCTTAGTTTAGCTATTTCTTTATTTTGTTTTGTAATTAATTAGCTAAGTTAGTTAATTAGTTGTTTGTAATAATTAGCTTAGCTTAGATTAGCTTAGCTTATTCATTCGAACCCTCATTCGAGAGGGCACAATGTTGTAATAAGTGTGCATATGTGTGTGCATGTCTTCCAACCCCACGTCTTTCTCCCTTTTATTTAACCGCTTTCAATGGTTAGTTTAGGGTCATTTTCGATTAGCATACTTTATGCTCGCATGTTGGCATTTATTCATTTGTATTGCATGCACCGAGGCTCGGCGCATCATTCAAATTGCATTGTATTTCAATACTTCTTTGAATACATGTATCATATTGTTGCATTCATAATGCCATCTTAGATAGCCGAGCCTATCTTGTTGCATTATTGCATGTGTTGCATTAGGCATTTTGTATAGTTAGGATCATGCATATTTCTAACTAGTTTTTGTTTTACCTTGGAGTACTCGGTAAGCTTTTTTACTTTAGCATACTTGCATGAGTGTGAGTCTTGCCATGATAGCATGCTTGCCATGAGGCTATGTGCTTAAGTGATTAACTGCATGAATGCCTGTGGATGGAGGTTTTGTTGCTTGAATTGGAACAATTCAATAAATGTGAGTTTTAAGCCCACTTTGCGAAGTGGCAAATCATCATGTTTTAAGCCCACTTGAGGGTGGCAAATCCGTGCTTTAGCCCACTTGCGAGTGGCAAATTCAAACCATTTTCGAAAACAAACATGAGTTGATTTGTTCCAAATCTTGCAATCATAGTCTATAATTGCTTGTGTGTGTGTCACATAGTAAAGTTAGCTAATAACCGGATAAGAACACATGAGGTTTATAAAACAAACATATCATGCTTAGTAGAGGCCGATCCTTTGATCGGGCGAGCGGGGGTGCTCATTTCAGGACCTTCCCCTCTCGTACCTAAGTTCCCGAGCCGAGGCAACGTGGCCTTTGGCACGAGTCAGGGTTTCCTAAATTTCTCCAAAACAAAATATTTAAGTGGCGACTCTATAATCTGGCAAAGCAGTCCAGTTTTGGCCTTATTTGATTCAAATCAATTTTCCAAAATGATTTGCCGGATTGGACTCTTTGGTATTTATCAGTCTCACATTGCACTTTGTAAGATTAGATTTAGAACCGTGACAGGAGTCTGAATTGTAGGACCAATTTGAGCTCTTCGAAAGGGGGTGCGAAGAAAGTCGAGCTACACCTACGTATCCCAAGAATGGGAATCAGGTCAATGTAGTTCATGGCTGAGGTTCACTCGGGTGTTGACACTCTCCTTTTGCACTCTAACTTTTGCAAAAGTCGCCCCTTCGGGGTTTTCAACCTTGCGAGCTATATTTTTTTGATTTCTCATTTTTCATGCTCTAACTTTTGCCTAGGTCACCCTTTTAGATTTTTGGCCTAGCGAGCCTCTCAAGGATAGCGTTACAACACTTTTGGTGAATTTGATCAATAGTCATCCTTGCTCTAACATTAGAACTGGCTTCGCCTTGATTTGAGCTTGGTTCTCCATTCTTTTATGCATATCTTCTTCCTTTCTTTTGCTCTATTTTCAAAGTTGGTTCTTTTCGCAATGTGGGCACCATCTTGCATTGGCTTCCCCGAATTCAGACAAAAGTTCCCTTCCTTACAGTTGGTTGGATTTCACTCCAATGGATGCCCCTGGCTTGATGTTTTACTTCTTTCTTTTTCTTTTTTTATTTTTTTTTATTTTCTTTTTTCCTTTCTTCTTTTTTCCTTTTCTTTTTTTCCTTTCTTCTTTTTTCTTTCCTTTCTTTTAGGTTTCTTTTTATCATTTTCTCTTTGAAATAATGAAAACGCCAGGAGAGCAATTCTATGATTATGAGGTCTGAAAGCCGCCTTGTACTTGCAGGTCAAAAAGCCACCTTGTGCTTACCAAAATGATCACCTAACGGTGAAAAGAATCCCCAGGACAATGTAAAATATCACGCACAATTCTAAACCTATCTTCGCAAGTTTTGAAAAAGAAACAGCTTAAAATTTTTGAAATCATGAATGACTTTGCGCCGATAAGTTAGAATTCACTCAAACCATTCGGGGGATCCTTCTCAACATTCGAGCTTATTAACAAAATCTCATTCAAAAAACAAATTCAAAACCTTTTTTTATTTATAAAGGTCACACATGCATCACTATAGGCACAATAAAATGATCAGAAACTTGACTCCCACTTTCTTATAAAGATGAAGATCTTAGGGTACACGAGAGCGACTCAAAGGAAAAGACTCAATTGACGCAACAACGCAAGAACAGACAGAAAATAAAACTCACAACACAACCATTTGCAGGATATAACTCAAAACAAAACAAGCATTTCTGAGACAAAAAAAGGGGGTTTCCCTTCTCCAAATCCATTTGTAGAATTTCAAAAACAACTTCAAGTAGCATACGGGAAGGTCTAGACCTATCTTCAATTCAACAATACTAACATCTACACCCAGCAGGATTGATTTCAGACTTTTAAACTGAGTCTCACAGATTGAATCTCATAATTACGTTGTCGCTACACATCTTCTTGACCGAAACAATTGTTTTTTCACACCATGCCCCTAGTTCAGAAGGTCCTTCCCAAGTGCTTTCGATAATTACCCTAGCTGAGACTGAGATTCATCATTCCAACCACCAGTACTGGCATCACTGCTTCATCAAGCTTGAACTCGCCAAGATCGAGTAAACTTTCCATCTCTTCAAAGATTTTATTCCTTTTGCTCAGATCGGAATCAGAAGATTCAAGAATGAACACAATGGGTTTGGGCTCATTAGCGGGTATGATGTGTTGGCTAGGGTAATAGTTGGTTAGTGGCAAGCTGTGTATGGGTTTTATGTTATGGAATGACAATCTATTGTGGTCAGGGAGAGGGTTATTGATGGCTTTAGGATTTCAGGTGGGGTGATGACCTTTTTGTCAATCACGTCTTGAATTTCATGGCGAAGGCAGAAGCAACAGTCAGTATGATGATTGTACTATTAATGGAATGCACAATATTGAGTAGAGTCATGTTTATATGGGAGAGGGTTAGGGAGAGGTCAAGGATTAAGTGGTTTGAGATACCCTTTCTCCATCAGTATCTTCAATGCACAGGTTAGGCTCATATGGAGTTGGGTGAAGATTCGTTTTTGGGAAGAGGAAGCATTCGGTTTAGAAACATTGGCAAATGGGTCGGCAGGTGTTGGTCGAGTATTCATGGGCTTGGGACTGGAATCAGGTTGGGTGTTTCTGGTAAAGCATCCCTTTTCATTGTTTGCCCCCTGATTCAAAATGCTCTCATCCTGAGCGACAAAAGTGTCATCCACAGTCTTTGCAACAACTTCTAGCACTTGCTGCTTGTTCAACCCTTTAACTTTCAAAGTCTTAATAGCCCACTGAAGTTGTGCATAGGGATCAATACTTGTCCCAGCTTTGTTCTTGCCACTTGCTTCTGCTTGGCCAATGAATTGGGTGGCTATATCGAAGAGAGGCCCATTTGTTGTAGATCTGTCATCACCCAAACTTGAGATAGCTTCAGGTTGGCCCTTTTCAACTACAGCTCACCCCAGGATTGGGAAGCTTTTTGACTGGATCGAAACCCCAAATTTTAAATCTGCCATCATTCCTTGAAAGTCTTCAATCATTCTGAACATCTCAACAGCAGTGGGTTCGGCCATTTGGTGCTCTCAGCATACCCGAACCGGATTGGGGGCATCCATCATGCACAAGTCAGTGCTTTCTGGAATGAATACCTCAGGCTTGGGTAAATGGGCCGGGGTGATGTATATGCTGGGGTTGAAGGGAAGTGGTAGTGTATGGATGAGGTTAAGGTGTGGATAAAATACTTGGTCATGGGTGGGAAGTGGGTTGGTAGTAACATTGGCATCTTGAGGTGGAACTATTATCTAGTTGTCGATAAGATTCTGAACCTCATGACGAAGGTGGTAGCAACGATCGGTGCCATGACCACGTGGCTGATGGTACGTACAGTACTTGGTGGGGTTATGTCTAGCAGGGAGTGGGTCAGGAAGAGGTTGGGGATCGAGGGATTTGAGATACCCTCTTTCCATCAAGATTTTTGGTGCGCTGGTTAGGCTCATATAGAGGGTGGTGAAAGTTCTTCCTTGAGCTCAGGTTGGGCTGGCTGTTTGTAGGCTTGTATTAGCAAACGGGTTGGCAATTTTAGGAGTGGCGGCAATGGTATTGATTTCAGTGGGTTTGGGAATAGTGCTACTGCTAGCATTGGTATGCCCGGAAAACACCCTCCTTGTTGATTCGCTTGCTCTAAGAATAATCCCTCTGTTAAATGTACTCTCAATTTGAACCCTTAATTCATGCAAATTTTTGAAAGTGAATAGTGGAGCAACAATTAACTTTTGTGACATATCAGACTCAAGGTTCTGCACCACTATTCGCACTTGGTCCCTCTCAAAAGGTCGATCTGTCATTTGTGCTGCCTTTGCTCTCCACATTGCAACAAATTCCACAAAAGGCTCTTCAGGATTTTGGTGGGTTGCTTCAAGCTCCTGGGTGGTCATTTCAATTTGGGTATTGTAAGAATACTGATTGACAAATGCCTTAGCCAAATCTTTCCAGTTCTGCTTCACTTTTTCCTCCAACTTGGCGTACCAAGTGGCTGTTATACCCGACAGGGTTCTTCTATACAAAGAGAGTTTCTGAGGCTTAGTTAGACCCATCGGTTTCAAGACATATAAGAAAAGCCAGATATGTACCATAGGATCTCCAGACCCGTCAAAATGATCAAAGTGTGGCATTTTGAATCTGTCTGGGAGTCTTACGGCAGCCTTGGTGTACCCATCCTCAATATCGGGGATAGAGTTAAGTCCCTGTGCCTTTTTGAATTGCTTCTCAAGGTTAGTAATTTTTACCGAGGTGGGGTCGAGATCATCAATACCAAGGGAATAAAGCCCCTCATTAAGATGTACTAGGGGTCTAAAAACTCAAGCTTGAGCCAATCCTTCTCGAGGATCTGGGCCGTGCAAATTTTTAGTTGGCGAAGGTGGTTCAAAGTTCGGCTGGGGGCTCGGGATTGGATGTGTAGTGGATGCCCCAGATGGGCGTTGCATTTCAGTATTGGTCTCATCCTGCATGGCAATTCCCTGGTTTAATGCCGCTATCATGGCCACAACTTTTTCTGGGCTCTGTGTCATCACGGGTTTGCTAAGTTGGCGATTGGGGAAATGGATGGGTGTAAGCTGAGAGTTGACGAACAAGGATTTTGTCCTAGTTATACTTGATGTATCTGAGCTAGATTAGTTTAGACAGGTTTGACTGGATTAGGCTCCTTTTTTTTTTTTTTTTTAATTTTTAGAATGGGTCTTTCAGAAGTGGATGGATTTTTTCTGAGTTGGCCTTTTGCGGATCAGATAGACTGGACCTTTGCTGAGTAGGGTTTTTTTTTTTTTCTAAGATTGGATAGATTGGGACTTTGCTGAGTTGGGTATGGCTCATTCTTTGGCTCAATCAAACCTAGCATTAAAAATAAAATGCCCCATCAGATCAGGATACTGGGTATGCTGGTCAAACTAAATCAAGATATAGTTTTTTTTTGCCCTGGTTCTGGTTTTGCTGAAAATTCACCCATATCAAACACAAACCCCTGGATTTCGACCCTAATTCTGATTCTGATATGACCTTCAAGTTTTGAAAAGAATTGCCTCAAGATTAAGACTCTCCCAGGATTGCATCACACATTTCCAGAGATTTCACATTTTGCACAAAAGTACTCAAAACACCCCTATGAGAGGTTAGGGTTTCCCTATCCTATCTTTTGGAGTGATCTATAGCTTTACTATTGAAACAAGCGACATCACATCATCCTGTATATGGGAGAGTTCCTGTCCTAATTTGGAACGGTCTCTATGGTTTTTCTATATGCAACTAGGCCAAATGGTCAAAAAGGGTACCTCAGCAAGACTACCTAATATACCTCTCACACCTAACACCGAGAAGTGAAAGGGGGATCAAACGGTATAACGGTAGTCCATATCCAAGGGTTGTGTTCCCAACATGGCAGAGCCTATGACAGGTTAGCCTTTTGGGAAGCTTTTAGGCAAGCCTCCAGCAAACTATCCAAAAATAACAAATGGCAAACACAGTGACTTAAATGCACCAATGCAAATGTAATGCAAAGAACATATAAGTGTAGATAAAATTTCACATAATGAGTTTCAAGTCAAGTTCTCTAAATTCCCCAATAGAGTCGCCAGAAACTGTAGCTCGACTTTTCGCGCTCCTTTCGGAAGACGATAAGCCCTACAATTCGGGCTCCCACAATTCTGAATCTAATCTCACAAGTGCAATGTGAAATAGATAAATACCAAAGAGTCTAAATTCGGCAAATCTTTTGAAAAATCAATTTTGAATAAAAATGCCAAAAATAGACTGCTTTGTTAGATACAAAGTCGCCACCTAAATATTTTTTGAAAATTTAGGAAACCCATAACTCGTGCCAAAGGCCACATGTCCATCATCACCAAGATTGTCTTGGCTCCAGAACTTAGGTCATGAATTGAGCATCCCTGCTCACCCGATCAAAGATCGGCCTCTACTAATCATAATGTGAATCTTATTTACATTATATGCTATTGTTCTGATTATTAGGCTAGCATTACTATGTGATGTGTACACAAGTATAGACTAATTTGTAAAAATTGGAACATTTGATTCATGTTTGTTTATTAAAAGAGTTTGTGAATGTGCCACTTGAAAAATTGGGCTCAAAAGTACATTAATCAAACTATCCCAATTCAAACAACTAGCCTTCATCCACAGGCATTCAAGCAGTTTATCACTTAAGCACTTAGCCTCATGGTGATCATGCTTTGACATGGCAATAGTAACATACGATGCAATATGCTAAAGCAAATAAATGCTCACCTAGTACTCCAAGGCAAGCCGAACAAAGCAAAATAATTAGAAAAATGCATGTTCCTAGCTCATGCAATATGACTAATGCAACACATGCGATATGCAATCACTAGGCTCGACTACTAATATGGCATATGAATCAATTTGATAGCATGCGGTCTAAAAACATATTCAAAGAAGTATTAACTAACAATGCAAGTTAGGATGATGCACCGAGCCTTGATGCATGCAAGACAATGGATGCAAGGCATGAGAGATGCTAAACGAAACATGATGCCCTAAACTAACCATCATAAGCAGGTAAATAAAAGGGAGAAATGCGTGGGGTTAGAAGACATGCACATTATTACAATTGCTTGCCCTCGTGCAGGAGGGTCCGAATAAACTAACTAGCTAAGCTAATTAACTAGCTGTTACAAAACGAACTAATTATTACAGACCGAATAAACTAGTTAATTAAAGAATTGTAACACAAATTAATCAATCTAACTAATTAATTAACTACAACACATTAATTAGCTATTCTAACTAATTAATAATTACAACACAAATTAACTAGCAGCTAGCTATTACAAGTCCACAAGTGAACGAGCCTCGACAAGTAAGCGGAATGCTTATGCATGCACGGATTTCCACCCGAAAAGGCCACTGTTCTGTTGTTAGAATGCTTCTGTTAGGCAGTAGAACATCTTTTCACCTCAACATCTACTCTGTTTTGCTCCAGAAAGTTCCTGCTCAATTTGACAAAAGTAGCAGGCAGGCCAGAAGTAGTGGCCGGCCAGCCACAAAAGGTAGCCCGCCGTCCAAAAGAAGTGGCATGCCGGCCACTGAAACCTGGTTCCTTCTGCTACAATAGAAAGCATACAGAGCACAAACAGGGTATTCTCAAGGTATGTTTGTACACCTTACCCCTCCTTATCATCAAACAGCTCAAAGGAGTGGCAAGCTTAATTCATAAGACATCAATCAATGCAATTTCATTGCATGATGGTCTATAAACCAAGGTGTACAATTTCAATAAATGAAACATAAAAGGCTCTCAAACCTCCTCCCTATCATGGATTGATCAGGGGAAGTGGTTGACCTTGGAAACTTGAACCATTTCATCACTATCAAGTATGAAATGCCTCAAGCTTCCATCTGTTCAATTAACGTCTGATTGAACACCAAATTGCTTATTATCTTGCATCATTTTAGTTCCAATTTTATTACTTCATTTTAATTACCAACCATTCCTTAATTAATTAAGTCCAAAAGTGATCTTTAAGTCCTCTAATGGAAATGAGCACCAAACTAAGAGTTGTTTTAGGCATTGGAGAAGTGTCATGCCGTTGGTAATGAACCCCCAAAAGTATTAAACCATTAAGCACAAGACCTTAATCTCATGCTTTAAACAAGCAACTAGTTTGAAACAACTTTCAAAGCAAAGAAAAATCCAAGAAAGGAGGGAGGTTACAGAAGTGATTAGACATGAAAACAAGTATGACAAACCATAAACAAATGCTATCAACTCAAATAGGTTGGTGGCTAAGGCGTAAACCACCAAACCTATGAGGACTATTACACTACAAGCATGTAATACAAGGCTCAAATGTAAAGAACAACTAAAAATAGTCCTATAACATGCTGGAATTAAGCTAACAATAGCTAAAACAATAAGCTAAAACATGGAGTAAGGCTAGCTAGTAAACAAGCACAAGGAGGAGAGGCTATGCTGCTCGACTTTTTCGCGCCTCCCCTTTCGGAAGGTCGAATATAAGTTCTTTAGTTTGGAATCCTGCAGTTCTGAATCTAATCTTACAAGTGCAATATGAAATTAATAAACACCAAAGAGTCCAAATCCAACAAATCTTTTGCAAAATCAATTGTGAATCAAAAATACCAAAATTAGACTGCTTTTCCAGATACAGAGTCGCCACCTAAATATTTTATTTTGGAAAAATTTTGGAAACCTATGACTCGTGCCAAAAGCCACGTGTCCGTCATCACCAAAATTGTCTCAGCTCGAGAACTTAGGTACGAGATGGGAAGGTCATGAATTGAGTACCCCCGTTTGCCTAATCAAAGATCGGCCTTTACTAATCATGATATGATTTTTATCAACATTATATGCTCTTGTTCCAGTTTATTAGGCTAGCATTTTCTATGTGATGCGCGCACACAAGGTATAGACTAATTTGCTCAAATTGGAACAATTCAATTTCATGCTTGCTTTTCGAAAAGGGTTTGATTTTGCCACTTAACAAAGTGGGCTTAAAGTTTTCGAATTTACCACTTGACAAAGTGGGTTTAAACGTACATTTATTGAATCATTCCAATTCAAGCAACAAGCCTTCATCTATAGCACTCAAGCAATTTAACAAGTAAGCACTTAGACTCATGGCAAGCATGCTAGTCTTGGAAATCACTCACACTCATGCAAGTATGCTAAAGCACTAAAAACTCACCTAGTACTCCAAGCCAAAAAGATATGAGTTAGAAAAATGCATGATTCCTAACTTATGCAATATAACTAATGCAACACATGTAATATGTAATTACTAGGCTCGGCTACTAAACATGTTATTTGCAACAATTTGGTAACATGTGGTCTAAGCACGTATTCAACGAAGTATGTAAACAACAATGCAGTTAGAATAATGCCCGAGCCTCGGTGCATGCAATACGAATGAATGGATGCAAACATGTGATATGCTAATTGAAACGGGATGTCCCTAATCTAACCATCATAAGCGGATAAATAAAAGGGAGAAAGACGTGGAGTTAGAAGGCATACACATCATTACATTGCGCTCTCCAGAAGGAGAGTCCGAATAAACTAACTAGCTAATTAATTAAGCTACGCCAATTATTACAAACCAAACGAATAATTAACTACCCTAAGCTAATTAATTAAGTACAACAATTAAATAATTTAACTAGGCTAAGCTAATTAAATATTTACAACGCAAACTAATTTAATTAATGAAATCTAAACTAATTAAATAAGTACAAAACAAACTAATTAGCTACAACTAATTAATTATAACAAATAAATGACTAATTGAGAATTAAACTAATTAATTAGTCTCAGGAAGCGAGGGAGGCCCATGCATGCTCGATTTCCACCTGAAGAACGTTCAATGCCTGCCTCTAAAAGCCTTTGTTGCACAACCTTTGCATTGATTTCCACTTCTAGACTAACTCTGTTCTATCTCAGAAGGACACCGCTGAATTTGCACTGATGGCCGATAGGGGGCCGGTCGACCACTGCTAATGGTCGGTCGGCCACTAATGATGGTCGGTCAACTACTGATGATGGCCTATCGGCCACTGCTGATTTGGACTTCCTCACTGCAATAGAGAGCAAACAAAGCAAGACAGTGTATTTCTCAAGGGTTGTTTGTACTGTGTACCTCTCCTTATCATCAAAACATCTCAAAGGAGTGATACACTTAGCTCTTAAACCATCAATCAAGCAATTTCATTGCATGATGGTCAAAGAACTAAGATATATAAGTTCAATAAATGCACAAACAAGACCAAAAGCCTTCACCCTATCGTGCATGGTCAAGGGCAATGGAGACCTTGGAAACATGGCACATTTCATCACTTTGAGTATGAAATGTCCCAATTTTTCTTGTGTTCAATTAATGTCTGACTGAACACACCAAAACACAATCAAATTCTTATATTGCACAATTTTAGATTCCATTTTAGTTACTCATTTTAACTTACCCTTCCATTCTTTAACCAATTAAGTCCATTGGTGAATTAAGTCCTCTAAAAGAGAAGGAAGTGTCAAACAAGGGGTGGTTTAAGGCAAGAGAGATGTGTCATGCCATTGATAATAAACCCCCCAAAGAAGATTAAACCATTAAGCATGGACCTTAATCTCAAGCTTACACAATCCCATGGTTGAAACAACCCTCAAAGCAAATGAAAAAAAAAAAATCAAGAAATGAGGGAGGTTGCAGAGATTAATAGTGCTAAAATTAAGTGAGAAAAACACTAAAACAATGCAATCAACTCAAACAAGTGGTGTCTAAAGGCCTAAAACACCAAGCTTGTGAGGACACTTATACTACAAGCATGCAAAATAAGACTCAAATAACTTAACTAACCCAAAATAGAGTTAAAACAATCCAAAATAGAGGTTAAAACATGCTGGACTTAAGCTATAAATGTCTAGAAAAATAAGCTAACACATAGAGCTAACTAGGCTAGCAAACAAAACACATGGAGAGGAGGCTAACCCCTCCAAATTTGGGCTTCAAAATATGATTTTCACCACTGAAAATACTCTGAAATTCAGTGTTTAAAAGCCCAAAAAAAGATGGTTTGAAAGTGGGAAACAAATGTGGAAAGGCCTTGTAAACAAGGAATAAAGAAGGTTGAACCACCCCCTAACCTTAAATGGCCTAAAACCACCAATTTTAGCCCACAAAAACAGAGTTTTTATAGCCCAAAAACAATGGGAAAAAGATAGAAAAACAAGTATACAAAGCAAGGTAAAAAAGGAAGTGTTATACCTCTTGAAGCAAAGATCAATTCTAGGCAACAATTCAAGCCAAAACCACCTTCTAGAGCTCCATAAGGCCTCAAGGAACCTCAGCTTAAAGATGAACAACTTTGGTTAAGGAGGTATAGGCAAAAGTGTAGTATATGTAGGCTAATATGCACAAATTTGCAAGAGAGAGAGAGAGAGAGAGAGAGAGAGAGAGAGATTTTTGTTCCAAAAATTCTAACCCTCAAAAATGGAGGAGGAGACCCCCCTATATATAGAAAGCATGAATTCCATACAAGGAGATCCGACCCTACACGTGGGTACAGATGCATGCATCTATGCAAACAGCTGGCACAGTTGGCATAAAATATCTGCAAAACACACTGGTGGCCGTCGACCACTGCTGGTAGCTGACCGGCTACCACTGGTGGCTGATTAGCTACACCAATGGCCGACAGCCCATGGTGGTGGCCGACAGGTCACCAGAAGGTTCAGGCTTGAAACACTAAGGTTTTGGTCCAAAATCAAGGTGATAGGGGTGCAAGGCTCAAAGTTGTGGCATTCTACTGAGGACTTCGAGCACTTGGCGAGCAAATGCAATAATAATTATCGAGTGCACAAGCGATGACGTCCAAGTCTTGAAGATGGTCAAAAATGGGGTGTCTACAGGCTACCGCCTCCATTTTTGGGACTTCAAAACATGGTTTTAGTCACTGAAAATCCTCTGAATTCAGTATAAAAAAAAAAAAGCTCAAAAAAGGTTGATAATAAGGTGGGAAACACAAGAGCAAAGGCCAAAGAAGTGCAGTACAAAGAAGGGTAATCCACCCCTCCACCTCTAATAGCCTTAAACCACAAGTTTCAATCAAAAAATACAGAGTTTAAACAGCCCAAAAACAGTCTAAAAACAATAGGAAAAATAGCAAATAAATCAAAGCAATGAGCCAAGGATTATACCTCTTGAAGAGGAGAACTCTTTCCAAGTGACAAACCAACACTTACACACTCTCAAGAGCTCAAAGTAAGCTCAAAAGTACCTCAGCTTCAATACCACAAGGTTTGGTTTAAAGTGTATAGGCAAAGACTTAAGAATTTGCAAGAGAGAGAGAGAGAATTGTAGGGAGAGAGAAATAATTTTCCTCCAAAATATTCAACCCCCAAAAATGAAAGGGGAGGTGTTCTATATATAGAAAAACATGAGACTCCCTTAGAAATATCTATACATACGCGTGTAGGCAGGTGCATGCATCTGTGGAAACAGCTGGCACAACTGGCGAAAATATCTGCAAAAACACATAAGTGGCCGGCAGGGCACCAATGTTGGCCGGCAACCTATATTGGTGGCCGGCAGCCTACGGTGGTGGCAGGCAGGTCCCAGGGTTTTTAGGTTTTAAAAACTATGGTTTTGGCCCAAAACAAGGCAAAATGTGTGTAGGGTTTGAAAGCTCAAAGCTGTGGCATTCTGTAGAGAACTTTGAGTACCTAACAAGCATATACAAATTCATCATTGGGTGCGCAAGTGGTGGCGCCCAAGTCATAGGGGCGGTCAAAATGAGGTGTCTACAGTGCCGTATGACATCTCGGCTTGAGACATAAGATTGCCAAAATGACTTGCCTAGCTGAAAAAGAGTTACAAAAGCCAGACAAAAACATCAGCACATATATGAGAAATAAGTTTCCAAGTGTTAATAGAAATAGAACTATAGGATGACTAAATTCTTATCCTCGTCTTCCTTAACGACTCCTCGGTGCAGAAGGTAGAGATGAAGATCGTCATCTGGTGGGAATTCACAGTTTCTCGAGACAATCAAGTAGTTATCTCTAGCGCCTTTGTTGGAATCAGGGAGGTCGACTATTAGTTTGTACTTAGTGGATCTGGGCTTGAGGAAGTAAGTGTAGCTGCTTTTGGATTTGAGGCCACACATGGTGTAGTAGTACTGAAGGTTGGACAGAGTTATCCTAGCTTTTTCTTGATGTGCCAACTCGACGACGCCATTGATCACCCTAAAGGTGTTGACTGCTAGCTGCATAGGGTTAAGTTTGTAAAAATGGATAAATTTCCTAAAGAAAATGTCAAGGGGGAATCTGATTCCACCCTCAATTATAGAGACTACTGGAAATGGGTAGAAGGTCTATCCTGGCATGATCGAGTCCTCCTTCCTAGCCAACTTGAGGTGTACATTGACTGGGATAGAGAACTCTTGGCAGAAATACTAGGGGTGCCTACCTTTCACTTAAACATCCCCATGATGTCAGCTTAAAGTGGTTGGTGCTAGATTTCAGAGAAAAGAAGTTGGTGTGGGATTTGAAGACCTAGGCTAGACCCTAATGGTTCTAAGGCAAGGGTTCTAGTCGCTTAGAGAAGATTTCGTTTTAATTTTTTTAAGGCAACAGTGTTCTAAGTCAAACACCAAGCCCAAATCTACGAAGATGAAGAAGATGCAAAGGCAAGAATTTGGAAAACAAACCAAGAAAATAGAAAAAACATGATTTAGAACTAAGAAAAAGCAGAAAAGAATAGTGAAAGAATGAGTGCAAGTGGTGAGAAACAGTGATCCAAGAACACAGAGGAACACACTCGGGCTTCAACAGAATTGCATATACAAAAACAGTACATAGAGAATGACAAATCCATGAACATTGAGTAAGTGTGTGCAAGGCAATGTACAAGAACCACAAGTAGTACAAATAACACTCAAGAACACAGGGCCAAACTTTGAAGCAAAAAAAATTCAAGAACAAGAATTGGTTCACCATATCCAGAGCATGAAAAATTGCAAGCAAATCAGGGAGTAAATGAATAAATTGATACAAGGAACAACAGGAAATGTACAAACAGTTCACAACAGTGTCATATGCAAGAACAGTGAGGAATTGAAAGTGGAGTAAGGAAATTGAGAACTTACTGAATTGAGCCAATGAAATGGACGCCGAAATGAAGTTCACTAGAGTCAGACAGAGATGATCACTGGAATGAAACAACAAAAGGCTTGCAGGAGGCGATGAACAAACGGTTGCAGGAAAAGCTTCGAAACTTAGCAATGGTGAAGAGAGAGAGAGAGAGAGAAAATTTGGGAAGAGAGAGAGTTGTGCTTGCAAAGTGAAGAGATAGAGAGAGGGAGAGAAATTTTGTTAAAAAACAAAAGGGCGGCAAAAATTGATAATATTTCCTTGGACAACATGCTTGTCAGGCGGCGCAGCAAAAACCACGTGATTTAATGGCACGAGACAGGTACGAGCCAATAGGAATGAGACATATAGAAGAAATGGTTATAGTGATTGTGCGTAACAGCTCATGTGCACCAGGAATGCTATTCTTGATTCTTGATTCTTGATATGGTGGGTATTCGAGTTCTGGTTATTTGAAGCCGATGAGTTTTGATCTCAGTCGGGATAGTCTCATTGTTTGGCCAATATGATTGAATGATCGAATGATATATGTTCCATTACCTTAGATTGCCGAGGTAATAGAACCTAGGGGCAGTTGTGGGGAAGTATTTTATGAGTGATGCTACGTGTCCAAGATAGCCCTGATATGTCGGCTAAGGTGCCACGTAGATGAGTCATGTTGCCGAGGTGACCACGGCATTGTCGAGATGTTCTGCAGTAATGCCAGAATCCCGAGGTATTCGGATAAGGAACAAGAGTCCTAGAACAGAAGAGGCTCTCAGTCTGGATAAGGATAAGGCTCATGAGAAGTTTATCCCTATCTAGCCGAGAGTCCAAGATGAGCATTGAGCTTAAGTCCAATGAGGTGAGGCTTCTAGAGGATCAGGTCACTGTTGGTTATAAAAGTGAGGCACTCTCGTGGGTTTGAGGGAAGTTTTTGACTTGTGAGTTTAAGTATTGCTTTGATATCTGTGAGAGATAAGATTTACTAACTTGATCATCGGAGTGCTCTCAGATGGACGAACCACCACAGTATTCTCATCTTCTTGTTGGCAAGTAGTTGGCTCAATTTATTTTGCCAGTGCTCTCCAGCTAAGTTCCCTGTTTGGTTGTATCGTCGAAAATCAACACCCATAGTAAGTGGTTGTATGTGCTCTGTGTTTGCATTTGACATGTAGAAAATGTTTGTTAATGTATATCGTAATGTGAATATACCATGTAAGAATGTTAGACCCAACTGGAGCTTACTGTGATGTGTTATATATGTGAAAATGTGGTGCGTGTTTATGGGGAAATTTTGACGAATGGCATTGTCGCATAACGGCGATATCAGGTGATAATGATATGGGGGTTCGAGTGTATGCTAAAGGATGTATGGTGTGGGTGGGGTTGTTTGGCATAGCAGTGCTAGTTTTTATGTGGACGTTGTTACTAAAGTTAATGTGTAACTGTATAGTGTTAATTGCGAAATCTGGGTATGTGATATTGGGTAACATGAGGCAGGCATTGTAGTTAATTAGAAAAAAAATCTTCGACAATGCCAAACAATTAATACCCATTACAAAATAATTCGACTAAAAAGGGATCAAAAAAGGTAATCATGTAAACTCCTATTTCGGCAAAATTATCCAAATATGACTTTCAAAAAAAAAAAAAAAAAGAAAGAAGTACTAATTGGTCTATAAGAAAACTCGTAGAACTAAATGGAATAACTATCTCTCATATGGGATTTATGGATAAATTTCATTTTTTTATTTGATAGTTTTTAAAGATATACAATATCTCCATTAAAAAAGAAAAAAAAAATCATATCAACTTTTTTTTATTCTCATGCAAATACATGTATATATATATACACACACGTGTACATGTGGGTCCTTTCTTTGCATTAGTGACTGCAATTTTTTTTTGGTTGGGTGGGGGAGCATTCATTTTTATTTTGAAAAATGCTTGAGATCCTCTTTTTTAGGAGATTCCCATAACCTCTTTAGATCTAAACTATTGATATATGTGTGGGACCTACTCATATATGTGTGGGGCCTATACCATTAATGGCTGAGATCTAAAGGAGTTGTGGGGTCTCCAAAAAAATGGGGTCTCAATCATTGTTGTTTTATTTTTTTTTTTGGGGTCAGGGTGGGGGTGGGGGAGCATTCATTTTTAATATGTAACCGAAGCGAACGACTTTTTTTTTTTTTTTTTTTTTTTTTTTTTAAGGGTGGGGGTGGGGTGCATTCAATTTTATTTTTATTTTTATTTTTTTTGGGTTGGTGGGGGGTGGGAGTGGGGGAGCATTCATGTTTAATATGTAACCGAAGCAAAAGGCTTTTCCTCTTTCTTTTTTTTTTTTGATATAACTATAGATATTAAAAAAAATCTCACTAAAATAAATTGGGAGCATTCATTTTTAATTTGTAAGTGAAGTAAAAGAATCTCATTATATTGTTAATATTGTTGTCATTAAAATATTATTTGATGTTTGAAATATGTTGTACACTAATCAATATTTAGGAATAATTTCTTTTAACAATTAATTACAAATATAGAGATTATTTGCATTAGCAAACATAATCATATTTTTATAAAGTCCAATAACCACTATATCAAAGAACCTCATGATAAAAGTGAAACTATCAACACAATAAAGAGCACTATAAAGAAGTAAATAAATACCTCCATAAGGGGAAAAACATATATATTAATCTTTGCATGTAATAAAGATTTAATAAATTTATAATTCAATCAAATATATAATCTAAATTTTGTTCTTACTAGTAAAAATAATTTCTACGTTTATGTATTTGAAAAAAATTAATTCTTAAAATGTAACTAAATGGAACATGCATATGAACCTTTTGAGTCATTTATGTCATGCTAAAATTAGATTAAAATAAATAAATAAATTGTTGAGTAAATTACACTAACAGTCCCTGTAATTTGGGATGTATGTCACTTTGGTTCCTAACATTTCAATTATGATACATTTAATTCTGAATTTTGAATTACGTTCCAAATAAAGATAATTGAAGATATTGTTACTCCATTTCAAGAGCAAAATTGTCAATTTAATAAAATATAAACTAGTTTGATAAAAATAAATGTCAAAAAATTATTTGCACTCATCAAATTTAAAATTATATAAAAATAATAAATCTTTTATATATTTTTATTTTTATTTTTTTACCAAATAAATTTTTAGTATGTTTTTAGATTATTATCATGTAATGGGCGGTTATTTTTGTTGATATTTTTGGATGGTTATCATGTAATAAATGGTTTGTATTTGTTTTGGATGTTTTTTATGTAATAGATGGTTATTAGGCTTTTATTGTGTAATTGATATGTTTAATATATGAAATATTTATAGTTTTGAATTTTTTTTATTTGATGGATTTGTTTAATAATGAAATCAAAGTTGTCGCCATATTTAACTTTTGAAAAAATAGAAACTAATTTAATAAAAATAATATCAAAAACATTTCTTTTAAAAAAGTATTTCTACTCTCCTAAAAGATAAAATTATATAAAATAATGTGTTTTTAAATTTTTTTCACCAATTTAATTTTTAATTTCTTTGAAAAGAAATTTAAAAATAGATTTTGAAAATTATACCAAACAAAACTTTATAACCAATAAAGTTTCAACATTATTCATTAAAAAAAAGGCCATTACATTTCAAACAATGTACAAGTTGACCAACACAAAATAAGTTATATGACGATTTTGCTTTTAGAATTGACCGTTAAAAAAAACTTTGATTTTCTTTGTTTGGAACAAGATTCAAAATTTTGAGTCAAATATTCAATTAAAAAGTTTGGGACTAAAGTGATACAAATCTCAAATTATATAGACGATTAGTGTAATTCGTCTTAAATTGTTTAGAAAATAATTATTTAAATTCAAAATATTTGTGTTGATTTTGTTTTTAAAAAAATGGGAATGGAGAGAATCCAGGTGTTAAAATAAAATAAAAAAAAACATAGGAGACTTTTTTTAAGATTCTTGATATTAAAATTTTATTAGATAAAAAGTATACAATATTTTTATAGTAGTTAGAGTTCTTCAACATTTTCACATATAAAATCTGACTCAAAGAAATTCGTATTTGACTCAAAGAAATTTTGACCCAACATAAAAAATTTTGGCCCTCATATAGAGAAATTTTCTAATTTCATGAAGAAATTTAAAATTTCTCTAATATGGTCATAAATTTTTTTTTATCAAAATACCTTAACTAATGAAAAAAATCTTAAATTTCTCTTACCTATACAAAGTTAGAAAAAAAAAAAAAAATGTTCAACTAATTTTCTCAAAAACATAAACATAAAAAACAAAATAAAACTACCTAAACAACCCGACCCATCTCTTTCTCTCTCCTCGAAGTCAGTGAATGCCTAACAAACAAACAAAATGCTATAACTACCGAAATTTAAACAATAGAAAACAAAACGCCATAACTAATGAAATTTAAACAACACCAATGTTAGGTATCAAGAAGATTTTTTTATAAAAATAATCATGAAAATTTTGTGATTTTTGAATTACATATAGAATAAAGCATCACATACTAATCAAGATAATTCAATGATCATAAATCTTTCATAATCATTTTCATAAAAAATTTTCCTGATTCCTAACTTTTCTCTTTAAACAATAAAAAACAGAAAAAATCTTGCGCACTAAAATTAAAGTCATCTTCTCAGGGGTCTAGACCATTCTCTTCAGGTTGGATCTTCTTTCTCTCTCACTCTCTTTAATCACCCACCGTTGATATATATTTATATCCCTCTTGTTTTATATCCAAAAGTGTTCCCAATTCCAGAAATCCACATCTCACCTTCCTCAACTTGAAAGCAAAGGAGAAAGGAAAAAAAATGGTGGGTTCTTCCTCATCCTTTGTCTACTTTTATTCACTCTCAACTTCTTGTTTTCATTTTTTTTTTTTTTTGTTTTTGAAAAACAAAAACACACACACACATATAATTCATGTTGCAGGAAACATGGCAAGGCTATGTGGATTGGAGGAACAGACCTGCACTCAATGGCCGCCATGGCGGCATGCTCGCTGCCTCCTTTGTTCTTGGTAAGTGAACTCCTTCTTCATTCTCTGCAAATATTGATAATTCTCTTTGCATGTTGTAATAAAAATACATGTATGATTGTGAAAATGATTATTTTGATGATGTTGGACTTGTAGTTGTGGAGGTACTGGAGAACTTGGCATTTCTGGCAAATGCAAGCAACTTGGTGAGATACATGTCGGAATACATGCATTTTTCGCCATCGAAATCAGCCAATTCTGTCACAAATTTCATGGGGACTGCCTTCCTTCTTGCCCTCCTTGGTGGTTTCTTATCTGATGCTTTCTTCACTTCTTACTACATCTACCTCTCAAGTGCCCTCGTTGAGTTTCTGGTACTGTTTTCCCATCCCTCTCTCTTAAATATCGGTCCATACGTATTGATATTTAAGACTTTTGATAATCATTATTTATCGATATATCAACGAGGCTATTCAATACAATTTGATATTTTACTGTATTATTAACATGATATGTTATATAATATTATTATTTAAAATGAAAAATGTTAGGGATCATGAAAGATTTTTCATGAAAATGATCATGAAAAATTTGTGACTCTTAAATTACCTTGATTAGTGTGTAGTGCTTTATTTTAAGTGTAACCCAAAGATCACAAATCTTTCATGATCATTTTTATGAAAGACTTTTCAGGATACCTAACTGATTTAAAATCATGATATCACCTATCTTTTTTATGATGCCATTAATTCTATTGTTTATATGAAATTTAACTTTAATGTGTTGATATTTTACTTTGTATGGATATATATTACATCCACTTGCACGAATATTAAATGAAATGGAATCACATATGTTTTGAGGTGTGTGCAATTTTTTACCCTAAATGGATGAACATGTCTACTACTTGCTGACACGTTTGCCTCTTTTGACATTTTTAGTATGGACAAATCTCAAATCCGTGGTACTGTAAAATCTTATTTTACAACAATTATAAAAAGTTTTAAATTTTGAACTTTAAAGGTAGTTTTAGTGATGTAACAAAGGTTTTTTTTTTTTAAAAAAAAAAAAACTTACACACATCATATCACATATGGGCCTCACACCCATTAGAGCTCCTCTAGAGCTCTCAATCTTTATTCTTTATTTTATTTTATGAAATATAAATTTATATTGTGTTTGATATAAGTATTTTTTGTGTATTAAATTTGTACAAAAAAAGACTTTGAGTTTGGTCTAATGGTCTTATAGTCACATCTTAGAATGTAGTGAAAGGAGGGCAGGGGTTGTCACTGGGATTTGAGCTGGTGGAGTAGCGGTGACCCTTTTAATTGTAATCTAATTTTGCTAACTAAGGCTATCTCCAGTTGTGTACCAAATTCATCTCAAAATTTAAATTTGGTACAAAGTATCATTTTTTCTACTCCAATAGTTTCATCAAATAGATATCAAATTAAGAATATCAAATATGTTTCACCAAAATGAGGATGTCTAGCACCTTTTAGCATTTTATTGTGCATAGCCGTTGAGTATTAGACCTATCGGACTACCGGCCAAACGTCCGGTCGAATGTTCACCCGGTCATTCTCTTAGTTGAAAAATTCCCACAACACATTTGAGGGAAGTATAGTAGGGGCAAATGCATTGCATGCAGATTCTATGTTCAAAGTGCCAAAAAACACCATAAGGCCATCCATAATTGTGGCAGAGTCTCTGAAATGCTTTGTGAACCTGGGAATCACTTTTCTCTCTGAGCATTTTACTTATAAAATCCAAGAATTAATGCAAGCCCTTCTTCTTATGCACCAAAAAAAAAAAAAAAAAAAAAAAAACAACACCACAAATCAGCAACAATCGATTCAACCTAGAAAACATTATGATCCCAAAACAAATAATCCACAAATTTCTCTAGCAAAAGCGTTCTTTGCAAAAGTGGGTCTGGCTCAAATTGAGAATCTTGGAGTAGTTGAAGAAGAAAAGCAAAGCAACTGTTGTTGGGTTTATTTTTCCGGAGTGAATGAACAGTCCCGAGCTTTTCTTATGCTTTCGAACAATCTCAAAAGGCGATTTCTAATATGAGGAAACAAAGAAAATAAAAATAGAAAGCGATCCAAGGACAGATAGAAACACAGAGTATGTATGTATGTGTATATAGTTGGAGAGAGAGAGAGAGAGAGAGAGAGAGAGAGAGAAGAAGATGGGTTTGTGTTGGTAAGAAAGATCAAGTAGTACACCCCCCTAGAGCTTGAAGACTGTCTACAGAGTTTATAGAGATCTTCACCATAAGACCAAGACCAGAAATGAAGGGAAACAGATTTTTCAGATTACCCTTGCCGGTCGTCCTCTCGGTTGACCGGCATTTCGCTGACAGCCAAAAATACACTGTTGGAGAGCTGGATATTAGATAGAGGAATTCTTCAAATTTTTACTCAAATTTGATGAAATATTTGATATACCGTTGGAGATGCCTTAACTAACATCCTAAAATCTTGGAGGAACAAAAAAAAAAAATTTCTTGTACAAAAAACTTCATGATTGAGGTGTACATCTCGAATTTATATGCAAGATTGTAACCCGAAAGAAAAGAAAAAGAAAAAGAAATAAATAATAATTGAATCTACTAGGTTAATGGGTTGGTTTGAAATTTAGCTTTAATTGAGTTTAGATAAACATAGACCCAAAGAAAAACAGATTTATGTGCATTATTTCTCCTATCAGATTTAACGAGAGCATTCATTAATATCCAATTTTGATTGATTGTTACATGAAAACAGGGCTTGATCATACTAGCAGTGCAAGCTCACTCACCTTCCCTAAAGCCACCAGCATGCAGTGTCGACACCCCTACCATCCCATGCCAGCAAGTCAGCGGTGGCAAAGCTGCAATGCTGTTCATAGGCCTATACCTTGTGGCACTAGGCGTCGGAGGCATAAAAGGATCACTACCAGCACATGGAGCTGAGCAGTTCGACGAAAGCAGCCCACATGGAAGGAAGCAAAGGTCGACTTTCTTCAACTACTTCGTCTTCTGCCTCTCGTGTGGTGGTCTAATTGCTGTGACATTTGTGGTATGGATTGAGGACAACAAGGGCTGGCAATGGGGCTTTGGTATTTCCACTTTGGCAATATTGTTGTCCGTTCCAATTTTTCTTGCTGGTTCTTGTTTTTACAGGAACAAGGTACCTTCTGGAAGTCCACTCACAACAATATGCAAGGTAACAGGACTCCTCTAGATCAAATTAAGTTGCTTTCCTTAGCTGCTGTCCAAAAAACAGACGAAAAAATGCTTATGTCAATCTCACATCAAATATTGAAGGGCACATAATGACCTTTTAGCACATCTATTTATGCCAAATATTATCATTCAAAGAGGCAAAAAACGCTACGTATTCAGCTCTCGGCAGTGGAGTGAAAAATTTCGATTATAATCATCAATTGGTATCATGATAAATATTGCACATTGAAATTTCACCATTCTTAAGTTTGTAGCTTCATCCTCCTGATTAAACAGCTGACATTAGTTTTATTTTCTTTTTCTTTTTCTTTTTTTCTTTTTGTGGGGTGTGTGTGTGTGAAATTCGATAGGTTCTGTTAGCGGCCATTCTGGACACTTGCCTAAGCAGAAGTTCTGGCAATGCAATCGCAAGCATGGCGACAAGCCCTTCCCCTCCAACCCCAATTAGCAAGGAAGAAGAGCAATCAAACACCAAAACCATAGATCTCATTGAAACCCCAACAAAAAGCCTTAAATTCCTGAACAGGGCAGTGGTGGAAAAGCCAGTCCACAGAGGACTAAACTGTTCATTACAAGAAGTAGAAGAAGTCAAGATTGTGCTAAAAATTCTCCCAATATTCGCTTGCACGATCATGCTCAACTGCTGCCTAGCTCAACTCTCCACCTTTTCGGTCCAACAAGCTGCCACCATGAAAACAGAACTTGGATCCTTAAAAGTCCCACCTGCTTCCCTTCCCATCTTCCCTATCCTCTTCATCATGATTCTTGCACCTGTCTATGACCATTTCATTATCCCATTTGCTTGTAAATTGACAAAATCTGAAATGGGTATCACTCATCTACAAAGAATAGGTGTCGGTCTAGTGCTATCCATCGTAGCCATGGCAGTGGCGGCTCTAGTTGAAATCAAACGCAAAAGGGTCGCTTTTGACTCGGGCCTACTTGATTCTCCCAACCCATTACCCATTTCGTTCTTTTGGATTGCTTTTCAGTACTTGTTTTTGGGTTCAGCCGATCTTTTCACCTTAGCTGGATTGTTAGAATTTTTCTTCACCGAAGCACCTGTAAGCATGAGATCTCTGGCTACATCTCTCTCATGGGCGTCTCTGGCTATGGGATACTATCTCAGCACTGTGATTGTCTCCATTGTCAACAGTATCACGGGAAGCTCTAAGCACTGCAAACCATGGCTCTCCGGTAGCAACTTGAATCACTATCATTTGGACCGGTTTTACTGGCTAATGTGTGTGCTAAGTGGCTTGAATTTCTTGCACTACCTTTTCTGGGCTAACCGATACAAGTACAGATCTAAAAGGGCAAACAAGTGAAATTATAGCAGTTGAAGATCAATGTTAGATCGAAGTAAACTTTCCCGTCTCAATTAGCCAATCATAAATGAGACTGCTAGACAGCCCTTTTTCTGTTTTTTTTTTTTTTTCGTTTTTTCGTGTTCTTCATTACCTGTCAACAAGAGATGATAGAACCATGTTTGGATACTTTGAACAATTCTCTGTTAATAAAAGAATGGGGTATCAAATGGTTTATGCTCAAAGATCCAAAATGCTTTTTATTCCAAAGAAACTACTCTTTTTGTTTTTTTTTTTGTCGACCTTGAGCTAGCAGAACTAATGGGTTGATCAGATAAGTAGAGCATAGAATGTAAAATTTAGTTCTCTCAAATTGATTTTCAATTAACTCAAAGTTGGAATTGAAGTTATTGAATTCAAAATAAATAAACTTAAGCTCCTCCGTCCAGCAGAAGAGGTAATCAGAGTCAAAAATATGTAACCATTTTCAATGTCAATTTATGCACGTCATTTTTACTCTCAAAAGTAAAAGAAAAAACAAGAAACAACCTATATAAATTATTAGCTGATATTACTATAAATTGAGCGCTCGCTTAGCATGCGAGAGGTACGGGGATCGATACCCCGCATACTCATTTTCATTAAAAACATGGCACATAAATAGAATTTTTATAGTAACAATTTGCAAAGGACATATCTTTTTTGTTGGAGAGTCACAAATACCTTTAATTTTTTTTTTAATATGTTTAACTGCTATATGTTGATTGATCAATGTTTGCAGTTTTTCTTTGCAAAACCATTCACAAACCAAGGCAGAAAATTTGGGTAAGGCAAGGAGAAATGACATCAAGTTTTGAAGTCGCTTATCTAGTTTAGAAATTGGTGCATTCAAGAAAAGAAAATAAAAATAATACAAAAAGACTTTTCTTATCATTAAATTCAAAAATAATTACAATCAAAATCATTTTGAGGAAAGGAAAAATTTTGAAATGAAGTTTTTCTTACAAAAAAAAATTACATTTGCTTACATCTATTCCTATCCCACTAAAAAAAGATTACCCTAAAAACTGAAAAATCAAAAAGTAGTTTTGATTGTCAATTATTAATCTGGATCCAAACACATTCTCCAGGAATGCCATTGTGAACTACAAACAGCATATAATACCCCGGCGGTGCAATATTTTTTGTTACAGGCGCAACCACACTAACCTTATACCCAAACATCGACAGTTTTTGGGCCCCACCAATTATATCCAAATATATCAGCCGTTGATTCATTCCGAAAGAGTGCGTGGCAAACGGTGGTGCAATCACAGCCACTTTAAAATCTTGATATAGACCGTAGGATGCCACCATGAACGTGATAGCGAATCCCTGACCGTACGATACAACCTTATCTCTAGCCTCCACCGTTAAGATCGAAGGGCGGAGATTAGAGTACTCTTTGGCCATGTAAGGTGGCAAAAAAGCTTCCAAGCTCAATTCAGTTGGGTAAGGCATTGCTGTGAAGTTGTATTGTAAGTGGGGATTACTACCCCCCACTAAGATTCTGCCATCTGGCAACAATATAGCAGCAGAGTGGTACATTCTCGGAATTGTGGTAGGGCTGAGCACAGTGAATCTCTTACTCGGATCGGGTTGGGTAGGGGAGTAAAGAACCGGGTTGAGAACCGGCCCGACCGCGTCCTCCCACCCGGCCGTCCCATTCGACGCGCCGTTAATAATAAGCACGTCACCGCTAGGTAACAGTATCATGTCCGACATGACCCGACTCATTGGCATATTTTCCATCAACCATTGAGGTTCGGGGTCTGTAACCTTTAACCTCCCACAAGTCTTAGAAGCCGCCACGTACACACTAAGCTTTTCAGCCTGGTAGAACCCAAAGGCCGGTGCACCGCCGCATATCATGACCTCCGGCGCCGGTGAATTTCCCCGGAGAGGAAGAAGAACGGAACTACCCGTTGACGGATAGTTCCGTTTCTCTCCGGGTATTTCCGGAAACTCTTTAACAACCCGATTGTTAACGTAATCGAACGATATCGATCTCCGATTGGCGAAAATGAAAAGATCACCATCAGGTAGAAGATGAAGAAATGGGTAGAGATTGTTTTCTTCGAACCGGTCGGTTGTGTTGTGCAAGAAGGGGAGATTAAAGAGCTCTGGTAAGGAGCCATTGATGGAGTTCTTGGGAAAGAACTCGTAGTTGAATTGTCTGCGGCCACCTACGACGATGAGGCGGCCGTCGGGGAGAATGTGGTTGGAGGAGTACCAGCGGCGGACGAGGAGTTGTTGAGGCAATTCAAACCAATCGCATTGTTCGGCGGCGGCGTCGGTGGTGGTGGAGCAGGGAGTAAAGAGGCGGATTTTCCTGTCGCCGGCGAGGTAGCCGCCGGTTTGGACTAGGGTTCCGTCGGGACGGACGGAGGCGGAGGAGCACCAGATGTTGGTGAGGACCATGAGGGGGCGGAAGGTGTTGGAAGCGACGTCGTAGAGGAGGGAATGGGCGGAGCAATCGAGTTTTAAAACGGCGTCGTTGTAGCGGCACTTGCCGGAGGGAAGAGAGAGGTTGGAGAGTCCGAAGTCGGTGCGGTCGAAGATGACGACCTTGTTGTCGTACATGAGCTGCATGTGCATGGCAGAGACGCCTATGCTGTCGTGCAGCCGAACCCATTCTCCTCCGGTACCTGACGGCGTCGTTTCTTGAGGGTTTGGGAATGTGGTAGTGGGGTTGAGGGGAAATGAGTGAGAGGTGGTGAGGAGGAGGAGAGAGAAGAGAAAGAAAGAAAGGTTCTTGAAAGGCATAGATGATGATGACGACGACGACGACATTGTGTTTCTTGGGTTTGCTGTTTTCTGTTTCTCTCTGTCTACAAAACACCGTATAGGCTGCCGGGGAGGGAGAGGAGAGGGGTGGTGTGTTGTTGGATCGATGATCGATGATATGCATGTAAGAATTTAGGGTAGAAAAAGAGTCTTTTATGGCCTCGCAAGTTGGCTATCATAATTAAGAGAAAAATTAGGGATCATAAAAATGATCATAAAAGATTTGTGATTTTTTGATTACTTTAAGGGGTACTTACCAATTAGTCCTATTAACTAGACTTATTTACCTATAGGTTCTAACTAATAAATTTAACACTATAAAAATAAGAGAGTGATAAATTTATCACTAAAAATTTATTCATAAAAACAAAGAGACTGATAAATTTATCACTATAAATTTATTCATAAAAATAAAAGACTGATAAATTTATCTTTATCACTTAATAAATTTATCAATAGGACTTAATGGGTAATAAGTCTCCAAAGTAGGACCTATTGGGTAATAAGTCTCCAAAGTAGGACTTATTAGTAGTTTACCCTTACTTTAATTAGTGTGTGGTGCATTATTCTAAGTGTAATTCACGGGTCACAAAGCTTTTATGATTATTTTCATGAAAAATTTTTCATGATACTTAGCATTGCTGTATAATTAATTATCTAATTTTTTTATTATTTTAATTCAATTAAAATAGTTGTGTTTGAAAAATTAAATGACTCTTTTTTTTATAATTGATTTGATAGTTGTGAGTGAATTTAAAATATTTTAAAAAATAATTTTAAATTTATGATAAATTTTATAAAGGTTAAATTACAATTACAATTATATTCCCTGAGATTGGTTTAAAGTACATATTACTTTCTTTGGTTTAAAAAATTATAAATATCCTATTGTTAGAATTTTTTTATTTAACAAAATTAATTAAAAAAATAAAATTCATAATTATTCTCCTATATAATAATAAAATTATCTAAATTATTAATTGAAACATATTTCTAATATCATTAAAAACTGTTAATTGACTTAATGATTTATTAATAAAATATATAATTTGTTATGAAATTAGAAATATCATGGGGTGAAATGTAATTTCCAGAACCATAGGAGGTGAATTCGTATTTTAATCAAATCTCATCAAGTGTATTTGTAATTTACCCTTTTATAAACCTAAAAAACGTAAAATTATAAATTTTTCATAATTTTGTAATTAAATTTTGAACGTACCTACCCATCAAATTCATTTTGAATGTCAACAAATTTAAGTTTATACCACTGACTTTAATCTTACTACCTGGGATTGAAGAAAAAGATTTTATTTTAAAAACAGAAAACATACAGAATATGAGAGATTTCTATTGAAATCAAAATATTTTTCATTGAATGCAAAACACTTATTTTACTTTTTCACATATTTTTAAAATACTTTCACTCTAATTCCCATACAAAACAATGTTCCAATACTAGCACTTACTTTTTAAATTTAGAAAATTCTATAAAACGGCTATTAAATCAGTGATATTGTATGAGTGAGAATGTTGGGCGATTAATAAACAACATTAGATAAAATGAGTTTTACTAAGATGAGGATATTAAGGTGGATGTGTGACAAAATTAGGGTTGCAAATGAACCGAGCTATTCATGAACAAGTTCGGCTCGGCTCGACTTGTCTCGTTAAGGGCTTGGCTTGGCTCAGCTCGTTTAGTAAATGAGCTGAGTTCGAGTTCGAATATTAGGCTCGTTTGGTAAACGAGCCGAGCTCGAGCTCGCATAAGCTCGGCTCGTTTATCTTTATTTAAATTATATAATAAATATATTATTTATATATTAAAAATATATAAATATATATAAATAATAATATAAATACATTTTTTATATATTAAATAATATAAATAATATTAAAAAAATTTATCGAGCCGAGTCGAGCTGAGCTCGAGTTTCATTAAAATTAACGAGTCGAGCCAAACTCGAGCTCAATAAACGAGCTCGATAAGTAAACGAGCCGAGCTTGAGCTCAGCAAAGCTCAGATCGGCTTGGTTCGTTTGCAGCCCTAGACAAAACTAGAAAAAACTGAGTTAAGAATGGGTATATTCAATAATGGATAAGAGTATACCTATAAGGAGTCTCAATTAAGGGCTAAAGTCAGATCTTAAACTGATACCATTTTAAGTTATTAAATATGCCAAAAGTTTAGGTTGTTAAGAAATGGGCCTAACAATATATATTAAGCTATTTAATAAATAAGAGTTTGTAAATGGAAATGAAAATGCCAAAACCTACCAAATCCTTATTTAAATTGTTGACAGAACTTTCATCTACTGTTGGAAGTACTTATACACTTTTGATGCTATAGACTTGACTATAATTTGACTTGATTTTGTTCAGCATCCCACTGTTGTTGTTTGTTCGTTGTCCTTCAGTAACTAGTTTTTCTTTGTTATCAAAACTAATATTTCCCTTTGCGGAAGACCTTTCATTTCCCATCTTCCCAAACAAGGCAACTGAAGAAGAAAAGACAAACAGTTCTTGAGAGAGTTCTTGCAAGATCTGCAGCACTCTTTGACTCAGGACTAGCTAAACTTGCTTGAGGGCAAACCGAAGATGGCACAAGAACAACAGAAAACGGTGAGCTCTAATTCGAGTTTCATGATCTGGATGGACCATAGCTGGGAGTAACTGATGAAATAAAGCCTTGGGATATGCCTGAGAGGAAAAAGATAAACTCAGATGCAAGGTTGGATAAAGGATTGAAATAACAAGAGAAAGTAATATAATCATTAAAAAAAATTAACTTCCTTGCCTTGTTTTTATATGACAAATTTGGTATAGAGGCTACGATTTGAGCAGTACGAAAAATGGCAACAATAGTAGTTCTGGCTATAACTGTAATATTTGAGATGTTCTCAAACATCATAGCCATGGTGTCAAGAATTGGGCTTGCTTCTCCAACCTGTTTGTCAATGACAATTCAATATCAAATCTCTCAAAATACAGTTACAAAATTCTTTTAAAAGTTTGGGACACTTAGAACAAGTGAAATATTTAAAAATTCAAATACAAATTATAAACCAAAATGTAGCATCACAAGTATTTCTAGCTCGAGATCCCAAGAACTACAAGTCCACAACATTGCAGGTGTATTAAGGAATATTAAGAGATAAATGATACCTTGAGTGATAACTCCACAAGGCACTCATCAATTGCCACCTGAAATTTTCTATGCAATTGATTATCTTAGCTCTTAAATTTGCATCATCAAGTGAGTAATGAATGCTTTTTCGTAGGTGCCTCATAACATCTGTTGTTTGTTTGAACTGTTTTTGTGTGTGTGTGTGTGTGTGGATAAATCATTTACTTTCTTAGGAAATAGCACGCCTCAACCATTTGGTAATGCAAGCTTTAAAATCTTATTGTGAACTGAGAATCGTATGGTTTAGAAAGAAGGGTTCTTCTTCTGAAATCAGATTCATGGCAACACAGTTCCCCTACAGGTCCTTTCGAATACAAGGTCTGACATGAATTTCCCAAAATATGCTTAAGAAATTAAAGGGAAAAATAAAAAAGAAAATGAAGTTTATGTTTTCACATTTGTTTAATTTTCCTTCCTAAGACTAAAATTCAGCTCAAGAGTATCCTTAATCCAAATTGGAATCTCTCAAAATATGCTTAATCCACTCACATTTCTCCGTCTCCCTCTCTTTGGTTTTGCTGCTAAGAAATGCCCGAAAAGAAATTCAATTTCATGTTTTATGTTTGTTTTAAGTTGCCCCAAATTTGAATTTTATGCTTCATGTGGATCTGATCATATATCTTGATTTTGCCTCCATTATTTTGTTGCCTTTTTGTTTGGGGCTATGTTTTTGGTTTTGGATGGAGATTCTCTTCCTTTGCTAATCCCAACCAATTGCATGGTGCTATTGGATAGCCACCATGGAATCCATCTCAAATTACTTCAATCATTTATTTTCTATTATTTGAACGGATGACTTCCACAACAAATTTAATTAATCGGATACTTATAATTGCGAAATGCTAAAAATTCATACTTATTATAAATTTACACATAATAATGTGATAAGAGAGTTAAGTCGATGTATAATAAATTAAAAATTGACCCTAATCATACCATAGGTCAAATTGTGAATCTTTTTTTAAGTCTCAAACATATTCCCTTATAATTACATAAAAACATCTCGAATAATGTCACCTATCATGAAATATTTCATGAAGATTTTTTATCATTTAATTAGTGTGTGATATTTTATTTTATGTGTAATCCGATGGTGGAGAATCTTCATGAAATGTTTCACTATATTTCTTTCATGATATCTAATATTACTTTTATGATATTATGGATATTATCTAGTGTGAGTAACTACATTGTTTTATGGATACTTCTACTCAAGAATACGACCTATTAAATGATGTAATTAGTATCATATATTTATATTAAATGGTACCAAATGTGATCACTCTAAATTGTAAAAAAAGAATAGTTTTTTTTTCCTTGAAAAAGCCAATAGATGTCAAGGATTGAAGACAAATGAGATTTTAGAAGTAACACTAGGGAAACATATTTTGGTAATGTATTGAAGAATTAAAATGTAAATAATTGCACTTCTCGTTCCCTACTTTCCTTTCCTTTTCTTTTATGAATTTTGTTAATGAATTGCTCAGAACATTTGATTAGAAATTTAAAATGTTTATACATAATGCATAAAAATGCATGTTATAACGATTCTAATTTAAACCCGACTCTTTTTATGTTCCAAACTTGGGTTTATGGTTTTTAAATGTTGTTTATATCATTTCCCGTTTATTCTTGCTTAACTTTGGCTATTGAGTTGGTTGGAACATGTTTGGAACAGATTGGTTACTTGGTTTTCAGACATTTGTTGCCTAGATTTTTGCTCTTCCGCTCGAGCGGTACTTCTTGCTCTTGAGCGGGCTTTGCAAACTCTCAGTACTCTTACAGGTCTGCAAAACTACTGGAAAAATATATTTTACGCTCGACCGGTTCTTTTACGCTCGAACGGGTTCAGCTCGAGCGGTGATCTGTTCTCTGCAAAACTACTGAATGAGGTTTTGCCCTAAATCGTTCAAATAATTATTTTGCTTAAATAATGAAATTGGTAATGGGAATATGAAATTCAATGAGTGTTTATGTGAATGGTAGAGATGGATATAGGTATTATCTCTCACTCATGGGGATTTGGACAATTTATCTGTCTTTGAGATTGTATATATGTTTAGAAATATCTATTTTGGGCTATTGAAGGAGGATAGCTATGTGTGTCTTGGGCGAAAGTCCTGAAAACACTGTGTATACATGGGTGCTGAATCCCGTGGACTTCAAATTCCGTAAAATGACAAATTGAAGTGTTTGTATGTAATGGTTGTGTGGTAGGAAAACCACTGAGTTGTAGCCTCAGTTGGGTTGTCTGGATAACAATGGGTGTCACTCATGAATTGAGAAAATATGAAATGATGGGAAACGAATTTATATAAATTGGATTGGAATATAGTATTTGGCATATTATGATTTTTGAAGGAAAAAGAGTGGTAAACAATCTTGTCTTTGAGCAGTGAACATGTGCATCATATTTATAACCTTGTTAAAGTTCATATATTGTATTAAACTGTTTCTATTAGGTTTTGCCTCACTCTATCTTGAGAAAAATCATTTTTAGGTGTTGGTGATATGCCTCCTCCAAGGACTTAGCTTAGGAGGACTGTGGAACTGAAGGCTCAATCTTATTATTTTTGTACTTAACTTTTGTGCAACCAAAGGGCTTTAAATGTATTGGACTGAAGATCCACTTTCGTTGTAATCAAGAATTATCTTGGAAAGATGTAAGCCATTAAGGCGAATGATTATCTGTGTAGCCTTTAATCAAATTTTTATTTTATTAACAGCAGTGCTACATTCACACAATTTCTTTCCCCAATAATTCCTTAATAAGGTGATAAGACATAATGCATCTAAGTAGAGTTTTCAAGAAATATTTAAATGTACGTTAACTTTTCAAATTTTACTTGTCACGTCATTCGAGAATTTAAAAGAAGAAATTTTGTGTATGAATTATTTTTCTATTTTATTACAATAATAAAGTACGCGAAAAGAAGTCAAATGATAGAAATTTTCCCCATTTGGTAAACTTTATCAGCCCACCACTGACTTAGCTCTGTCATTTGAATTGTTCACCCTTTAAGTTCATAACTACGGGCCATTTTTTGAGGGTTTACCAAAAAATAAAGAAAGAAAACAGAAAAGTGAAAAAAAATATAGCTTTTTCTTCTTAATTTTTTTTCCTTCTACAATTTCTTCTCTAATCTTTAATCCAAAGACATTCTGAAGGGTCAAGAAATTAACATGTTTTTGAGGTTTACAGTTTAATTTAAGTAATGATATATAATAGAATTTGTGTACTTATTTTTTTATACAAAATAATGTATTTTTTATGGTCCTTTTATTTCAAACGAAAGTATCAATTATTTTAATTCATAATTTTAAAATTATTTCATATCATTCCCAACATGTGAAATGGATAGCTTCATTTATAAGGCTTTGTATTCATGATGTCCAAAAATAGGATTTACCTTGACTGATCTGTGATGGCCATATTAATCCACGAAGCAAACCATATTTATCTTAGTTTTCTAATAATGGATAGCCAAAGCTAGCAAAATCCTTAATAGAGTAAGACTTAATTTGGAATTAAGATTTGGAAAGATATTTGTAGGGTAAAATTTAAATGAAATATAAAAGGCTGATCACGAATGATTCATACAAAATGCAATGGAGGGCTAGGATAAAATTTAGTTATGGAAGGGCTACAATCAGAATAAATCTCAGCCATTCATTATTTTTTTTCTTCTATTCTATTATGTATTCTTAGCATTATTGATACATATTAGTTCAAAACAAACTTCTGATTCAAGGATCTCAACTTAGTAATCCTTTGCAAAAAGTGTCTATTCACCCGAAAAAACACAGCTTATATATGATAAATGAATATTACAATTGGCAATTTGCTCTTCAAATCACATCAATATGAACTTTGAAAAGGTAGGGAAGGCTACTCTGTCAATTAAAATTATCATGATCTAAACAAAATTATGGGTTTACATAATTGTATTTTCCCCAATATTTTTGACTTGGGCTATGTTAATAAATATATGAAACTCATAATTTAAATTAACCACACTTGGTTTGGGGTTTGATTTTTTAGTTTTTTTTTTTTTAAATAAGGTGTGAAAAAGTTAAATGTGTTTTTTAGTAGTATAGATGCAGTCACACTTAAAGAGTGGGTCAACAATATATATATTTTGATTCGTTGAAATAGTGAGACCTATCATTTTGAATGGGGTCATTTATACTTTTAGGGTAAGAGGTTTACATATTTAGATCAATCACATTTCGTATATTAGGGTTTAGTGTTCATTTTCATATAGATCTATGACTTAAGGTTCATTTGAGAATTGATATTTTTAGTAACATTTTGATTTTTTTATGAAAAGATATGTAAAAAAAGTACAAAAATAATTTGACAAGTTATAGTATTTTTTGGCTAAAAACCTTACTTCGCAAACAAGGCATTAGTTTTTTGGTGACTAAAAAGTTTTTTTTTTTTTTTTTTTTTTTTTTCACTTTTTGACATTTTTATCTAAAAATAAGTAACTTGAGAAACAATCCTTTATATATGATCTTTTTTTTTTTGGCAAAACTAGTTTAACCTCGTACGTGTTAAAGAACTTAACATGGTAGACAAATTTGTTTTCAAGGAAAAAAGAAAATGGAAAATTAACAAAAGTATAGCACTGAAATAAATGCTACTGATTATTGATTAAGATTGTATTAATACATCTATATTTCTATTCCCAAAATAAGTTAAATTTTTTAAAAACGGAATGATTGGCGAGTACAAGAATAACTTGGCTTGTCATTTGTCGAAAGGTGTATCCTTAACTTACCGTGCATATGGCAGGTAGAGCAGAGCTTTTTATCATCATTGTCTCAGTGTATCTGAATATGTTATGGGTTACGATGGTTACAGTTTTGAAAGGCCGAGTTGCCTCATTTGTTGATCACATACTTGTTGATGACTTGTTGTTTTCCTTTTTACTAAAGGTATGCATGTATAGGCATGAATGTGTTAGGAACACACATAAATACTATTTTTGAGAGTTTGGAAAGTGTGAAGGAAATTGGGTATTTGTGAACATGTTTTGAAAAAGGCAAATCTGTTGTAAGTACGGAAAATGGGAGAAAAGTAATGGGCTTGGTGAAATTGTTTTTTTTTTAGAATTGTTATTGTCATGAAAGTTTGGGAAAAATGGGTAATGAAAAGAAAAGAAAGGTGGATCACTTATAGTGTTGAATGAAATGGCTGATTTTGAGAAAAGTTCATATATATGTATATTTTGTATAAACTGCCACATTACTATTCTAGTATGAGATTGAGCATTCATGATCATAGCTATCTGTGAGTTGTTATTGTTTAGGATCATGTTGAGATCCCTACTAGACTTTATGTTCATCCCACGTTGTTGAATCTTTTTCAGGTGATAATCAGGATGTGCTACAAGATTTTGGATCTTCTTATTTGTTGGCCACAGGGCCTCTTTTGTGTTGGCGGAATGCCATTGATGAAAAAGGGTTACACCCTTCTTCCTGAAATTTAAATGATGTAAGCCCACGGGCAGTTTATTTAGTATGCTCATGTTGTGTTTAACTTGCATTCGGATGAGAGAATAGTTATTTATTTCTACTAGTTGAACATTTGAGTTTATTTCCGCATGTTATCTCTGAAATTGAATTTAATTAATGAATTTGGTAATGATTTTGAGTAATAAAAAGTGGGGCGTGACAAATCCTTTGCAAAAAGCGTCTGTTTACTAGAAAAAACAAGGCTTATATCTAATAAATGAATATTACAATTGGCAATTTGATCTTCAAATCACATCAATATGAACTTTGAAAAGGTAGGGAAGGCTACTCTGTGAATTAAAATTATCATGATCTAAACAGAATTATAGGTTTACATAATTGTATTTTCCCCAATATTTTTGACTTGGGCCATGCTAATAAATATATGAAACTCATAATTTAAATCAACCACACTTGGTTTGGGGTTTGATTTTTAGTATTTTTTTTTTTTTTAATAAGGTGTGAAAAAGTTAAATGTGTTTTTTAGTAGTATAGATGGAGTCACACTTAAAGAGTGGGTCAACAATATATATATTTTGATTTGTTGAAATAGTGAGACCTATCATTTTGAATGGGGTCATTTATACTTTTAGGGTAAGAGGTTTACATATTTAGACCAATCACATTTTGTATATTAGGGTTTAGTGTTCATTTTCATATAGATCTATGACTTAAGGTTCATTTGAGAATTGATATTTTTAGTAACATTTTGATTTTTTTTATGAAAAGATGTGTAAAAAAAGTAGAAAAATAATTTTACAAGTTATAGTGATTTTTTGAATAAAAACCTTACTTCGCAAACAAGGCATTAGTTTTTTGGTGACTAAAAATTTTTTTGGTTTTCTTTTTATTTATTTATTATTTTTATTTTTTTCACATTTTGACAATTTTATCTAAAAACAAGTAACTTGAGAAACAATCCTTTATATATGATCATTTTTTCTTCCCGCAAAACTAGATTAACCTCGTATGTGTTAAAGAACTTAAGATGGTAGACAAATTTGTTTTGAAGGAAAAAGGAAAATGGAAAATTAACAAAAGTTCAACACTGAAATAAATGCCACTGATTAGGTTTGTATTAATACATCTATATTTCTATTTTGAGAAATAGAATGATTGGCTAGTACAAGAATAATAAATTTATAGGGATCAAAAGGTTAAAATTTTAGTTTAGACAAGTAAAAGTGAGATTTGAGAAAAATAGTACACTGAGAACAATATGAAACATGCATGCAACAAATATATATAAAAGATGCTGGATATATAATATAATGATATTCATTCAATATGAAAGCCAGGTGTATATGTGCATAACTATGTACAATATAGTATTTACATCATGAGAAATCCTATAGTCAGTAATATATATACCACATATATATGACTATACTAAGCAACTCAGTATATAACATAACCAAACCCTAGCTAGACTGTATACGTACCAAACTACGGAAGAGGAACTGAATGAACCATAGAATCGTAAATAAGATCATTAATGACATCTTGCAAATACAACCACTTGTGATCTGGCTGGCAAGACATAGTGCAGAAATGGCACTCGAGTACAATCTTCTTGTATTGTTGTCTCACCTCAATCAATGGCAATAAATCGAACTCATGGTAATCACATAACATGGCATAACGACGACGATGGCGTGGTTCCCAGAAAATCTTGTGACCCATAATGGCTGCCGTGATTAAGAGTGAGAAAACTAAGAACTTGAGTGATACTTTCATTTCAGTTGAAGCATTGAAAGGAAAAATTTTACAAGAGCACTTATCAAGCCAAATAAATCGAGAAATCTAACCGAAATGTATTTCTTCTTCATCCAAACGATTTCTCCAACGGCAAAGACCACAACCACTAGAGCAGTACCAATACCAAGAAAAGAAAAAAGATTTCTTCCCTCCCCAAATTGTTTGAAGGATGCACTTAAAATTTCAAAAACTACATTTGCGGTTGCACAATACTTATCAAACTTGGTTTTTCTTATCTTTTGGTAAATCTTAAGAAAAATCTCTTTCATCTCTCCCTCTATGATTAATTAATATCGGTATGAAATGGGTTTTTCAAGGTCACCAGGAAATGGTGAATCTCACCTAAAATTTAGAAGAGAAGGTGACTTTTGTTGAAAATGATAAATTTTATTGGAGATGGAAATGAAAGGCTAGAGATTTATCAATGGTTGAACCAAATCAAAGAGAAGAGATGGTAGAGAGAGGTGGTTGAGTGAAAGGCAAAGCAAGCATGAAAGGAGAGAGAAAATGGTAGATCATCCCTTTGTATATTTCCAAATCCCACTCCCTCATTCACACATATGATAATATTGACCCAAAAAAAAATCAACAAGAGTCTATTTTAATTTTAACTAAAAAAAATCATTTGAGGGTTCTTCACCATTCTAAAAAGACAAATAAAGAAATAAATAAAAATGATTTCCATTATTTTGTTGCCTGTGCTTAAACAAAGGAAAGAAAAAAAAGGTATACCTGGAGCTCACCCTTAGAATGCTGAATGCCTCACTCTCAATGCAGCAAACTCTCGAAGTATCACGTGTCTATACTCTCACTTATCATCATTCACCAAAATCATAAGTCTCACCTTCTCCACCAATTATAACTTTCTATTTCTTTATAGGAAATTTTTGGCTTATATTTATAGGAAATTTTCAACAAAGGGGTTGAAGGAAATCTTTATAATTATTTATACCCATAAATCTTTATAATTATTTTTAATTATCTATAAATAAATCTTTTTATTTTCAGATTTTTCTCTTAAAATTTTGAGTCAATTTTTATGGCTTATAATTATACAAAGATTTATGTCACTCATAAATCTTTAAATTAAATCTTTATGGCTTATAAATCTTTATAAAGATTTATGGTTGCCATAAATTTTTATTTATACCCATAAATCTTTATAATTATTTTTTAATTATCTATAAATAATTGAACTAATTATGAGTATTCATATAATTATGTATAAATAAATCTTTATAAAGATTTATGGCTTATTGTAGACGCGCCCGAATCGGGCTTTCGCTACTACAGTTCGGACTCAAATGTCACGGTTCTGAATCTAATCTCGCAAAGTGCAATGCAAAACCGATAAATCACCAAAGAGTCCAAATTCGGCAAATCGTTTTGGAAAACTGATTTTTGTAAAGAAGTGCCAAACATGGACTGCTTTGCCAGATACAGAGTCGCCACCTAAATATTTTATTTTTGGGGAATTTAGGAAACCCTGACTCGTGCCTAAGGCCACGTGTCCTTCATCACCAAAGTTGCCTCGGCTCGGGAACTTGGGTACGATTGGGGAAGGTCATCTATGAGCACCCCCGCTCGCCCGATCAAAGATCGGCCTGTGCTAAGCATGATATCTTGTTTTTGAAAACACATGTGTTCTTATTCCGGTTAATTAGCTAATCTTACTATGTGATGCGCACAACACACAAGTATAGACTAGATCACCTAATTTGGAACAAAACATTGCATATCCGTTTGTTTGAAAATGGTTTGGAAGTTTGCTACTCACAAGTAGGCTAAATCAAGGATTTCAACGAATTGTTCCAATTCAAGTAATCCAACCTTCACCCACAGGCATTCAGGCAGTTAAACACTTAAGCAGTTAGCCTCATGGCAAGCATGCTATACATGGCAGTCAATAGCACACATGCAGTATGCTAAAGCATAAATACTCACAGTGTACTTCGAGCCAAAACAAGAGCTAGTTAGTAATCGTGCATGATCCTAGCTTATGTTAAAATGGCTAATGCAACACATGCAAAATGCAACTAGAAATAGGCTTGGCTATTCTAAGATGACATATGAAATGCAACAATTGATACATGTATTCAAATTGGAATTGAAATACAATGCAGTTAGTATGATACGCCGAGCCTGGTGCATGCAATACAGATGAATGATGCAAACATGCATAGCATAAGGATGCTAATTGAAACATGCCCTAAAACTAACCATTGAAAGCGGTTAAGTAAAAGGGAGAAAGACGTCGGGTTGGAGGACATGCACACACTCACGCACACTTATTACAAAATATGCCCTCTCGACGGAAGGTCCGAATAAATAATACAAATCAACTAACTAACTAACTAACAAGCTAATTAATTATTACATAACCGAATGAATAACTAGCTACAACTAATTATTACAAAACTTAATTAATTAACAAATTAACTAATTAAATTACAAAACCAAATGCTAATTAGCAAGTAAGGAAAACAGTAAACAATGCTGTTTCAGCTCTGTTTGGAGGAGAAGATGATGCATGCTCGGTTGCCGTCCCGAAAAGCTCTCCGGTTGCTCTCAAGAGGCTCTGTCTGCAGGGTGTCCTTAAGGAATTCCTACTGAACCTTACCAAAACCAGTTTGGGGAATACACTAGTGGCCTGCCGGCCATGGGGAGCCACTGCCGACCATCCTGCCGGCCAGGAATACACACTGCCGGCCATCAACAAGAGGGTGCCGGCCACTGATGTGCTGGGACACCAAGTTACAGTAGAGCACAAAATAGAGGAAATGGAGGGTCTCCCAAGGATATGTACGCACTATGCCACCCCATATCACCTCAAAACATCAAGGGGGAGGCATAATCAGATCCACGACCATCAATCACGCATCCCGATGCATGATAGCCAAAGATCCAACATGTGCAAATCAATGTGAAATGAATGCACACATAAACACATAAAGCCTAAAACTCTATCATGTGTGATCAAGAGCGTCGGCCACCGAGAATTGAAACACGTTTCATCACTTGAAGTATGAAACGTCCCTCGTTTTTCGTGCTCAGATTAACACTTAACGCAAGCAACAATGCAATACAAGCATGACATACACAAAGTGACTCAAGCATGCAAACATGCAACATGACTTAAACATGCAAACATGTAATGCGATATGAACAACCTAACAAGGCTAATGGCATGTTCAATGCTAATACATGAAACAACTAAGCATATACAATGCAATCAAACGCAAGCATGCAAACAACATGCAATTAATTGTGCTCAATGGACTTAAACCAAAATAGACAGACCTCAGCTATGCCCAAATCAGTGGCCAAACACCAAAACAAAGGCACCAAAAGACAAGGCATGCATGCACAATGCTTTGGCCAATCAACTAGGCCTAAGAGCACAACCCTCAAGAGTGCTCAAGGAGTGATAAACATGGAAGTGTAACAACACTAAATGTGCTGAAATGAGGTAAGAAAAAGGTGCCAAACCACTCAAACAACACAAGCATGGCATGCTAGAGTCCTTAAGCATGAAGGCTAATAAAGAGGACTACAAAGGAGGAATGCAATACATGGAAAATATGCATGAACCAACCATGGACAGGGCTAAAATAGGTCATAAAAATGACCGAAACATGCTAAGATGGAGGCTCAAAGACCTAGGCATGCAAGCATACAAGCTAAGCCATAAACTAGGCAATAATGCACAACACTCAAAGGCACTTAAAGCATGAATGAAGTGGGAATATGGCAATGCTATAAGCTCTGAAATGGAGTACTAAATGATGCCAAATCATCTAAATAGCTCATAGATAGCATGCAATGGCGCTCAAAGCTTAAGGCAAGCAAGAGCATTTATACTACAAATATACAAAACATGGAGCATGTGGCTAAGACAACCCAAAATAGTCCTAGAACATGTCAAAATGATGCTAAAACATGTATGGAATGAAGCCAAAATGTGCTAGCATGGAAGGCATAAGACATGGAATATGCAAGGCAAATAGAGTGGATTACACTACACCTATTAAGGCCAAGCATGGAATGAATCAACCAACAAAAGTCAGAGTTATATCATGGTATAATAACCCCAAAACCCCACTAAGATGGCATCCCAAAGACCTAAGCAAAGAGGCATGCACAATGATCCATTCATGAGGCATAAAACACAAACTCTCCAAGGCATTGAAAGCATGTCAAATGCAAGTGTATGACCACATTTCATGGACTAAAATAAGATAACAAGTGATACCAAATCATTAAAATAGGTCAAGTAACACATGTTAGTGGACTCAATACACAAAGCCAACAAGCTAGATTGAACCAAGGCTATACAAAGCAAGTCATGCATGACCAAAAAAACACAAATAAGACCTCTAGCATGGTAAAATAAGGCTAAAATTTTCCTTGGGTCAAGCCAAAATCATGCTAAAAACACAACTTAAAGCACAAAGCATGTTAAGGCAATAGAGAGGATTGCACTACAAGTGCATGGAACATGCAAGAGGTGACCAAACCAAACCAAACCAAAACAGAGGTATGACATGGAAAAACATCACCAAAAACCTACTGAAATGGAAAGAAAACAAGCTAAAATGACATGTCAAAGCATGAAGCATATAGAGTTAGTTTAAGTGATTTACACTACAAGTGTATTAGGCATGCATGGAGTGACCAAATCAACCCAAAAAAGATCTAAGGCATGGTAAAACATCACCAAAAACCTACTGAAATGGAGCCAACACATGCAAGAAAGACATGCTACTTTGGTGAGCTACAAATGGGATTGCACTACACATACAAGATGCATGCAAAATGTGACCAAACCAGCCATGGAAAGAGTTAAGGCAGGCCCTAAAAGTCACAAAAAAGTTCCTAAACTAAGCCTCAAAAGTAAAGGGATACATGCTCCTTTGATAGGCCAATAACTCAAGCAAACAAACAAAAAGGGAGGGGGTCACCCCTCTCTAGTTTTAGGCCTCAAAACCACATGCCTACCACTGAAAATCCACTAGATTTCAGTGGCTAAAAGGCCAAACCAAGACTACCTCAAAGGCGTTAAAGCGTGGCACAAAACAAAGCCAAACAAGGAAAACAAGAGGGTTGTGCACCCTTAACACCAAGAAGACCTTAAACAATCATCAAAAGCACTCAAATACAGAACTTTTTTCAGTTGAAATCAAGGCCTAAAACAATATGAAAGGATGGCCAAAATGAGATACAAATAAATGCTAAAAAGGGGAATATACTCACCCTTGAAGATCAACTTCGAAACCAGCAACCTCAGGGGCCAAAAACCAAGTTTCAGAGCTCAAGTAACACTCCCAAGAACCTCAGCCCAAAGATGGTGGTGTATCTCTATGTGTTGTAGTGTAAAAGTGCAAGAAAAATGGACTTTAGAACACTATTCTATGCAATATAGAGAGAGAGAATGAGAAATATATATATATATATAGAGAGAGAGAGAGATCTTTCTTCTCTAAAATGGCTGAACCTCTACTAAGGAGAGAGGGCCTCTCCTTATATAGAAGAAAAACAATGCAAAGCTTGTTGAATAAGCTTGGAAAGGGGCTCATCCCTCCATACACGTGTATAAAGGGGAAAGGAGTGAAAACCAGCTGGCTCAAAAGATCTGGCATGAAACCTACTGAGACAAGGGTTCTGTCGGCCATCAACAGTGGCCGGCAGTGGCTCATTGATGGCTGGCAGGCTTAATCAATGGCCGGCAGTAACAAAGGCAGGAAGTGGCCGGCAGTGCACCAAGAGAATCAAGCTGGAAGGGCCAATACATGGTCCAAAAATGGGGCAGAAAGGATACAGGGTTTGGAAAGCTCAAACCTGTGACGTTTCGCCGCGACAGTCGAGTACTCAACGAGCAATCGAACTAGTTGTTGGATGTACCTGCAAGCACAACCAAGTCTTGAAGACGGTCAAAAATGGGGTGTCAACACTTATAAAGATTTTAAGATTTATAAGCCTTAAATCACTGATTCATTTATAATTCTGATCTTTTTATAATTGTATAAAGATTTATGGCTTATAAAGATTTCTGTCACTGATTTATGTCTTATAAGGATTTTATAAATTTTTTGATTTTTTTTTAATTTTGAGTCAATTTTTTTTTATTTTTTAAGTCTGTCATTACTAGACCATTCTAAAATTTACAAAATTTGAGTCAATTTTGAAAGAAAAAAAAGTTTAACTAAAAATAAAAATAAGCCAAATATACATATATATGTATATATATATAATTATGAAAGTTGGCTTACTTTTATGTTTTCTTTTTCTTTTTTTTAATTTAAAAATTTTGACATAATTTTTTTAAAAAAATCACTAAACACAAAAATAAGTCGAACTAAAAAGCCAAAAAACGATACTCCCAAAAGAAGCCAAAGTTTTACAACTGATGATGACTTATCCAAATTCTTCACAATCACAGATGCCAAGGATTCCCTAGACTAGTCATCCATGATTTTTAGTTCTGAGAGAGATTTTGAAGCAAAACTATCATCTTCCTTAGATCCACAAATAGTTTTAGGAAGGGTGAACCGCTATCAACTGCCTGTAACTTGCAATCTTCCACCAAATGCAAGAATGGATCCACCTGAGAAAATATAAACATAGTAAAGCATACACATATAAAAATAATATTAGTATAGTCAAAAAGACAAATTATAAGAAACCACATCCAAAATCTAAATCCACTAAGGATATTACTTGTTATAATTGTGAAAAAAAAAGGGTCATTATTCTAATAAATGTAAAGAAAAACAAAAATTAAAAGTAAAAGTTAATCAACTCCAAATCAATGATGAATCAAAGAATCAATTATTTGAAATCTTCTAATTAAACTAATCTACTAGAAATTCTGATAATAATTCTAGTAATCCTCAGGATACATCTTCTGATTGCCATTCACCTAGTAATAATTCTGATAATAATATTGAATTAGGATGTAATGATGTTTGCTGTAAACCAATTAAACAACTCGATGTCCTTACCAAACAACATCAAGAAGAAACTACCCTTATTGAATTAATTAGTCGATTAGAGGATCCAGAATTAAACCAGAAATATACTACTAAATTAAAATCTTTATTAACTAATAAGAAATTGAAACCCGACAAAAGACTGTAAACAATTTCAACACAGGAGAATGAGTAGACACAGAAATAATGATTCAGTTAGTAACAGAATACAACATAACTTGGCTCTAATACCAAAAGGTTAACGGAAGCAGGAAGGAGGAAATAGCAGGAAATAGAGCTAAAATTATAAACCGAAAACAGTTTAAATAATAATAATAAAACTTACAATTGTTTACTGGAATGAAACAAACAGTTCTTCAAAATACATAACTTGAAAACGACCTTGAAAATAAAATTACAGAGACAGCTATTTTTCTTGAGGAATGAGCACTTTCAATTTTTTCTAACTCTGCCTTATTCTTGACTGAAGAGGCTCTTTTATAATCAAAAGAGACTACTGTTAGCCTTGTGAGTGAATGATCTTGCCTTGAAAGGAGCATCAGGAGCACATGGGAGCTGTCTGCTGCTTTCTGTGAGTGACTAAAGTTGATGGCTACCTTTTACTGTGCTGAATTTGTCGGTTGGTTGAATCATGATGAATGAGGAATAGTAATGTTGACTTTTTGATGAATAGTGAACAGTAAATTTGAGGCATGTGACTTAGGGAATCAATATAGATATATATATCAGCAGCCTTTCTCAAAAGACGAGTATTGATTGAAGCTGATAATTATAGCTATATAGAATCCAATGACTGAATTAAGCATATGGGTCCTGAGCATCTTGAAACTGGGGCCCATAAGGATCCTGATTAGTTGAACCTTCAGAAGAGTCTGAACTGTCTAAACTTTCTTCTGAATCACTATTATTCGAATCTGACTTGGCTTGGGCCATAAGGAGACGAGCCATTTGGAGAAGCTCATCCTTGGATGACTTGGATTTAGGCTTAACCTTGGACTTGGATTTTTCCTTTGATTTGGGCTGATCAGTGATGGGTTTTGCTGACTTAGACTTAATCTTTGACTTGGATGACTTAGGCTTGGAAAAACTGGATGTTGGGCTTCCAAGATTGACTAGAGGAAGTTGGCTTTCTTGTGTTAATGGAGCAGCTGGGATCTGTTGAGCTTTAACCATAGCAGGAGTTAGAGCATGTATGTTGATTGGGAATTCAGCTTGAACAATTTCAACGATGCGTGGAATTTTGAAATTATCCCACCATTTAACCATGTGTTGACGGTAAATAACATCATCAGAAATACCATATTGCCATTTGAATATCCAAGGGATTTTATATTTGGATATAAAAATAAGCAAATGAGGGAATTTCCTTTGCTGAGGAGTGAATGAGAAAACAGTGGAGAAATAATTGACTTGTTCCATAATTACGGATGGGAAGATTTCTAAAATGGCGCCATACTGAGTCCACCATCGCAAAAACCAGGTAGGTAACTCTGATTTGAACTTTTGATCAAATTGAAGAAACCACGAGTGACTGTTTGACTCATTTTGATACAAAAGGACTTTGAACCAAGCATCAATGTAATCATAGTAACTGTATTGAATTGAATGACCAGACAAATCTCTTAGTTGGTAAGAAGAAGCCCAATCAACTAGAGAAACAAAGTTGTGAATATAGAGTGAATGGTACACAATTTTACTTGTGTAAGTACGATCATAAATGGGTTTAATCACAATAGATTGATGGTTGAACAGGATATCTTTATAGAAGGTAATTGTCTTTTCTGGATGGAAAGGAACAAAATGCCATCCAGGAGGGAAATAAGATTTAACCAGATCATGAACAGTATGACTCTTTGGGTGACTAGGTTCTTTGAAAAAGAGATTAGTAGTGGTGGATTTAACATAATCAGATCGGGCAGTTTTAATGGGGTTAGGAGGGTATGGAGTAACTGCTTGACTAGATGAAGCAAAGGGATCAGTAGCCAAAGCAGATGTATAACTAGGTTTAGGAATGTTACCAAGAATCTGGTAACGGTTAACCAATTCAGCAGGGTGATATTTGGTAACTAACTCCAAAGGAGGAGGAACAAAAGGTTGACTAGATGGGACCAAGGCTTTAGAAGGAGGCTGGGGACAAGACATCTGTGAAATAGATAAATGAAATTAGCATCCACAGAGGATATCTAATTGATCAGTATGTGAATGTAAACAGTTAATATAGTGAGCAAGTTGCTAGCGTTGAGCTTTAATCTGATGGAATTGAATATATTGAGCACATTTGATAGGTAAATGGGTTGATTTGTTTTCCTAATTTCACTCTTAGTATAGCGACCCCGGTCTTTTCCTTTTGATTGTTGTATCAGGACTTATGTTCCGTAGACTCCGTTGTTATCAGATTGTTGTTATCGTCCTTTAATTTCTTATTTTTGAGTTATAGGATGTGTTGGGCAGGTTTGTGACAGGTCGGTTGAGTTTAGATGCCTAAACTAGTTGCCCAGATTTTGACCTGTCCACTCGAGCGGGGACCCTGTTGTTGCTTGTCCGCTCGAGCGGGGGTTTTGGCGCTCGAGCGGGAATATCACCCATCCAGTATTTCCTGTGTAGTGTTGGATGCTCGAGCGGGGGATTGGCCGCTCGAGCGGAAGGTTGTGAGTGACGCTCGAGCGGGGAGTTGGGAGCTCGAGCGGGGACCTGTCTGCAGAAACTTCTGGGAGTGTGCATCCGCCGCTCGAGCGGGAGTCTGTGAGTGGCGCTCGAGCGGGGGTTTCCACGCTCGAGCGCGGCGACTGTTATAAAAGGGCGAGATCCGACTTTCTGGACCATTTTTCATCTCCCTCTTGTTTCTAAAACCCTAAAACCGTTTTCTCTCTCTCCCTACACACTTTCTCTCTTAGGTTTGATCTATTTAGGGTGTGTTTCTACCCTAGACCCTTTATTAAAAAGTTAGAGTGGGTCGAGAGCTTCAGCTTAATCTGAACAAGTTTGGATTTGGAGCACTTTGAGTTTGGATCTTCATCTCCATCTTCTCTTTTTGGGCTATTTCCTTGAGGTAGGGATCTCCTACTCCAATGTATACGTTTTGTTATGAGTTTTAGCATTTTAATATGTTGGGGGTAGTTTGGTAATTTTGGAAAAAACCCTAGTTGTTGTATTAAATTGAATGGTATGTTTAATTTAAGGAAAATTGGGAAAATTGGTTGAATTCATTGCATTGAGGAATTTATTGATTAAATGGGGTAGTTGATTAATTTAAATCATTTGCCTATTGAATTGTTGATTTATTTATTTCCAGTCTAGAAATAACTATTTTGGGCTATCGGTGGAGGATAGTCATGATTGTTGTAGACATTGCATGTGGATTAGGGATAACTGGAACTAATCACATTGTTTTAGTCATTAACTTTGACTGTTCAATTAATACATACATTAAATGTATTGATTGTGTGTTGTATATGTTATGTGTTTACATGCATTGCATTGTTTGGGAGGAGATAGGGGATGTACTCCACAGTTTAGGGGAAGATAGGTGATGGACCTCTAAACCGGATTTTGTTTGGGAGGAGATAGGGGATGGACTCCATTAGCATCACTATTATGTGTGCTTATTTATATTGAAGTGTTTTATTGATACAGCACTAAAATGTGTATCAATCTGGAAGTATGAAGTGTTTTGATATGAGCCTGAGTCTCATTTGTGTTGTTGATATTGGACGTAATGTGAATATGCTATATAGTTCACAGTTGTAAGTTTGGTCAGGTTCTGAGCCATATTGATAATAATGGAAATTGATAAATGTCATAGACATTAGTGTCTTAAGACTGTATGTTGATATAATTGATTATCATGGTTAACCATCTATTAAATGCTAGGACTTTATTCAATGCTTATATTTGGTTTAGTATTTTTTTACTGGGCTGTGGCTCACCCTATATGGGAACATCATTTTCAGGTTTAGGTGATAAGCTACCTCCAAGGACTTAGCTTGGAAGGACTTGGATTGGAAGACTAGTTTAGTTATTTGTTTTGTTTTAATATTACATGTAATTACAAGCTGAGGGCTTAATTTGTAGTTGAGTTAGTACTCATATTTTGTGTCCAAGTGTTGGCTTGGAAAGATGTAAGCCCATAGGGCATTTACTTTCATTATTACATGTAATGTCTTTATTTAAGGATACTCTGATGAATGAATTATGGTTTATTTTCTTAAGTAATGCATCTTATTATTATGTATGTTATGGGTTATTTTTGAGGGCGTTACACTTAGTCTTAGAGACCCTCATATATTAGATGCTTTAACTCTAAACATTCAATTACATGGCTCATTTACAAATATGAAAGAAAAGGTTCATAATATTACTTTAATTTATTGTGTTCATTACAAATGTATTAAAACCAATTTGAATGTTCAAGCATTACACAAAAGTCCTAAAGACAAAACCTTACTAATCCAAAGTAGCAATAATGATACTAATATAAACATTCCTCAAATGATTGAATGGAAAAATATTACTCTCCCCGACCAATGAATTACAGTTAATGAAAATTACAAACATAATCAATGACAATCTACTTGTCAAGATATTCAAGATATTCAACAATTTATTGATGGATCTGTTAGGATTAAATTTAATCGATCTCAATCTTCTCGTCATAGTACTTCTAGCATACCTACTGATGTTGAAACTGAGATGAAATATTTAATACACCTTTATTCAGAAAAAATAGTCAAATTCATATTGGTCAAACTTCCCATAGTAAAATGAAAGGTGTAGATAACTCCACCACTTCTCAAATTAGTAAACCTGTTTATTCAACACACACACATTTACCCGATGATGACACTGAATCTCAAGATTCCCCAATCCAAACTGATTTCGAAGTTATACCTCCAATCAATCCTCAATTAATGACCATTAGGAAACCTTTTGCTCCTGATCTTGATAAATTACACATTGAATTTAAATCTAAAATTAATAAAACCAAACGTCATACTTATAGGCTTAAATATGATTTTGATCAACAATCTAAAATTACTCGTAAATGGTACAAATTTATGATTGAACATAAAATTGAAATTCCTTTCTTTGAATATTTAGACGACCATTATAAAGAAGTTCAAACAATTACAAAACATAAATAGAAAACTTCTCCTACTACTACTGTTAGTTCTAGTCATCCTCCCTTATCTACCATAATTATAGAACATCAAGGATCTACTATTCAGGCTTCTCCTTTTAAATTAACTGGCACTGACCCTGAAATCAAAAAAGTTATTGAACAAAATAATTATACCAATCAATGTCTAAAAACTATTGGTAAACAATTAGATAAGATAGAAACCAACTTAGAAGATTCGGCTAACCACACCTCTTCTAGTAAACAAACTTTAGACCAACCAATATTAAATTTACCTAGTAATCTATCTAAACGAGATAGTCTAATAACTCAAGATAATTCTATTGTTAAAGTTATAGAACAATTATTTTCTAAATTAGCTACTAAAAAGACTTCTCCTACTACTGAAAAAGGCCAAATTTTATCCGTGTCATTCCACTTTGCTATTAGCCACCCATCCTTCGTCCCAAGTCCTAGGTAAGTCCTTTGGTTAGGCAGTGTTGGATCTTAGGGGTTCTCCGAACTGGGTATGTGTGAAAACATAGTATGTGAAAACATGATAAAATTAGACAATATATTAAGCTCACTGTAAACTATTTCAAGATAAAATGAGTCGATTATTTAGAAGTAATTCTTCGGTTAGTTCTAGGTCAACAACTTTGCCTTCTATACCTAATCAGGGTTTAGTAATCAATGAAGAAGATGTAGAAATACAAAATGATAAAATTGATTTAAGTTGGAATATACCACGTTTACCAATTAAATAAATTTATAAAACTACTTTTATACAGAATACATTGAATGTTAATCTTCATGTTAAAACTTTAGAACAAGTCTATGCTTTAGAAAAACCTAGAGAAACATGTCAATTATTTGATGCTAATACTATTAAACATCATTTGAAAACTGGTTATAATTTTATTCATTTAATATTATTTTCAGAATACGAGGTAGTCTTCATGATGTAAATGAGAATGACGATGCAAAAAAAAAAAAAAAAATTGCATTCAGCAGCATTGATTGCTTTAGAAAATAATTGACAAGGATATGGAAATAAAACCCTGATCTGTAATGACCCACGTACAGTTTTATCTATAAGAGCAGCCTTGACACTTGGAAGAAGAGGAAGTATATTGTAGTCTTTCGATGAAAGGATAATCATCGAAGTTGCTAAAGTAAAGAGGGATCTGCATCGTGACAATGGCAATGGCCCTGTCGAAACAACAAACCATGTCTTGAGTTGGCACAGTTGATGTCCCACTAAGTCAATCTTACTCATTCATTACATCGCTATTATGGCATTTCATTAAACAACAAAAATAGAAATAAAGAACAAAGCATATATAAAAAGTAAAAATTAAAAAAAAGAAGAAGAAGAAGAAGAAGAAGCACCATATATAGGCAAATTAAATGCAATTCCGTCCAACCTACAAAAATATAAGCATAGTAGTTGGTTTGGATGCTAACCTCCTTCAATGAGAGAAATTCTTTTCAAGGAAAAAGCTAGCTAAAAACTTCGGACTAGAGCCTTTTGACTAGAGTTCTACAAACATGATGAGTTGTAATAAGAAAAGGCCTACAAACGTAGACAAAAAAAAAAAAAAAAAACAGAAAGAAAAAAGAAAAATAAAAAGGCCCAAAAAAAGATATTGAGGTAGACAAAGGATAATTATGCTTATTACATGTGGTGAATTGACCAAATTTAACAGAATTAACAAAATTTACCATAGACTACCAGATTACCACATGTCATGGAAAATCTGATTTAACATGCCTGATGATCCAATGAATGAATTTCCAAAATCACAGATCTCATGGGGAACTATATCTGATAAAGGAAGTTCCACAATAGCCTAGAAAGTTGTCATGGCACTTGTTTTCTGGCAACCAAGGGGGCAGAAAGATGACAAGGGAACAACTCCCACCTGGCAGACAGCGGTTGGTCGGGATGGTTTGTAATAATTTTTTATCAAATAAATATAAAAAAATGATTAAAATACTACAAAAGAGGAAGAAGAAGAAGCTGTTGTATGGTTTCTGTTACAACAAAAGAAAATTATTGCAAAGTTGAATACTATGAAACTTAAAGATGTAATGAATCATTGATGAATGAAAGCACAATGTGAATGTAAATCATAGCAATATCAAGACATGTGTTGCTGAGTGAATAAGGGGAAGACTAAAGAGAGAAAAAGACGACAGAAAGAATAAAGAAGGAAAAAAAGGGGGGAAAAGAGGGAAAAGCAAGGGAACCAAGACAATATGTAAATACGCATACATGCTGTTAACAAAACTGATCGAATCCAAATCTACAAGATAACATTAATTAGTTCTGAAGACTAGATGAGCTGTATGGAGCAAGTTTTATGCTCTAATTGAAGGAACCAAGTCTCTACAAGGGCCGAGGGGAGGCCAAACAAATTCAGAAAACTAAACCTCCTTGTTTAGGACTTTAATAGAAATTGTGATGCATATGTGTTATGAACGCAGATAAAACTTCCACAACCCAAATAATATTCTAGAAAAAAAGAAAAAAAAGAAAAAGAAAAAAAAAAGAACATCAGAATAAACCGTAAAACCAAATACAAATCAACAATTACCTTGCCATGAGAGAACAACAACACTAGGCTGTATGTATGAGCAATTGCTTCATAGTTGCCAGGCATATTTGTAGGAGAGATGGATTGTCCCCAAACTGAAGAAAGCAGGAGGCTAATCTGGCGGCTACTCAGCCTAAGAGAAGTTACTTCCTGGTATTGAAAAAATAAAACAATGGTCATACGAGTCAACAATCCAAAATATATGTGACTTACCGATAGAAAATAAGTTGAGGGAGAATAGATTGAAATGGTTTAGTCATATATTGTGGAGACCAATAGAGACAGTAATGAGAAGATGCAATACAGTGACGGTAGATGAAAGTGTTAGGGCAATGGGCAGACCTAAATTAACATGGGTTAGTGTAGTAAATAGATATATGGATCTCCTTAATTTAATTAACGATATGGCCTTTGATAGAGTCGAATGAAGAAGAATGATTCATGTAGCCGATCCCATTTTATGAGACTTAGACTTGATTTGGTTTGGTTTTAAATAAATTGTATATATATTACTTATTTTGACCAACTGGTACTAACAAAAAGAGAAAGAAAAATATATATATATAGTTTTACCAATTTTGATGTTGAATATCTTTTTGATCTATGGTAACCATATTTTGTACAAAGATGTTTGGGAGCTCTAAATTATGAGCTTCAAAGGAGCTCTAGGGGGTGGGCCCCACTCATTGATGTGATGTTTTGGCCATAATTTTTTTTTTTTTTTTTTTTGAATTTTCACCTCATTAGTGCTCAATTAGAGCTCCTAAATTAGAGGGATGAATCATTGTTGTATTTTCAATGGCTATATGGATTACTATGAGAAGTGATAAGAAATTAATTACTAACTTGATTAACTTTGACTTTTTAATACTTAAGTACATCAGTTGTTAATTAAACTACCTCAATTTTCAATTAAAAAAAAATTGTAGACCGACCATACATGGCAGATTTACTAATCACTAGCTTATCATAATCAAAATAACCAAGGAATTTTTTTCTCATATGATTAGTATGTTAAATTTTTCAAAAAAACAAGAAGAGAGTAAATTGAATTGTTAAATGTCATCTCTAGAAAGGAATTGAAAATTGTGATTTAAACTCATCAAATCAAGTCTGAAATTTTGCATCACTAATCAAATTTAGTCGTTGTTTGGGATAGATTTTTGAAATAATTTTTTTGTTAACTTTTTTTGTTTTACTGATTTTTTTCTTTAAAATTTTTAATAAGTTTCACACTTATAAGTTCTACTTAATTAAATGGAACAAAAAAATATTATTAAAAAAATTGGAAAAACTAGACTATAAAAAAATGAAAAAAGAGAACTTTTTTTGGGGATATTTACCAATAAATCCCATCTCATAAACAAGTACTCCAATTAGTCCCAAGTTTTTTCTATTGATCTGTTAGGTCCTATTAGTGGAGAGATTCTTTCCGTGTGATCCTATTTTTTATTTTGGTAGTATTTTGGTGGACAACTATATCCTTTTTTAATGTGACAAGTATAATGTGATACTCTAATGTAGCAGGTATTAATGTAACACTCCAACGATGTGACGCTTCAAAAAAATTAAAAACTCCTTAGTATACTTTTCCTAAATGTGACAACGTGGCGGGTATGATGTGATACTTAAAAAAAATAAAAACTCTTTAGTGTACTTTTCTCAAACGTGACAACGTGGTGGATGTGATGTAACACTCTAAAAAAAATATACTCTAATGTGGTAGGTATTAATGTGACACTCCAAAAAAATTAAAAACTCCTCAGTGTACTTTCCCTACATATGACAGCGAGACGGGTATGATGTGACACTCAAAAACAGTTACTCCAAAAAAAAATGAACTCTTTAGTGTACTTTTTCCTAATGTGACAACGTGGCGGGTATGATGTGACACTTCAAAAATAAAAATAAAAACTCTTTAGTGTACTTTTCCCTAATGTGACAACGTGGCGGGTATGATGTGACACTTTAAAAAAATAAAAGCTCCTTAATGTACTTTTCTCAAACATGACAACGTGGTGGGTATAATGTGACACTCTAAAAAAAAATTAAAAACTCCTTAGTGTAAGTTTCTCAAACGTGATATGTGACACTCCAACGTGACGGGTATGATGTGACACTTTAAAAATATTAAAAACTCTTTAGTATATTTTTTCCAAATGAGACACTCTAATGTGACGGATCAGGTAATGAAGGGGGAGAGTGGTCTGTGTGTCACGTGCAATGCATCAACCCACAAAGCAAAAAGTTTTTGGGTTGTGTGTCACCCAACAACGCGCATAACATGGTAGGTTTTAAGCATACACCAAATAAAAACCATACATAAAGTAGCCCTTAATTAACCCAATGGCACTTGTGTATTTTCCACAATAGAGAGGACCAAATGGATCATAAGAAAAAAATTGGGAACAAATGGAATACAAGATCAACATTGTCATGTGACACACAACAATTTATCTTGTATTTATGGGATTTAATGTAAATAAATTTAAGGATTAAATTCCTAAAAATTATATAACTGTTATTTCATTGCGGGTATTATATTAAATATAATTTAATTGATGTGTCACGTTGATGTGATTTAGAATATTCTTAATACTCAATTTAAAATTACATATTAATATATTTAGTAATCATTCAAAAACATCTAAATTGAGTCCACAAAGCCTAAACATCATTTCAAATTTGGTAAATTATAAATACACCTATTGAAATTTGCTTAAAAAACAAATCGCCCTTGTAATTTTAAAACATACATTTCACCTCCTAGGATTTATAATTTCATAACAAATCGTCAAACCAATTAATAATTTAGATAATTTAGTATACTTTTCCTAAATGTGACAATGTGCCGGGTATGATGTGACACTTAAAAAAATAAAAACTCTTTGGTGTACTTTTCTCTAATGTGACAACGTGGCAGATATGATGTAACACTTCAAAAAATAAAAAATAAAAACTCCTTAGTGTACTTTTCTCAAACGTGACAATGTGGCGGGTATGATGTGACACTCTAGAAAATATGTACTCCAACATGGCAGGTATTAATGTGACACTCCAACGATGTGACACTCCAAAAAAATTAAAAACTCCTTAGTATACTTTTTCTAAATGTGATAACGTGGCGCGTATGATGTGACAATCAAAAACTTTTACTCCAAAAAACTAAATAAAAACTTTTTATTATACTTTTCCTTAATGTGACAATGTGGCGGGTATGATGTGACACTTCAAAAAAAAATTAAAAACTCTTTAGTGTACTTTTCCCTAATGTGACAATGTGGTGGGTATGATGTGATACTTCAAGAAAAATAAAAACTCCTTAGTGTATTTTTCTCAAACGTGACAATGTGGTGGATATGATGTGACACTCTAAAAAAATTAAAAATTTCATAGTTTATTTTTCTCAAATGTGACATGTGACACTTTAACGTGACAAGTATGATGTGACACTTTAAAAAAATTAAAACTCTTTAGTGTTCTTTTCCCAAATGTGACACTTTAACATGACGGATTGGGTGATGAAGGGGGAGAGTGGTCTGTGTGCCATGCGCAATACATCAACCCACAAAGAAAAAAGTATACAAAAAACCTTAGTGTACTTTTGTGTTGTGTTTCACCCAACCACGTGCATAACGTGGTAAGTTTAAAACATACACCGAATAAAAACCATACATAAAGTAGCCCTTGATTAACCCAATGGCACTTGTGACTTTTCCACAATAGAGAGGACAAAATAGATCACAAGAAAAAAAATTGGACCAAATGAAATACAAGATCAACATTGTCACATGACACACAACAATTTATCTTGTATTTATGGGATTTAATGTAAATAAATTTAATGATTAAATTCACAAAAATTCTATAACTATTATTTCATGACGGGTATTATATTAAATATAATTTAATTGATGTGTCACGTTGATGTGATTTAGAATTTTTTTGATACTCAATTTAAAATTACATTTTAATATATTTAGTAATCCTTCAAAAACATCTAAATTGAGTCCAACAAGCCTAAACATCATTTCAAATTTGGTAAATTATAAATACACCTATTGAAATTTGCCTAAAAACAAATCACCCTCGTAATTTTAGAACATACATTTCACCCCCCTAAGATTTATAATTTCATGACAAATCATCTATTTTATTGAAAAATCATCAAATCAATTAATAATTTTTAATGATATGATAAATATATTTTAAATAATAATTTAGATAATTTAGTATACTTTTCCTAAATGTGACAACGTGACAAGGTACGATGTGACAGTTCAAAAAAAAAAATAGAACTCTTTAGTGTACTTTTCTCTAATGTGACAACGTGGCGGGTATGATATGACACTTCAAAAAAAATAAAAATTTCTTTGTGTACTTTTCTCAAACGTGACAATGTGGTGGGTATGATGTGACACTCTAAAAAAAATATACTCCAATGTGCTCTAACGTGACAGATCGGGTAATAAAAGGGGAGAGTGGTCTGTGTGTCACATGCAATGCATCAACCCGCAAAGCAAAAAGTATAAAAAGCCTTAGTGTAGTTTTGTGTTGTGTGTCACCCAACCACGCACATAATGTGGTAAGTTTTAATCATACACCAAACAAAACCCTTACATAAAGTAGCCCTTGATTAACCCAATGGCACTTGTGTCTTTTCCACAATAGAGAGGACCAAATGAAATACAAAATCAACATTGTCACATGACACACAACAATTTATCTTGTATTTATGGGATTTAATGTAAATAAATTTAATGATTAAATTCACAAAAATTCTATAACTATTATTTCATAACGGGTATTATATTAAATATAATTTAATTGATGTGTCACGTTGACATGATTTAGAATTTTTTTAATACTCAATTTAAAACTATATTTTATATATTTAGTAATCCTTCAAAAACATCTAAATTGAGTCCAACAAGCCTAAACATCATTTCAAATTTGGTAAATTATAAATACACCTATTGAAATTTGGTTGAAAAACAAATCACCCTTGTAATTTTAGAACATACATTTCACCTTCTGAGATTTATAATTTCATGACAAATCGTCTATTTTATTGCAAAATCATCAAATCAATTAATAATTTTTAATGATATTATAAATATATTTTAATTAATAATTTAGATAATTTAGTATACTTTTCCTGAATGTGACAATGTGGCGGGTATGATGTGACACTTCAAAAAAAATAAAAACTCTTTAGTGTACATTTCTCTAAGGTGACAACCTAGCGAGTATGATGTGACAGTTCAAAAAAAATTTAAAACTCCTTAGTGTACTTTTCTCAAACGTGACAACGTGGCGGGTATGATGTAACACTCTAAAAAAAATATACTACAATGTGACTGAGACAAACACCAAAAACAAGCTCCCAAATTTCCAATCCCATATAGTCTCTCTTCTCTTCCCTCTCTTCCACATACCAAAAACGTGCTCCCAAATTTCCAATCCCATATTGTCTATCTACTCTTCCCTCTCTTCTTCTGATTTCTCCATGGGCAGCAATATTGAAGCTTTGAACTGTATTATGCCTAGATCCTCCTATTTGAAAATTTTGATGAACTGTAGGAAAGCTTGTCCGCACACAATAAAGATACAATGCATGAAGACGAAACAGTGGTTTGGAAATTGTTGCAACACCATGGCAATGTTTTTGAGAAACAAATGGAATAATGTCAAGGGTTGGGCCAAGGCACTTTTGAGTATCATTGTGTGGTTCTCAAAGAATACTTGGACCAAAGTAGGTGACAATTTACATCTTCAATATTATTGATAGTGTTTTTTTTTTTTTAATGATTAATATAAAGAGCTGGTCTTATTCATGTACTTAACAGATGAAGGAAATCTTTACAATTGATCGAATGGTTGCCATTTCAGCACTTGGAATGGAGGTTGCTTCAGAAATCATGGAGCAAATCTCTAGTGCAAAAGAACAACATCCAAAGGCGACAAATGATCGAAGGCACTATGTCATGGCTCTTCTTGCCACTGGATTTTCACTCCTAGGACTAGTCCTGGCACTGCTTGAGATGATACATAAAGCACTAAGTTCCAAAAGATGGATTAATTGCAGATTTCTGTGGGTTAATATTGTTTTTGCCCTAGTTCAGACAATAACCTCTTTAGTCCATTTTATTTTTCTATAGTTTTATGCAAAAAATGACCCCATCAAATTTTCATTCCTTCCTATAGTCTTTGCACTCATCGTTGTGGTTTCAAGGTTTATTTTTCATCACACCGACACCATTGAAGCCTATTTTTCCCATGGCAATCAAACTCATAATGTTACTAAAGAGAAAGTTGATGGAGAGAACCGTGATCAACTGCACATCAATGCATGAACATTGCTAAAGAAGTTCTCAATTCATTTGGTAGACATCTTTACTCTAGGATCCAGTTGCCTGACAAGATTTAATGAAAGATTTAAATCCTAGCAATTTATCTTGTATTTATGGGATTTAATGCAAAAAAATTTAATGATTAAATTCACAAAAATTCTATAACTATTATTTCATAACGGGTATTATATTAAATATAATTTATTTGATGTATCACGTTGATGTGATTTAGAATTTTCTTAATATTCAATTTAAAATTACATATTAATATGTTTAGTAATCCTTCCAAAACATCTAAATTGAGTCCACAAAGCCTAAACATCATTTCAAATTAGGTAAATTATAAATACACCTATTGAAATTTGCTTAAAAAACAAATCGCCCTTGTAATTTTAGAACATACATTTCACCTCCTGAGATTTATAATTTCATCACAAATTGTCCATTTTATTAATAAATCATCAAATCAATTAATAATTTTTAATGATATTATAAATATATCTTAATTAATAATTTAGATAATTTAGTATACTTTTCCTAAATATGACAACGTGGCGGGTATGATGTGACACTTCAAAAAAAAATAAAAACTCTTTAATCTACATTTTTCTAATGTGACAACGTAGCGGGTATGATGTGACACTTCAAAAAGAATAAAAACTCAAAAGTGTACTTTTCTCAAACGGGAAAACATGGCAGGTATGACGTGACACTCTAAAAAAAATGCTCCAATGTGACTGAGACACACACCAAAAACAAGCTCCCAAATTTTCAATCCCATATAGTCTCTCTACTCTTCCCTCTCTTCCACACACCAAAAACGAGCTCCTAAATTTCCAATCCCACATTGTCTCTCTGCTTTTCCCTCTCTTCTTCTCTCATTTCGCTATGGGCAGCGATATTGAAGCTTCGAACTATGTTATGCTTGGGTCCTCCTGTTTGTAGAGTTTGACAAACTGTAGAAAAGCTTGTACGCACAAAGTAAAGATAGAATGCATGAAGATGAAACAATGGTTTGGAAATTGTTGCAACACCATGGCAGTGTTTCTGAGAAACAAATGGAATAACATTAGGGGCTGGGCCAAGACGCTGTTGAGTATCTGTGTGGTTTTGAAAGAATACTTGGACAAAAGTAGGTGACATTTTACTTCTTCAATATTATAGATAGTTTTTTTTTTTAATGATTAATATAAAGAGCTAGTCTTATTCATGTACTTAAAAGATGAAGGAAATCTTTACAATTGATCGAATGGTTGCCATTTCAGCACTTGGAATGGAGGTTGGTTCGGCAATCATGGAACAAATCTCTAGTGAAAAAGAACAACATCCAAAGCCGACAAATGATCAAAGACTCTATGTCATGGCTCTTCTTGCCACTGTATTTTCACTCTTAGGACTAGTCTTGGCACAGCTTGAGATAATACATAAAGCACTAAGTTCCAGAAGATGGATTAATTGCAGATTTCTATAACTATCTCAGTTTTGACCCGACTCTTGTGGTATCCCAGACTCGTGCTTAATGCTTCCATATTGTTGTTTACCCCTTCCTTCCCTTGTATCTTTTTGAAATTGGCCTTTGGGTTGTTGTGGTTGTGTTTGAGCAGGTTGGTCACTTGTTTTATGTTGCCCAGAATTTTGGCCCTCTGCTCGAGCGGCACTTCCTGCGCTCGAGCGGGCTTTGCAAACTCTCAGTACTTTTGCAGGTCTGCCAAAATACTGGGAGAGTGATTTCTACGCTCGAGTGGCGTTTCTCAAGCTCGAGCGGCCTTTCTTGGACTCGAGCTTTGGTCTGTTGTCTACAATACCACTAGATGTGTGTTTTCTATGCTCGAGCAGCCCTTCTTGCGCTCGAGCGGTGAGCTTCTTTTTCATTGTGTCCTGGTGCTTGAGCGGCCTTTCTCGCGCTCGAGAGGAACAATTTTTTTGTGTCTGACGCTCGAGCGTCAACTCTTGCGCTCGAGCGGACTGTGCATATATCAAATCACGAAAATGACTTTTTACATCACTTTTTCAGATCTTTTCTCTCTAAAACCTAAAGTTGAGACCCCCTCTCTCTTAAACACTCTCTCTCTCCCTACATTTTCACCTAGTTTTAGTGATTTCTTCACCCTAATCCCTTTGATAAAAAGGTAGACCGTCTCAAGATCTTCATTTTGATCCGAATAGAGTTGGATTTGGACATCTTTGAAGTGTCACTCTTACTTGGCTTGTCTTCTCTCTTTGAGGTAGGGACTTTCTACACCTTCATATGGCTTTTAGCTTACTTATTTGTCGTTGTGTAACAATGGTGGGATTTGGGAGTAATTTGAACAAACCTATGGTTTGGGTATGAAATAAAAAGAGGGGTTTTTGGTGAATGTGAAATAAATGGTTATGGAGTTTGAATATGAGGTTGTATTGTGTCAAAATTGTTGATTTTGGTACTTGAGGGTTGATAGTTGGAAAAGAAGAGTTTTCCCTAAAATGATTCGAATATTTATTTTGTATAAATAAATGAATTTGGTGCTGTAAATATGAAATTGGACGAATATTGAAATAGATGGTGGAGTTGGTTAACTAATACCTCTCACCTTTGGAAACTTTGAATAAATTATCTGTCTTAAGATTGAATATCTGTTTAGAAATTACTGTATTGGGCTATCGGTGGAGGATAGATATGATTGTTGTAGAAATTGCATGAGGATTAGGTGAATTAAAACTAATCTATTGTTGGTTGTCAGTGAATATGACTATGTTTTAAATACATTGTATATGTATGATGTTTGGGAAGAGAAAGGGATGTACTCTATTGTTTGGGAGGAGATAGGGGATGGACTCTATTGAAATTAAGTTGCCCAAAGTGTCCAGGGTGAAAGTCTCAAAATCTTGTGTATACATGCGTGTTGATCCCCCGGACGAAATTTTCGTAAAATGGCAAATTAAAGTGTTGTGTGGTAATTGTGTTGATTAGATAACCACTAAGTTGTAGTCTCAGTTGGGGTTGTCGAAAGATAATAAAATTGACTCATAAATTGAAATGAATTGAAGGAAAATGGAATAAGATATAAACTTGGTAATTTATGATTATATCAAAACGTGAATGTTTGTAATAGGCATTGTATATGCACATTGTACTTATATCTTTGTTAAATCTCATATATTGTATTAGGTTATTCCAACTGGGCTTTAGCTCACCCTACTTGGGAAAAACATTTTCAGGTGTTGGTGACATGCATCCGCCAAGGCAATAGCTTGGAGGGACTTTTGGGAAGCAAGAGCTTCTTTATTTTGTTTTATTCTTTCGTTTAGCCAAGGGCTTAAGTTGTATTAAGCTAGGGTCACTTTTGTGTATTCGAGCAATGACTTGGAAAGATGTAAGCCTATAAGGCATATGACTACATGTTCAATCACATGCTATAGATTCAGGATGAACATTTGTGAATGCATATCGCATGTGTTAACCTTTGTAAACAAACTCTGATGAATGAAAGCATATTATTCTAATATTTTTCTACTTTAAGGATTGGTTTTATTGTAATAATTAGGGGGCGTTACAACTTGGTATCAGAGCGTACCAGGTTTGAATACTTTGGATACGTGGGAAGTGGTTATTACCACAATGGGTTTGTCTCACTTAGCTGAGACAATAGTTTGTATTGTATGCTTATGTGGTAACATGCTTATGTGATTATGTGGGTATGGGATTTAATTTCTAGGATGTTGATCGAGTCTATGGGTTTCTAGGAGTCCTATGTGAAAGGCACCTGATCACTGCCATTTCTAATTGGAACTCTGGCGACTCTGCTGGACGGTCACTATCCGAAAATGAAATTTGTATGTGTTTATGTGATTACATGCTTAGATGGAGTGAATTACTGTTGTCCAACGTATTAGGACGTGAGTGAGTTAGCTTTAGCACATTTGTGAATGTGTTAATCTCTTATGTTACCTTCATTTGGATGTCAGGACATGGTCGTGGTGGTAGGTGTGGTAAGCCTAGGAGGCACGAGGTGCTTATACCGGATAAAATTCCGGTACAAGAAGAAGGGGTTGGCCTAGCCAATGTGGCTAAGCCAGTTAGTCAACAGGCCATGGGCGCCTTAGCCCATGAAATGGCCGGAGCATTGCGGGAATCCACAGACATTCTCAGGGTTGAGAATCAAGTTCAGGCCCAAGTAGTTGAAGCAGGGCCATCTTTTCTAAAGAGAGAGTTTTTCCGATCAAGTCCGGATGAGTTTTTGGGTGATCCTAAGGAGCCACTAAGGCAGATGAGTGGCTAGAGCAAATAGTAAAGACGTTCGAGATGCTTGGCATCGAGGACGACCAGTTAAGGGTGACCTTGGCGTCTTTCCAACTGAAGGGGGATGCCGATCAGTGGTGGAAGTATGCGCGTAGGCGCACATTGGGGTGACTTGGAAGGCATTCGTCAACGCTTTCCAGGACAAGTTTTTGCCTTCCACAGTTAGGGAGAAGTTGAGAGACCAGTTTCCCAAACTGGTGCAGTTGAACACACTAGTGGCTGAGTTTGAGGCCAAATTCACTAGCCTCTCTAGGTTCGCTCTTGAGCTTGTGGCGACTGAGAAACGCCATTGCCTGGAGTTTGAGAAGCGGTTAATGACCGAGCTCATGTTTCGAGTGGCCGGGTCCATGATTAGAGACTATGGGCACCTTGTGGAGGCTGCAGCCCATCTGGAGACTATTATGCAGGCAGAGGAGGAGAGGATGAGGGGCTCTAGGAGGAGTCAAGATATCAGGAGGACAGTAAGAGGCAGAAGGGTTCTAACCTCCAGTCGTCCCAAGAGCTCAGTCGAGGTCTACTTTTCCAGTACCGAGTTCAGGTTCTGGGAGGAGTGGTCAGGAAGACATCACTTGTTTCAAATGTGGTCAGTTGGGCCACAAGTCTCCAGCTTGCCTGCAAAGAGGAGGAAGGCAGCGAGCAGCATTGTCTTCAGCTCGTTCTGAAGGCTAGAGTCAAGGGAGAGTCCAACTGCTCACTTGTTATCAGTGTGGGCAGGCAGGGCACATGAAAAGGTTTTGCCCATAGTTGGGTGGCACATCTGGTGTGTCTGGTTCGAGGTAGACACAGAGTCACCAGCCAGCACAGTCAGCACAGGCCTCGAAGGCCAATCAGGGAGCCTCTTCGGCTCAGTCAGTGTATCAAACTTATGCTCCGAGGGGTGAGCGGGTCGAGCAGAGACCTACGGGGCGTGTGTATGCTATTACAGCGCCAGATCTTGTAGTTGCTCCTTTTGTAGTGAGAGGTACCATCTTGTTTTGCAATTTAGTTGCTAATGTATTGATTGATACGGGTGCATCCCATTCTTTTATTTTGTTTGCATTTTCATCAGTTTTGGGGTTGGAGTTGGCACAGTTAGCTTCTCCTATTTGTATAGAGTCACCTAGTGGTGGTGAGGTTATCTTGAAACAAGGATGTCGGGTTGTGATATCGAGGTTGTCGGTTGCCGATTACCTTTTTTGCATTTATATTGCTTGACATGTCTAGTTTTGATATTATTTTGGGTATGAACTGGCTATTGTCATACCGGACTGTTATAGATTGCTACCGTCAGAGGGTTACTGTATGTACCCTAAGCGGTGATTGTTTTTATTTCTTGGAGGACTGGGTGGATGGAGTCCTATCACCGGTATATGATCTGCATGGGCGGAGTGAACTTAGTTGTCTTCTTGCTAGCTTCTCGAGTAGTGAATGTGATAAAGGCCAGGTTGAATTGGCAAGGGTGGTTTGTGAATACCCCAATGTCATTCCCGAGGATCTTATTAGTTTACCAACTCACCAAGAGATCGGGTTCTCTATTGATTTAGTGCATGGCACGGCACTGATTTCTATGGCACTATATAGATTTGCACCTGTTGAATTAAATGAGTTGAAGATTCAACTCCAGGAATTGTTAGATAAGGGCTTCATCCGCCCTAGTACTTCACCTTGGGAAGCGCCGACTCTCTTTGCTAAGAAGAAAGATGGAGCGTTATGATTTTGTATAGATTACTGGAAGTTAAACCGGGTAACTATTAAGAACAAGTACCCAATGTCTCGTATAGATGATCTATTTGATCAGTTAAAGGGGTCTTGTTGCTTCTCTAAGATAGACCTAAGATTGGGTTATCATCAGTTAAGGGTAAGGAAGAAGGATATCCCAAAGACGGCATTCCGTACACGGTATGGCCATTGCGAGTTCCTAATGATGCCTTTTGGGTTAACCAATGCTCCAGCTGTGTTTATGGATTTGATGAACTGAATCTTTCGTGAGTTCCTAGACCGTTTTGTGGTCGTCTTTGGGGACGACATCTTGATTTACTCACCCTCCGAGGAGGAGCACGAAAAACATTTACGAGTGGTGCTTGAGTTGCTTAGAACTCGTAAGTTGTATGCTAAATTTGGAAAGTGTGAATTCTAGCTGAGAGAAGTTAAGTTCTTAGGCCATGTGGTATCCGAAGAAGGGGTGACTGTAGATTCATCCAAGATAGAGGCAGTGCAAGATTGGGCACAATCTAAGAATGCTTTCGAGATCCGTAGTTTCTTGGGGTTGGCCGGGTATTACCGTCGGTTTGTAAAAGATTTCTCTAGATTAGCTTCACCGTTAACTAGGCTGACGAGAAAGGGGTTAAGTTTGTGTGAAGTCAGTCTTGTGAGAAGTCTTTCCAAGAGCTTAAGGTTAGGCTTACCACTACTCCAGTACTGATTATTCCGAAGAGGGGTTTGGGCTATTCGGTATATTGTGATGCCTCACGAGAAGGTTTGGGTTGTGTATTGATGCAAAAAGAAAAGGTAGTAGCCTATGGCTCATGGCAGTTGAAAACACATGAGAGGAATTATCCTACCCATGACCTAGAGTTAGCAGCGGTGATTTTTGCCTTGAAGATTTGGAGGCACTATCTGTATAGTGAGAGATTTGAGGTCTTTTCTGATCACAAGAGTCTGAAATATCTGTTTACATAGAATGACTTAAATTTGAGGCAGAGAATGTGGATGAAGTTCATAGAGGATTATGATTTCGAGTTGCATTATCATCAGGGGAAGGCCAATGTTGTGGCCGATGCTTTGAGTAGGAAATCAATTAGCAGTGTAGCTTGTATCGCCATCCGAGAATGGGAGATGTTGGGTACTCTTGGTGAGTTTGACTTGTATCTGGGTGAGTCTGTTGAGTCTGCAGTCTTATTTTCTGTGGTTGCTCAACCTACACTTGTTAACCAATTGTTGGAAGCATAGAGGGGTGACCTTGAAGTAAAAACCCTCAGGCAAAGATCTCCAATGGGAAGGTGGAAAGAGGCTTGACTGTGTATCCCGACCAAAGTGTGAGATACCATGACCGTTTGTTTGTGTCGGAGTCTTGCTGAGAAGAAGTACTCCGAGAGTTTCACCACTCAAGCCTTGCTGTGCATCTAAGAGGCACAAAGATGTATCATGACCTGAGTTGCCAATTTTGGAGAGGGGTATGAAAAGGGATGCAGCCGAGTTTGTATCGAAATGCTTTACTTGTCAGCAAGTGAAGGCTGCGTATCAAAGGGCAACAGGTTTGTTGTAACCCTTGCCTATAGCCAAGTGGAAGTGGGAGCATGTCACGATGGATTTTGTTGTGGGTCTTCCTAGAACTCAACAGGGCAGTGATGCCACTTGGGTGGTAGTTGACCAGTTGACCAAGTTGGCACACTTTATACCTATGTGTGTGAGCGATTCGGTAGACTATCTTGCCGACCTTTACATTAGGGACATAGTGAGGTTGCATGAGGTCCTAGTAACTATTATATCGAATAGAGATCCACGTTTTACGGCCCGATTGTGGCAGAGCTTACAGAGTGCCTTGGGCACTAAGTTGGCCTTTAGCATTGTGTATCATCCTCAGACTAACGGGCAGTCCGAGAGCACTATTCAGATCCTTGAGGATATGCTTCAAGGTTGTGTCCTTGACTTCAAGGGGTTGTGGGAAAGGCACTTGCCATTAGTGGAGTTTGCCTATAGCAATAGCTTTCAGTCGAGTATTGGCATGGCACCATTTGAGGCCTTGTATGGCCAACTGTCTAGATCTCCAATGTGTTGGGCCGAGGTGGGTGATGCACCTTTGTTGGGACCGGAGTTGGTTGGGGAAACGACGAAGAAAGTGGCACTTATCTGTAAGAGGTTAGTTACAGCTCAAAGTCGTCAGAAAAGATATCACTTAGGTGGGCTTTGATGAGATTTGGGAAGAGTGGGAAGTTGTCCCTTCGATTTATTGGGCCTTTTGAGATCCTGGAGCGGGTCGGAGAGGTTGCATACCGTTTGGCGTTGCTGCCACAACTTTCTGGGATTCATGATGTGTTTCATATTAGTATGCTTCGGAAATATGAGCCGGATCCATCGCACGTGTTGGATTGGACTGACATAGAGGTAGATGAGGATGCCTCGCATGAGGAAAGACCGGTGAGAATTTTGGATACTCAGTACCAAGTCTTGCGAGGCAAGACGATTCCCTTGGTTAAGGTTTTGTGGAAACATCATGGGGTTGAGAAAGCAACTTGAGAGCGTGAATTGAAAGTCCGAGACAAATATTCAGACTTATTTGTTGGTGTTTGAACATATATTGAGAATTTGATTATGATTAATGAAATGTAACAACATTGCATATGTTTAAATATGAGCACATTGTATATGTTGTTTAAGTTTCGGAAATGCGAATTTATCATAAGCATTGAATATGTTTTGGAAATATGGGATATATATCGAAATTGGTTAAAACTATAGGAATTGTATATTGGAAATGTATGTTGAGATGTATATTGGAACTTGTTTATCATGTGATGGGATTGAATGACCGGTGGCTGGGTCATGGCATTGAAAATTGATTTGCAAACATTGTGAAAATTTGTTTAAAACACGGTTTTGAAATGTGATTTAACATTTCGGGGACGAAATTCCTTAAGGGGGGAGGTTATAGCGATCCCAGTTTTGACCCGACTCTTGTGGTATCCCAGACTCGGGTTTAATGCTTTCATATTGTTGTTTACCCCTTCCTTCCCTTGTATCTCTTTGAAATTGGCTTTTAGGTTATTGTGGTTGTGTTTGAGCAGGTTGGTCACTTGTTTTTAAGACCTTGTGTTGCCCAGAATTTTGGTCCTCTGCTCGAGTGGCACTTCCTGCGCTCGAGCGAGCTTTGCAAACTCTCAGTACTTTTGCAGGTCTGCCAAAATACTGGGAGAGTGATTTCTATGCTCGAGCGGCTTTTCTCACGCTCAAGCGGGTGGGCGCTCAAGCAGCCTTTCTTGTGCTTGAGCGTTAGTCTGTTGTCTGCAAAACTACTTGATGTGTGTTTTCTACGCTCGAGCAGCCCTTCTTGCACTCAAGTGATGAGCGTCTTTTTCATTGTGTCTTAGCACTCGAGCGGCCTTTCTCGCGCTCGAGCGGAATAATTTTGTTTGTGTCTGACGCTCGAGCTTCAACTCTTGTGCTCAAGCGGACTGTGCATTTATCAAATCACGAAAATGACTTTTTACATCACTTTTTCAGATCTTTTCTCTCTAAAACCTAAAGTTGAGACCCTCTCTCTCTCTAAAACACACACACTCTCTCTACATTTTCACCTAGTTTTATTAATTTCTTTACCCTAATCCCTTTGATAAAAAGGTAGACCATCTCAAGATCTCTATTTTGATCTGAATGGAGTTGGATTTGGACATCTTTGAAGTTTCACTCTTGCTTGGCTCGTCTTCTCTCTTTGAGGTAGGGACTTTCTACACCTTCATATGGCTTTTAGCTTACTTATTTGTCGTTGTGTAACAATGGTGGGATTTGGGAGTAGTTTGAACAAACCTAGGGTTTGGATGTGAAATAAAACGAGGGGTTTTTGGTGAATGTGAAATAAATGGTTATGGAGTTTGAATATGAGGTTGTATTGTGTCAAAATTGTTGATTTTGGTACTTGAGGGTTGATAGTTGGAAAAGAAGAGTTTTCCCTAAAATGATTCGAATATTTATTTTGTATAAATAAATGAAATTGGTATTGTAAATGTGAAATTGGACGAATATTGAAATAGATGGTGAAGTTGGTTATGTAATACCTCTCACCTTCAAAAACTTTGAATAAATTATATATCTTCAGATTGAATATCTGTTTAGAAATAGCTGTATTGGGCTATCGGTGGATGATAGCTATGATTGTTGTAGAAATTGCATGAGGAATAGGTGAATTAAAACTAATCTATTGTTGGTTGTCAGTGAATATGACTATGTTTTAAAAACATTGTATATGTATGATGTTTGGGAGGAGCAAGGGGATGTACTCTATTGTTTGGGAGGAGATAGGGGATGGACTCCATTGAAATTAAGTTGGCCGGAGTGTCTAGGGTGAAAGTCCCGAAATCTTGTGTATACATAGGTGCCGATCCCACGAAAGAAATTTATGTAAAATGGCAGATTGAAGTGTTATGTGGTAATTGTATTGATTAGATAGCTACTGAGTTGTAGTCTCAATTGGGGTTGTTGAAAGATAATGAAATTGACTCATGAATTGAAATGAATTGAAGTTAAATGGAATAAGATATGAACTCGGTAATTTATGATTCTATCAAAACGTGAATGTTTGTCACAGGCATTGTATATGCACATTGTACTTATATCTTTGTTAAATCTCATATATTGTGTTAGATTATTCGTACTAGGCTTTGGCTCGCCCTATTTGGGAAAAACATTTTCAGGTGCTGGTGACATGCCTCCGCCAAAGTAATAGCTTGGAGGGACTTTTGGGAAGCAAGAGCTTCTTCATTTTGTTTTATTCTTTTGTTTAGCCAAGGGCTTAAATTGTATTGAGCTAGGCTCACTTTTGTGTAACCGAGCAATGACTTGGAAAGATGTAAGCCTATAAGGCATATGACTACATGTTTAGTTTTAGTTATCTTAATATTGCAACACATGTTATAGATTCAGAATGAACATTTGTGAATGTATATCGCATGTGTTAACCTTTGTAAACAAACTCTAATGAATGAAAGCATATTATTCTATTATTTTTCTGCTTTAAGGATTGGTTTTATTGTAATAATTTGGGGGCATTACATTTCTGTCGGTTAATATTGCTTTTACCCTAGTTCAGACAATAACCTCTTTAGTCCATTTTATTTTTCTATAGTTTTATGCAAAAAATGACCCCATCAAATTTTCATTCCTTCCCATAGTATTTGCACTCATCATTGTGGTTTTAAGGTTTATTCCTTATTGCACCGACACCATTGAAGCCCATCTTTCCCATGGCAATCAAACTCATAATGTTATTGAAGAGAAAGTTGATGGAGAGAACCGTGATCAACTGCACATCAATGCATGAACTTTGCTAGAGAAGTTCTCAGTTCATTTGCTTGACATCTTTACACTGGGATCCATTTGCCTGACAAGATTTAATGCAAGATTTAAATCCCAGCAATTTATCTTGGACTTATGGGATTTAATGTAAATAAATTTAAGGGTAAATTACATTGACACCCCTTGAGGTTTGGTAATACCCACCCCCTGACGTTTTGGAAATTACATTCCACCCCTGTGGTTAATAGTTTCATTTCACAAACCCCCTGCTTATATAAAAGGTAACAACTCCTAGTAGAAAAACAAAAGAAATTACTTTTTAAAAAAAAAAGTAAAGGAAAGGGGGAAAAAAAAAGAGAGAGTAAAGGAAACCAAAAAAAGAGAGAGTGCCTGAGTTCAATGTCTTCATTCCGTCTAAATAATTACAATGACAGCAGGTTAGTGTAATTTCTCAAATGTCAGGGGGTGATATGTATAAAACTCAAACCTCAGGGGGTGTAAGTGTAATTTACCCTAAATTTAATGATTAAATTCACAAAAATTCTATAACTATTATTTCATAATGCGTATTATATTAAATATAATTTATTTGATGTGTCACGTTGTTGTGATTTAGAGTTTTCTTAATACTCAATTAAAATTAGGTATTAATATATTTAGTAATCCTTCAAAAACATCTAAATTGAGTCCACAAAGCCTAAACATCATTTCAAATTAGGTAAATTATAAATACACCTATTGAAATTTGCTTAAAAAACAAATCGCCCTTGTAATTTTAGAACATACAATTCACCTCCTAAGATTTATAATTTCATAACAAGTCAGCAATTTTATAAATAAATCATCAAATCAATTAATAATTTTTAATGATATTATAAATATATTTTAATTAATAATTTAGATAATTTAGTATACTTTTCCTAAATGTGACAACATGGCGGGTATGATGTGACACTTCAAAAATAATAATAATTCTTCAGTGCACTTTTCTCTAATGTGACAACGCAGCGGGTATGATGTGATACTTCAAAAAAAATAAAAACTCCTTAGTGTACTTTTCTCAAACTTGACAACGTGCCAGGTATAATGTGACACTCTAAAAAAACATATACTCCAATGTGCTCTAACGTGACGGATCGGGTAATGAAAGAGGAGAGTGGTCTTTGTGTCACGTGCAATGCATCAACCGCCAAAGCAAAAAGTATAAAATCCTTGTGCACTTTTGTGTTGTGTGTCACCCAACCACACGCATAACGTGGTAAGTTTTGAGCATATACCGAATAAAAACCTTACATAAGGTAGCCCTTGATTAACCCAATGGCACTTGTGTCTTTTCCACAATAGAGAGGACCAAATGAATTACAAGAAAAAAATTGGGACCAAATGGAATACAAGATCAACATTGTCACGTGACACACAACAATTTATTTTGTATTTATGGGATTTAATGTAAATAAATTTAATGATTAAATTCAAAAAAATTCTTTAACTATTATTTCAAAACGGGTATTATATTAAATATAATTTATTTCATGTGTCACGTTGATTTGATTTAGAATTTTATTAATACCCAATTTAAAATTACTTATTAATATATTTAGTAACCCTTCAAAAACATCTAAATTGAGTCCACAAAACCTAAACATCATTTCAAATTTGGTGAATTATAAATACACCTATTGAAATTATCTTAGAAAACAAATCGCCCTTGTAATTTGAGGACATATATTTCACCTCCTGAGATTTATAATTTCATAACAAATCCTTTATTTTTTTAATAAATTATCAAATCAATTAATAATTTTCAATGATATTATAAATATATTTTAATAAATAATTTAGATAATTTAGTTTACTTTTCCTAAATGTGATAACGTGGCGGGTATGATGTGACACTTAAAAAAATAATAACTCTTTTGTGTACTTTTCTCTAATGTGACAACGTGGCAGGTATGATGTGACACTTCAAAAAAAAATAAAAACTCCTTAGTGTGCTTTTTCTCAAACGTGACAACGTGACGGGTATAATGTGACACTCTAAAAAAAATATACTCCAATGTGATTGAGACAAACACCAAAAACAAGCTCCCAAATTTCCACTCCCATATAGTCTCTCTACTCTTCCCTCTCTTCCACACACCAAAAACGAACTCCCAAATTTCCAATCCCATATTGTCTCTCTACTTTTCCCTTTCTTCTTCTCTCATTTCGCCATGGGCAGTGATATTGAAGCTTCAAACTGTATTACGCCTAGGTCCTCCTGTTTGAAGAGTTTGATGAACTATAGGAAAGCTTGTGCGCACACAGTAAAGATACAATGCATGAAGATGAAATAGTGGTTTGGAAATTATTGCAACACCATGACAATGTTTTTGAGAAACAAATGGAATAACGTCATGGGCTAGGCCAAGGCACTGTTGAGTATCATTGTATGGTTCTCAAAGAATACTTGGACCAAAGTAGTTGACATTTTACTTCTTCAATATTATTGATAGTGTCTTCTTCTTTTTTTTTAATGATTAATATAAAGAGCTAATCTTATTCATGTACTTAACAGATGAAGGAAATCTTTATAATTGATCAAATGGTTACCATTTCAGCACTTGGAATGGAGGTTGCTTCAGCAATCATGGAGCAAATCTCTAGTGCAAAAGAAGAACATCCAAAGGCGACAAATGATTGAAGACTCTATGTCATGGCTCTTCTTGCCACTGTATTTTCACTCCTAGGACTAGTCCTGGCACTGCTTGAGATGATACATAAAGAACTAAGTTCCAGAAGATGGATTAATTGCAAATTATGTGGGTTAATTTTGCTTTTGCCCTAGTTCAGACAATAACCTCTTTAGTCCATTTTATTTTTCTACAGTTTTATGGAAAAAAATGACCCCATCAAATTTTCATTCCTTCCTATAGTATTTGCACTCATCATTATGGTTTCGAGGTTTATTCCTCATCACACCAACACCACTAAAGCCCATCTTTCCCATGACAATCAAACTCATAATGTTATTAAAGAGAAAATTGATGGAGAGAACCACGATCAACTGCACATCAATGCATGAACTTTGCTAAAGAAGTTCTCAGTTCATTTGGCTGACATCTTTACCCTGGGTTCCATTTTCCTGACAAGATTTAATGCAAGATTTAAATCCCAGCAATTAATCTTGTATTTATGGGATTTAATGTAAATAAATTTAATGTTTAAATTCATAAAAATTCTATAACTATTATTTCATAACAGGTATTATATTATATATAATTTATTTGATGTGTCACGTTGATGTGATTTAGAATTTTCTTAATACTAAATTTAAAATTACATATTAATATATTTAGTAATCCTTCAAAAACATCGACATTGAGTCCACAATGCCTAAACATCATTTCAATTAGGTAAATTATAAATACCCCTATTGAAAGTTGCTTAAAAAACAAATCGCCCTTGTAATTTTAGAACATACATTTCACCTCTTGAGATTTATAATTTCATAACAAATCGTCTATTTTATTAATAAATCATCAAATCAATTAATAATTTTTAATGATATTATAAATATATTTTAATTAATAATTTAGATAATTTAGTATACTTTTCCTAAATATGACAACATGGTGGGTATGATGGGACACTTGAAAAACATAAAAACTCTTTAATGTACTTTTCTCTAATGTGACAACGTGGCAGGTATAATGTGACACTTCAAAAAAAAATAAAAACTCCTTACTGTACTTTTTTCCCAAACATGACAACGTGGCGGGTATGATGTGACACTCTAAAAAAAATATACTCCAATGTGGCAGGTATTAACGTGACACTCCAACGATGTGACACTCCAAAAAAATTAAAAACTCCTTAGTGTACTTTTCGTAAATGTGACAATGTGGCGGGTATGATATGACACTCAAAAACTTTTATTCCAAAAAAAATAAAAACTCTTTAGTGTACTTTTTCCTAATGTGACAACATGGCAGGTATGATGTGACACTTCAAAAAAAATTAAAAACTCTTTAATATATTTTTCCCTAATATGACAATGTGGCGGATATAATGTGACACTTCAAAAAAAAAATAAAAACTCTTTAGTGTACTTTTCTCAAATGTGACAACGTAGCGGGTATGATGTGACACTCTAAAAAAAATTAAAAATACCTTTGTATATTTTTCTCAAACGTGACATGTGACACTCCAACGTAACGAGTATGATGTGACACTTTAAAAAATTTAAAAACTTTTTTGTGTACTTTTTTCAAATGTGACACTTTAATGTAATGGATCGAGTAATGAAGGGGGAGAGTGGTCTCTGTGTCACGTGCAATGCATCAACCTACAAAGCAAAAAGTATAAAAGGCTTTGGTGTACTTTTGTCTTGTGTGTTACCCAACCACGCGCATATAACGTGGAAAGTGTTAAGCATACACCGAATAAAAACCTTACGTAAAGTAGCCCTTGATTAACCCAATGGCACTTGTGTCTTCTCCACAATAGGGAGGACCAAATGGATCACAAGAAAAAAAATTGGGACCAAATGGAATACAAGACCAACATTTGAGATTTATGGGTAAACTCCCCTATATGGAATATATTATTATATATTAATAATAATTACATTGTTCTAAATCAAGAAATTCTATAACTATTAAATTCATTATATATCGTTATAAATTGTTATAAATTCTATAATTACATCGTTGTAAATTCATTATAAAACTATTAACTGCACTAAATGAAGAAAAATCTATGAAATAAATTATTGAAATCAATAATTCTAATGAATTGACTAAATCAAGAAAATTCTATGAAATGAATTATTTAAATCTTCGAAGTGATTTACCCAGCGTGTTGACGAGAGAGAATCAAAACTTTTTTCATAGATAATTAATTATAAAGCTTCTATGACAACATGGCGGGTATGATGTGACACTCTAAAAAAAATATACTCCAATGTGGCAGGTTTTAATGTGATACTCCAACAATGTGACACTCCAAAAAAAATTAAAAATTCCTTAGTGTACTTTTTCTAAATGTGACAACGTGGCGGGTATGATGTGACACTCAAAAACTTTTACTCCAAAAAAAATAAAAACTCTTTAGTGTACTTTTTCCTAATGTGACAATGTGGCGGGTATGATGTGACACTTAAAAAAAATAAAAACTCTTTAGTGAAATTAAACTAATAATAATGAAATTAATAAAAATAAAAACTCTTTAGTGTACTTTTTCCTAATTGTTAGATTCCTAAATTAATTTTGATAAAAAGATTGAGGAATTCATAAACTAATAATAATGAAATTAAACGAAGCGATTAAACTAGCAATTATAAATAAAATTAGAATTATTGATTTTTTGGAAAAACCTAGGGTAATGAGTCCACCACTAGTTATATAAATAAGGCTTCAATTGAGGTTCAATTATGTTACAGTTTGAACGAAATAATACTTCGCAACTACAAGTTCGAAGCATTTATCAAGAAAATTAACACGTTCAATGTATAGTAACAAACCATCTCAAGTAGTACGAGTCGTTCGCTCTAAACTAGGATAGCAACACGACTCGTCCCTCGTAGTATGGCTCGTCTCATACCTTGAATATGAAAGAGTAGAAAACCATTGTATGGAAAACATTCAACAATTATAAAAAGCAGAATACTCGAAGAAATAATGGAAAATATATTAGAAAATTTCTTGAGAACCATACAATTGTTCAAACCATTACATAAAAGAAAACCAAAAAGAAAACCTATTTACTTAGCTAGGGTTTTATCAAAACCCTAGAAAAAGGAGCCTAGCCACTCATGGAGGAGTGGGAAGAAGTGGAAGAGGTGAAAGAGGAAGAAGCCCCCATGAAAGTTCTCCTTGAAGCTTGAGGAAAATCACTTTCTCCAAACCCTAGCCTCCCTTTCCTTAGAATAATTTTTGAACCCCCTTCAGTCCCATTTTTTCTTCTTTTTATTCCCAGCAGAAATGCCCAAAATTTTCACGCACGCAACCCTAGGTGGGCCGCTTGAGCGGTGGTGGGCCGCACGTGCAGTGGAACTTGGCCGCACATGCAGTGAGGTGGCTGGCTCGAATTTTTCACTTCTCGCACAGAGAATCTACTTTCCCACCCTTTTTGATTGAATTTGCATATTTCCTGCTAAATCTGTACAAGTGCACAAAACACATCATCTCCACCAAATAAACAAAATTGAAAGACTATAAATGTAATTTAAGTGACCTCAATGTGGTACCTTTCGGCCTACATCACTTCATAACATAAATTGTTGAAAATTTGTGAACTGAGAAAACATAATACTCTGAAGAGGTGGAATGTCGAATGTAAAGATCAGTCCTAATTTCCACATTTGAATCATGGGATCATTTGCGCTAGTGATTTTGTTTGGATTGAGTGCAACTTTTAACATCCTCTTGCAATACATAGCCATTCTTCAGTTCCAATAGCACCACTGTGTTTTCAATTGGGTGACAAATTCCTTGTACCATTCAAGAAAAAACTTAATGAATATACATTGTTTTATTTTATTTCATACGTCACATAGGAGCTGATAAATTAACGTTATTATCTCTAATTTTAATAAGGTTAGTATAACTAGATGAGTAATTTTAATGAGTTCATTCATGGAACAAATTTTTCCAGTTGTTTGTAGTTTTCCGATGACTGTGGCATTGTCTTATGTCACCAAGTTCAGCATGTGAGTTTCTTGGATTTCTGTCAGGAGTGTTTCCTTCTCTAGCGATGTAAGTTTCTAGGTTGCCACAAGTACGAGTTAAGACTATATACTAAACTAATTTTATTATCATTAATATGTTCTTTATCAACGATAACCAGAGTTGTCATTGCAATAGTCTCGCTTACGCCTACATATTAGATAAATTCTTATTCATAAAAGGGTTATTTATAAGGAGATCCCCTAAACTATTGAGAAGTATCACTTTGACTCCCTAAATTATAAAAGCATACAAATGGACCCCCCCTAAACTATTGGCGTCTTTCGCTTTGTCCCCTTCCATTACTGTATTGACATTTTTAAATGAAACTACCCTTCAACATTCTATATAACACATCCAACAATGCTTTTTCTCAATCTTCCTCATTTCTCTATTTTATTATTGTTTTTTTTTTAAATATTCTTTCTGCAAAAATATTTTTACAAATAATATTTAAAAAATAATAATAAAACAATAATAATGGTTGAATGCTTATAATTTTTTTTTTTTAAAAAAAAAACAATAATAATGAAATTGTAAATATATAGAGTGTTGATTCATTCAGGTTTGATTGTGTTGTAGCTCTGTAATTCGGATTAGGTTTATCATTGGATAAACTAGTCCATGAATAGACAACCATCGCACTATAAAAATTGGATAGGTTCGATCTAAGCTTACTAATAGGGGGCCTCCTAAAAGGATTTACTAAATTCATCGAGTTGTGGCAAAGAATAAAAATGGCATTTTATTGAATGGAATTCATTGTTTGCTCTCTGTAAAATATTCCTTTGGTCGAGGGCTCCCAAAACTATACTAGAAGATGAAGATAAACCTATGCTGATGAATAACCAATCCCCTTAATTCGTCAAGTAAATAAGGAAGGTATATGTTTGTTATGAATGACCCAATATCAAATACAGATAATAATACCAGCAAAAGAACGTTTTCCCCTGCTTCCAGACATGTTGAAGGGTATTTTCGTCTAAAAATGTTTAAAAGTTTGGTTCAACTCACGGTGTAGTAACGAAACGAGTTAAAGTGAAACATGCCAATAGTTTAGAGGCTTCATTTATATGCTTTTATAATTTAGGGAGTCAAAGTGATATTTCTCAATGGTTTAGAGAGTTTCTGTGTAAATAACCCTTTAACCTAGTAAGTGTTTACAATTAATTCTTATGAAAATGGTTGTTTGTGTTAAAAATATTTTAAAATTTATATATATGTTTTTTTTAATTATGGCCAATAGTTCTGTTTTCATTGTAGGATAATTACATTCTGCTTGATTAAAATTTTCATTAAACATTTGCATAATTAGTAGGTATCCCGTGCTGTGCACAGGAATTTTTTTTTTAAATGAAAAATTAATTTTGAGTTTTAATACTTTATGTGTAAAAAATTTTAACAATTGAACATTAAACACAAACAAATTTGGTAATGGCTGGAGAAAATTTTTGTCACTATGTGTGATCCGATGTAAAAGGCTCATAAAAATAATTTCTTTCAAAGTTCTTAAAAAAATATATATGTATTCTCAACCTGAAATCAAATCCTCATTTGTGTTAATCAAATTTATCAAAAAAACATAAATTTCACTTGTATCAAAATATTTTTTTCTGAAAAAAAATAAATAAAACAACAAAAAAATTCTATAATATACCAATTATGACTTGATTATAACTCATGGTGTATTATTTTGGTTATTAATCGAAAAGGTTTTTTTCTAATTTCTTATGTTTTTTGTTATATCTAAAATGGTGCATTAGGTCTTTAATTATATTTCAAGTGGTATTTAATTCTGATCTATTATAATTGTTTTACACAACAATATTTAAATATTTTATTACATGAAAAAGTGCTTAACGTTGTGTTTGGATAGAAGATTTGAGAAGAGATTTGGGAAGGGAATTGGAAATGAAAATCGGAAAAAGTAAGTGAAATGTGAATAAAATATACCTATATTTCACCTAGTTTCACACACATTTTCCCTTTCCCTTTTCAAATCCATTTCCAAATCCCCCAACCAAACACAGCGTAAGGTGGGTTGACTCAAAAGTAGGATTTATACTTATATCAGTAAGATCGTAAGAGTTATTCCATAGTGATTCTATTTTGGACCTGACACATTTGATGTTTTGGATTCGAGTTTCGTTGTTATATATACTTGTTCTTGCCTTGTTTCCTACTATTCCTCTTTGAATTTGGCTATTGAGTTGTGTTGATTATGCTTGAAACGGGTTGGTGGCTTGTTTTTCAAACTTGTGTTGCCCAAATTTATGTTCCTTCGCTCGAGCAACACTTTTGCGCTCGAGCGGTCATTGTGAAACTCCAATACTTTTGCAGGTCTACAAAAATACTGGAAGTTTATATTCTTCACTTGAGCGAAGCTTCTTGCGCTCAAGCGATGACCTCTGTCTGTAAAACTTCTGGGAGATAGTATTCTACGCTCGGACGAAGATTCTTGTGCTCGAGCGGAACAACTTATTGTGTCTGGTCGTTCAAGCGACACTTCTTGTGCTCGACTGAACTGTGCATATATTAGTTTGTAAAAGTCACTTTTTACATCACTTTTTCATCTCTCTCTCTCTCTAAACGTATCAAAACACTAATATTTCTCACTCCCTCTCTAAAACTCATCTAGTTCAGTTGAATCCATCTAGATCAGTCAATCTTTGTCCCCGTGTTCCTTTGTTAAAAAGGAAAAGTTGGGTTTTGGCATGGTTGGAGTCTCTTCATTCTTTCTCTCATCTTCTAGCTTCGAGGTAGGGATTCTTCACACTCTTGTATGAGTTTTACCTTAGTTATTTGCTATTTCAAAATATTGTAGTGGTTTGGGGGTTTTTGGTAAAACCTAGGGTTTGAAATCAAAATGAAAAAGAGGGGTTTTCAAATGTTTTCTTGGAAGAGCTTGTGGGTATGAAATTGGAGTTGATATATGTTGAAATGAGGTATTTCTTACATTGAAATTGATTTTCAAAGAGAAAGGGATTTTGCCATAAAATGTGAATGTTTGAGATTGTAAAGAGAAAATGGAATTGATGTTGAGAATTATGAAATTGAAGTAATGTTGATGATGATGATGGCAGAGTTGAATATGTATTATCACTCTCATCTTGATATTTTGGAAAAGTGTATCTTTAATGAAATTTATTTATCTATTTAGTGATATCAGTTTTGGGCTATCGGTGGAGGATAGCTATGAGTATTGTAGAAATTGCATGAGAATTAGGTGAATTAAAACTAATTTCTCATCCTTGTGCATTGAACATTGTTGCTCATTTACTACATTGAAAATGTATATGATTTTGAGAAAAAATGGTGAACGTGGGAATGAAGTGTGTATCACCAAATCAAGTTGGCCTGTGTGTCTAGGGTGAAAGTCCCGAAAAATGCACATACACATAGTTACCGATTCCCGCGTATGAAATATCCGTAAAATGGTAATAATAACGCTTATATAGGCTACATTTACATGGATGTCGTTTGAGGGTTTCCTGCGAATGAAATATCCGTGACAGGTTATATTGGTTCGAGATTTCCCTCTTCTTTCTATTGTAAAGAACATGGTTTTTTTGAGAATTGTGACATAAACCTAGTATATTGAAAAAAGATATAAATGTTTTGGTACTGGCATTGCATATGCATAAAACCTTATGGTTTTGTTAAGATCTATACGTTGTTTTGTAGTGTTTTTACTGGACTTTGGCTCACCCTATATGGAAAAAAACCATTTTCAGATGCTTGTGATATGCCTCGACCAAGGACTTAGCTTGGGAGGACTGTGGAGTTGAAGGCTCAATGTCATTATTTTGTATATAATTTTGTACAAGCTTAGGGATTTATCTGTATTGAGCTTAAGACTCACTTTTAATGTACCCAAGCATTGACTTGGAAAGATGTAAGCCTTTAGGGCATATGATTATCTGTTTAGCTTTCATTTCTTTTCACAACCTTGTAACACATGTTGTAGATTCAGGATGTACTCTTTATGAATGTATATCGCATGTGTCACCTTTTGTATATCAAACTTTGATTAATGAAAGTTTATCAATTCATTTATGTTGCTATTTATTGATTGTTATGAGATGGGTATATTGTGTTTATTTCAGGGCATTACAACTTGGTATCAAAGCGTACTGGGTTCGAATACTTTGGGTACATGGGAAGTGGTTATTACCACAATGGGTTTATCTCGCTTAATAGAGATATTTATATGTATGGTATACTTATGTGAACATGCTTATGTGGTTATATGGGTATGGGATTTAGTTCCTAAGATATTGATTGAGTCTACGGGTTTCTAGAAGTCCTATAGAAGTGCACTTGATCACTGCTGTTTCTAATTAGAACTCTGACAATGCTGCTGGACGATCATTATCTATGAAGGAAATTCGTATGCGTTTATGTGTTTATGTGCTTATGTGGAGTGAATTACTATTGTCCATCGCATTAGGGCGCAAGTGAGTTAGCTTTGGCACATTTGTAAATGTGCTAATCTCTTTCGTTACCTTCATTAGGATGTCAGGACGTGAACGTGGTGGTGTTAGGCGTGGTACGCTAAAAGGCATGAGATGCCTTTACCGAATGAGATTCCCGCGCAAGAGGAAAGGTTTAGTCAGGCCAACATGGCCGAACCAGTTGGTCAACAAGCCATGGGCGCTTTAGCCCATGAATTGGTCGGGGCTTTGTGGGAATCCATGGACATTCTCAGGGCTAAAAATCAAGTCCAAGTCAAGTAGCTGAGGCAGGGTCGTCATTCTTAAAGAGGAGTTCTTAATCCGGACAAGTTTTTGGGTGACTCTAAGGAGCCACTGAAGGTGGATGAGTGGCTAGAAAGAGATAGTGAAGACATTCGAAATGCTTGGCATCGAGGACGATGGACTGCGAGTGGCCTTGGCATCCTTCCAGCTGAAGGGAGATGCGGGTTAGTGGTGGAAGTATGCACGTGGGCACATTGGGGTGACTTAGGAGGCCTTTGTCAACGTCTTCCAGGACAAGTTCTTACCTCTCACGGTTAGGGAGAAGTTGAGGGAGCAATTCTCAAAACTTAAGTAGCTCAACATGCCTGTAGCCGAGTTTGAGGTAGCCTTTACTAGCCTCTCTAGGTTTGCACCAGAGTTAGTGGCAACAGAGGAGTGCCGTTGTGTGGAGTTCGAGAAAAGATTGAGGACCGAGCTTTTTTTCAAGGTAGCAAATTCGATGATTAGAGATTCTGAGCGACTTGTGGAATCTGCAGCTCATCTTAAGACCGTGATGCAAATGGAGGAAGAGCGGATGAGGGGCTCCAGGAGAAGTCAGAATGTTCAGGGGGACAGTAAGAAGCAGAGGGGTTCTACCCCACAGCAGTCCCAGGGAGCACAGTCGAGGTCCACTTTTCTAGTACCAAGCTCAGGTTCTGGGAGAGGTGGTCAGGGAGATTTCACTTGCTTTAAGTGTGGCCAGTTAGGCCACAAGTCTCCAGCTTGTCCGCAAAAGGGAGAAGGGCAACGGTCAGTTTCATCTACGACTCGTTCTTAGAGCTAGAGTCAAATGAGAGGATAGTCACTCACATGTTATCAGTGTGGGTAGGCAGGGCACTTGAAGAGGTTTTGCCCTCAGTTAGGTGGCACACCTGGTGCGTCTGGTTCGAGGCAGGCACAGAGCCATCAGCCTGCACAGTCAACACAGGCCTCGAGGGCCAATCAGGGAGCCTTTTTGGCTCAGTCAGTGCATCCGACTTATGCTTCGACAGGTAAGCAAGTGGAGCAGAGACCCACAGGGTGTGTGTATGTTGTTGCCACGCTAGACCTAGTACCAACACCTTCGGTAGTGAGAGGCACTTTCTTGTTATGCAATTCTATTGCTAATGTATTGATTGATATGGGTGCATCCCATTCATTTATCTCGTCTACATTTGCATCGGCTTTGGGGGTTAGAATTGGCTCGGTTAGCGTCTCCACGCAGTGTAGAGTCACCTATTGGTGGTGAGATTATTTTGAAACAGGGGTGTCGGAGTTATGACATAGAGGTTGCTGGTCGTCGACTCCCTTTTGCATTTGTGTTGATTAACATGTCGAGTTTTGACGCTATATTGGGTTGTAGACACCCCATTTTTGACCAACGTTAAGACTCAGATGTCGCCGATTGAGCGCTCGGTGATGATGCATATTGTGCTCGTTCTAAGGTCATAGAGTCTCGGCTGAGAGCCTTGCCGCCGAACTTCGGGACTCTTTTGTGCTTTGCCTCGGTTTACGAACCAGGTTCTGTTTTCTCTATTTTCTCTTCCCGAAGGGAGGGAGAGGTCTCGAAGACCATCTCTCAGTGGCCGTAGGCTACGTTTCGTGGTCGTAGGCCACTATTCCCGTTTGGAGACCAGTTTCTGGTTTTCGGAGCCGTCGGCCGTGCGCCTCGGTTCGGGACCGCTTAACTTTCTCCGTTTGCTCCGATTTTTGGCACACACCTTGTTCCCTCTCCCTAGAGGGACACTGTGGCCCGAGAGACCACCTTTTTGGTCACACGCCACATCCGGTGCTTAATAGTCAGTTTTAGGGGCCGCCGACCGCGCGTTTTGACCCCCGAACCCTCGTTTTGCATCGGTGTGGGTTCATTTTCGGCATGGACCCTATTTTCATTGTTTGGAAGGTGGTACGAGGGTGGGAGACCAGCAATTCTCTTGGAGACCACCTCTTCTCCTGCCGGCCGATTTTCTTGTCAGGTAAGTGGTCTCCCTCACTTTTGAGCCACAATTTCTGGTCTCCCATACCACCATTGAGTTGCATTCACCTGGGAGACCACCAATATGGGTAGGCCGACCACCATTTTTGCTTGACCCTTTTGACCCCTTTGTCTCCCTCACTTTTGAGCCACAATTTTTGGTCTCCCATACCACCACTGAACGGCATTCACCTGGGAGACCACCAATATGGGTAGGCCGACCATCTTTTCAGCTTAAACCTTTTGACCCCTAGTTGGCTGACCAGGGGGAGTGGTCGGCCGACCACCTAAACTGGTCGGCCAGCCTTCTGCTTTTTTGTCTCAATGAGTTGAAGCCAACTGTGCCAGCTAGAAGTCTCAGAATGCATCTTCCATGCACGTGTATGGAGGATGTTTAAGCTAGCTTTTAAGCTTCTTTGAGAAGCTTTAGATCTTCTCCTCTATAAAGGGAAGGGCCCTCTTCCATTGCTAGGGTTCAGAATTTTGCTTAAAGGCATACATACACTTCCCTCTCTATTTCTCTTCATTTTAGCTCCAAAGGTCCCTTGTTCTTGCACCATTGCACTACACCTCTTAGCCTAACCTCTCCATCATCCATCCAACCACCTTGGAGCTCATTTTCAGAGGTTGAAGACTTGCTATCTTGGTCCAGAAGTTGCTGGTTCCTTTGGCTACAAGGGTAACACTCCATTTCCCTCTTTTCGACATTGTTTTGCTTCATAGTTTAGCTCTATTTGCAAGCATATTTAGGCTTTGTCATAAGCTAAAAAAAGTCTTTTTTTGATCTTCTAAACATGTTTGTTTAAGACCATTTTTTTGTTGGGGGTCATCTACCCCCTTGCATGCTTCATTTCCTCATGTTTTGAGCTATGCTTTAGAGGATTTGTGTTGGCCTTGGTTTGGCCTTTTAGCCACTGAAATCCAGTGGATTTTCAGTGGCTAACATGTGTCTTTGAGCCTCAAAATCAGAGAGGGGTGACCCTCTCACCCTTTGTTCTCTTTACTAGCTTTCTTGGCCTTCCAAAGGAGCCCCTATTTGCATGTTTCAAAACCATGCTCCAGGCCATTTTTGATGAGTTTTGTGACCTTCATGACCCCTTTCTAGAGGTGGTTTTTCCATATTAGATGTCTATTATGCATGTGTAGAGTAATCTTCTTCAAGGCCTTTCAAAGGGGCCTTCACTTACATGCTTCCTAGACTAATTTCAGGCCCTTTTCAGTGAGTTTTAGGGCCCTCATAACCTCTTTCCAGAGGTGGTTTTGCCATTTTGTATGTCTATCTTGCATGTGTAGAACAACCCTCTTATTGGCCTTTCAAAGGGACACATCATTCTTGCATGCATTGACTGAGTTTCAGTGGGTTTTTGGGCATTATTTGGCATGGCATACTTCTTTTTTTGGCTGGTTTGGTGAGCTCTCATGTGCTTCATATAGTTGTAGTGCAAATCATGGTTCACTAGCTTATTTTGCATGCTTTGTTGACCCTTGATTTTAGCACTTTTTGGCCTTGCCTTAAACTAATTTTGTGCATATTTTGGACTGCCCTAGCTCTGTTTTTGGGTCTCATGGTCGAATGATGCTTGTTTTGCATGCTTGTAGTTCAATACACTTGCCTAGCTTTGAGATTTGAGGTCTATTGCATGCATATACTGAGGTGTTTTCATGCTTTGGGGTCATTTTGCATCATATTTCAGAGCCTATGTGAATGCCATATCCTCATATTTTCTCCTCTTTAAGTGTGCTTGAGAGTTGTACATGAATGCCTTGTTTTTGGACCATTGAATGAGCTTCGTTTCCATGCACTTTGAACCATCATTTTGGGCCATTTTCCCACTATTTCAGACCTGCCTAGGGTCTGTTTGGGGTTGGTTTTGCATTCGTGCGTTGCTTTGTGTACCTCTAGTGTAACGCACTTCACTAGTTTCGGTATTCGGGCCATCTAGCATGCATTAGGTAACATATTTGCATGATTCGGGACCATTGTACATCATGTTTCAGAGCTGGAAAATGTATGCTTGTATGCCATATTTCATCCTTTGCCATGCTTAGTTAGAGTTGCATGTTGTGTCTTAGGATCGGTCCATTACATTCGTGCATGCTTGCATGTATTTCGGTTGTCTCATTTTCATCATATGGCCACTGATTTGAGTGGGGCTGAGGTCCACTCACTTTAGTTTAAGTCCATATTGCATTGCGTCGTGTGCATTGAGTATGCCATTCTCAGTTCATAGCATTGCGTATGCTAGGTTGCATGTGTGCATATCATCCCTCGCATGCCAGCATGATTAGGTTGCATTGCATTTAGGGTTGCATGTTAGTCGCATTGTGTATGCCATCTCATTGCATTGTGTTTGGAGTAGGGTTAGTCTAAACACGGGAAACGAGGGGCGTTCCGCACTCAAAGTGACGAAACGTGTCTCAATTCTCGGTCGCCGACACTCCAGATTACCCATGATGGAGTTTAGGCCTTGTTATGTTTATATGTGCATTCATTTCACATTGAGTCGTGCAATTCAACTCCTCGATCATCATGCATCGAGATGCGTGATTGGTGGCACGAGGATCGAGGTCTACACTCCCTAGAGCTCATGCAATGATGGGGAGAGTGGTCATGCATACATGTGTTGAAAATACTTTGCCATGCCTCTTTCTTGCTCTCTGTTGCAGCAAATCAGAATCCAGCAGCAAAAACTAGTCAGCAGCCTTCGGGAGTTTTGTACAGTGTTCTGGGACCAATTGCAAAACAGAGGCAAATCGGGGCATCGCAAGGAATTTCCCGACGAAGCGACCCGAGCACGCATGCATCTTTCATCATTCGGAACAAGAGCGGAGGCAGTCCATTTTATAGCTTGCGTGCTAGTTTATTCGCTTTCCTAGTTGATTTGTTAATTAATTAGGGTTTTGTAATATTTAATTAGCTAGAGTAGTTAATTATTTATTCGAACAGTATTATTTATTCGGACCCTCTGCGAGAGGGCAATGTTGTAATAAGTGTGCGTGTATGTGATGTATGTCTTCCAACCCCACGTCTTTCCCCCTTTTATTTACCAGCTTATGATGGTTAGTTTAGGGCACGTTTCAATTAGCATCTATATGTTCGCATGTTTGCATTCATTCATCTGTCTTGCATGCACCGGGCTTGGCGCATCATACTAACTGCATTGTATTTCAATTCCAAGTTGAATACATGTTATCTGTTGCATTTCATATGTCATGTTTAGAATAGCCGAGCCTATCTTAGTTGCATTCATGTATGTGTTGCATTAGGCATTTCAGCATAGTTAGGATCATGTATTTGATTACTAATTAGCTTCTGTTTTGGCTCGGAGTACTAGGTAAGCTTTTATGCTTTAGCATCCTTGCATGCGTGCGAGTGATTGCCATGATAGCATGCTTACCATGAAGCTATGTGTTTATGTGATATATCTGCCTGAATGCCTGTGGGTGAAGGTTGGATTATTTGAATTGGAACAATTCATTGATTGCGAGTTTTAAGCCCACTAGATAGTGGCAAATCACCATGTTTTCTAAGCCCACCTGAGGGTGGCAAAATCCGCATTTTAGCCTACTTGCGAGTAGCAAACCGCTTTCAAAAACAAACATGAAATGTTTTGTTCCAACTCAGGCGATCCAGTCTATACTTGTATGCTGTTTGCATCACATAGTAATTCTAGGCTAATAACCGGAATAAGAGCACATAATGTTTTCAAAACTCGATATCATGGTTAGTAGAGGCCGATCTTTGATCAGGCGAGCGGGGGTGCTCACGAAGTGACCTTACCCAATCGTACCCAAGTTCCCGAGCCGAGGCAACTTTGGTGATGACGGACACGTGGCCTTAGGCACGAGTCAGGGTTTCCTAAATTCCCCCAAAATAAATATTTAGGTGGCGACTCTGTATTTGGCAAAGCAGTCCATGTTTGGCACTTCTTTCTAAAATCAGTTTTTCAAAACGATTTGTCGGATTTGGACTCTTTGATGATTCATCGGTCTTGCATTGCACTCCGCGAGATTAGATACAGGACCGTGACATTGAGTCCTGAACTGTAGTGAGCCCAAATGAACAAAACGGGATTCCCTCCCAGGACGTTCGGGGACGTCTACAGTTTCTGGCGACTCTGCTGGGGACTTAGAGAACTTGACTTGAACTCATGATATCTGGTTTTGACTACACTTATGTGTTTCATTGCATTGCATTTGCATTGGTGCGCCTAGGACACCGTGTTTGCCGTATGTTATTCCTGAACGGTTTGCCAGAGGCTCGCTTCGAGAAGCGTGCCATAAGGCTGACCGGTTGCAGGCTCTGCCACGATGGGAACACAAACCCCATTTTTTACCGGGGCACCCTTTTTGACCATTCGACCTAGTGCATATTCGGAATCCATAGTGACCATTCCAAGCTAGGACAGGTTGCTTACCCGATTGTAGGTTGTTTGAAACTGCTGCGTGCGTAGTGAAACCCTAGCTCCTGACAAAATAAGATAGGGAAACCTTACCCCAACATAGGGGTGTTTTGGCTCTCACTTGTTTACTATGTGCTTTTAGAGTGCGTCTCTACAGGAATGCATGTATCAGTTTACAGGTTTGGGTATCAGGCCTGCGGGCACCAATTCAGTATTTTGGGAATCAGTTATCTGCGGGTATCAGATTCAGTTTTGGGGCGGTAATTTGGGGGACAATGATCAGTGGTCGAATGCAGTTATTCAGCTATGCTTATATCTGTCCTAGTGAAATTACGGCTGAGATGCTACCTGTTTTCTCTTTCAAGGTTCAGGAGATTCAATTCAGAGCAGCCAGTATTTTCCTTCGCTGAGGCAAGACAGAGAAAGGCCAGCCAAGGTTCACCAGTTTATCTGATCCGTTAGTCACCAGTCACATCACCTCCGTTCAGTTCAACGGACTTATGATGACACAAGATTCAGAGGAAATAGTGGTTATGGCAGCCGCATTGGATCAAGGAATCATCTTGCGGGATTAGACCAATGTTGAAGTACCGCATCCACCCAGGTCGCCTGCCGCGCGCCCGGTCTGGACGCCCCAGTCGTGTCAAACTCGTGAGCCCACCACGTTTGAATTGATGGGAATGATTGGTGATTTTCAGCAATCTGTGTCTGATCTCGCCTACGGAATGTCGGCTTCGCCACCAACCACATCCTACGTCGGGAATTTCGTACCGCAGGAGCCCCCGCTATTGGGGCGAATTGTAATTGAGCTCAGCCAACCTGAGGCTGTCTCAAGCTATGGCCATGACATGTCAACAACAATCGGGTTCCACTCTGATGTAGCAACTCAAACCCTCGATCAAGCTGAGGCTAGAGGTAAGAACAAAGTGGGAACAGATGCTGATCCCGTTGAACAACTGTTGTGGGCAGTCGAGGCTTTGAAAGCTGGGGGATTGAGTAAACAGCAAATATTCACAGTTGTGGCTAAAACTATGGATGACGCTTTCCTCGCTCCGACCGAGGGCAGTTCGAGCCAGGCAGAAAATCGGGATAGGAACCGTCATACCAGAACCGTTCCCTCTAACCCTAACTCTGCACCTGGAAAGGATCAGAAGGCTAAGGCAGCACCTGCCGAGCCTTTTGCCAGTGCGTCCGGCAAAAGTCAGCAAACCTCGAAGTATCTACCCCGAGGTCATAGGGTATTCCACGCCCTTTATATGCCTTTGTCTAAGGCGCTCCAGATCCTTGCCGAAAAGGGCCATCTTAGACCCCTTGAGCCTCGGCCTCTCCCGAAGAATCTCCCTCCCTGACGTGATGCTACCTTGTACTGCGCATACCACCAGTAAACCGGTCATAGCACCGACAACTGTTTCCGTCTTTGTCATGAAGTATAGGATTTGATCGACAATGAGGTCATCCTCCCACCTACCTCAGCGAAGTCTGTCACTGCTGAGTTGTTAGATTTCGAGGATACCAGAAGTATGTGAACAGAAGTTGGTCCATCTGCGGGCGGCGCTCAGTTTACTTCGGATGTGGCGTATGGCACGCACTTTGGAGCATTTGCAAATGCTAGTTTTGCACTTTCTGACTTGGGTATTCAGTTAGTTTTGTTATCTTGTATATAAGCAGTCTTTTTGTACTATGTCGGTCAGGTCTGTCTTGTTGTGTCGAGTCAGTCCTGTTGTACAGAAGTTCGGTGATTTCAGAGGTGTTACCTCGGATATCACTATTTTATTTTGTGTTTATCTTTTGGCTTTCTCTTAAGTCTGTCTCTGCTGTGGAGCCAGTTGCAACCCAGAAATCTAAATCAAACAGCTGTGGCTGTCATGTTTTTGTGCCTATTGCTACTTTGAGCCTGTTGTGCCAGCAAGTTTAGAATGAAACGGCAGTGCATTTCACCCGCTCTTTTGTGCCTATAAGTCATTGTATTGACCTAAGTTTTTCAAAACTTTTTGAACATTGAGATGAAAACGAAGAGGAAGGAATTTCTCGGGATTTGCAAAAATTTGATCAATTGAGAAAAAGAGAGGCGTGCTAAGCCCTTAATGATTAAGATCATGCTTGTTAGTGTGAGTACTGAGAAGGATCCTGGCTTGATCCAGATTGGTTTCGCATTGTCTTCAGTGCGAGCGACTAGTCACTTTCTTAAAAAATTTCAAAAAATGTTTTGCGCTGTCCTGCGAAGACCTGTGCGGAATCGCTCTTGAGATTGTGCAGCTTAGGATCGCTCTCAGCCTCGAGACTCGACCCCTCTTGATTTCAAACCTTGAACTTGGATTCAGAATGTTCCAAGGCCAATCATGATGTGAGGCCTGTGTGGCCAGATTTGAAGTAGCCTGCGAACTAGGGGCAAGAAAAGTCAGATCAAGAAGCTTGTGAAGCTAGGTCAGGAGCACCCCTCGAACTAGGGGCAAAAATGTCAGATGTGCTCGAAGAGTCAAAGACGACGACTGGCAAGAATGCCAAATCCCACAAAGGAAGAAAGAAGAAATTTTTGCTGAAAGACAACCGAGTTCCTATCCACAACACTAGGGGCAAATTCAGCCCCCCCATTGGATAGACTCCTGCATCGTCAGCGAACAGCAGCCATTCTCCTGGATTCAGATGACTTCAGGATCTCAAAACCATTTGACATGGACACAGCTACACTTTTACCCTTGAGAGGCTCGCTGGGCCAAAGACCCGGAAGGGCGACCCAAGCAAAAGTTAGAGCAAGAAAAAGAAGAAAAAGAAAAAAAGAAAAAAATGCAAAAAAAAAGAAAAAAGAAGAAAAGAAATGAAAAGAATAGAAAAGAAAAGAAAAACATAGCTCGCAAGGTCGAAAACTTGCAACGGGCGCCTTGGCAAAAGTTAGAGCGCAAAAGGAGAGGTTAAATACCCGAGTGTACCTTAACCCCGAACTACGTAAGGCTTGATTCCCATCTTTGGGATACGTAGGCAACTTCATTCTGAAGTCCAGCCGTAAAACACTTCAAATTCGATTGTGTCCATGTGATGGTTTTGATCATCTTTGTCTTCTCTGTATTCGAGAGTTCGGTGGTAATGGTCACTATAAGGATTGGTTGCCATGTGCTGCGGCGCTATTCAGACAAGGGGCAACTTTCCGTTGCCATACAGCGCGCTGTGGTGCCATTCAAACAAGGGGCAACTTTCCGTTGCCATGCAGTGCCATTCTGACAAGGGGCAATTCTCTTTCGGATCTGAGGTTGTGCATCTCAAGAGTAGGTTCCGTGCTCGTTGAGCAGTGGCCATTTGCAAAAACAGTTTCGAGAATTTTTACTGAGGTTGACTAATTCTCTCGAAAATTATCCCATTTTTTTCAAAACTAGACCACATCTTGGACCCAAAAAAGGAAAATTTTCAGTGCTTATAACCTAACCTGCATGATTTTTTAAATCAGAAAATCGAACAAGCATGTTAATCTAACTCTCATATTGATCAAAATTGTTTTAGAAAGCCAAAACAAAAAATGGTCAAACTGATGAACTAGGGGCACAATTGAGTCAGGCTTCCTGTCTTTTCCTCATTGTCAATGCACTTGCCAGAAAGGGCACTCTACTTGCCGGAAAGGGCATCGTATTCGCCAGAAAGGGCACAGTTGAAGCTGTCAACAAAAGGGTTGAAAGCTCTCAACATTCTCCAAGCAACAAGGTATCAAGCCAAGTGCGAAGCACGAATTGAAATGGATCAAGATACTCCACTCCCTCATCCGGGGCATCAACTAGACGTCACCGAAAAAAAGAAAATCTAGCGGAATGCTAGGGGCGTGAGCCCGCAACTTCCTGTTTATCCATCAACCACCCAGGGGAGGGATAAAAAATGAGAGATTGAAAAATAGAGAGATGTGCGCTGAGAGGAAAAGTGAGGAAAGGGCTTTTTCAGAAAAACAGAGCCTGAGGGCCGAGTGATGTGAGAATCACAAATTAGAAAGGGTGGGAAACAAATACCCAGAGAAACTGGCTCCTCACGATTTGAGAGTTCTCTCGTCTTTCCAATACGTCTGAGTGTCGTGTCTTTTGCTTTCTCTTAATTCTTGTCTTGAGTCGTTTCAAGTGTCACTCGGTGTGTTTAGGTTGTTTTACCTTATTTTTCCTTTGTTGAGTTGTGTTTAGGTTGTTCTACCTTTGTTTTCCGTTGTTGAGTCGTTTTGGCTGTGGTCAGTTGTAGGCTCAATACCCGGTTGAGAACTCATTCTCAATTTCAATTTCAAAAAAAAAAAAAATCGCTTTGTGCTCAGAGTGCTGTGCCATTCTCCATGTTTGTGCAAAACTAGATTTTGTTCTTTCAAAAACCGCAGGGTTCAACCCGGGTCATGTGAAAACAGTAAAACCAGGACCTATCTGAAGCTATATAGGTTCCAGACTTCGAAGCAACAAAAAAAAAGGGGGGGAAATGTCGGGCATCTGAGTGTGTTTCAACTTCTGCAAGTTCCGTCGCCGCATCCTGTATGTTCAGAATGAGCTGTGTGTTCAAAATTAAAAGACTACTGTGTTATGAGTCGTGTGTTCAGATCAGGCAGTGTTGTGTTATGAGCTACGTGTTCAAAATTGAAAATGTATGAGCTGCGTGTTCAGAAGTGGAATGTGTGAGCTGCGTGTTCAAAATGAAGTGAATGAGCTGTGTGTTCAGAAATGAAAAGTTTGAGCTGTGTGTTCAGATTTAAAGATGAGCTGCGTGCAAATGAAATGAATGAGCTGTGTGTTCAGAAGTGAAGTGTATGAACTGTGTGAGCTGCGTGTTCACAATCAAAAATGGGCTGCGTGTTCAGAAATTCAAAAGTTTGGGCTGCGTGTTCAACTTTCAACAAATGTGTGCTGTGTGTTCACATTCAAAAATGGGCTGCGTGTTCAGAAGTTCAAAAGTTTGGGCTACGCGTTCGACTTTCAACAAATGTGTGTTGCGTGTTCACATTCAAAAATGGGCTGCATGTTCAGAAGTTCAAAAGTTTGGGCTGCGTGTTCAACTTTCAACAAATGTGTGATGCGTGTTCACAATCAAAAATGGGCTGCGTGTTCAGAAATTCAAAAGTTTGGGCTGCATGTTCAACTTTCAACAAGTATGTGTTGCGTGTTCACAATCAAAAATGGGCTGCGTGTTCAGAAATTCAAAAGTTTGGGCTGCGTGTTCAACTTTCGACAAATGTGTGCTGTGTGTTCACATTCAAAAATGGGCTGCGTGTTCAGAATTTCAAAAGTTTGGGCTGCGTGTTCGACTTTTAACAAATGTGTGCTGCGTGTTCACATTCAAAAATGGGCTGCATGTTCAAAAGTTCAAAAGTTTGGGCTGCGTGTTCACAATCAAAAATGGCCTGCGTGTTCAGAAATTCAAAAGTTTGGGCTGCGTGTTCACATTCAAAAATGGGCTGCGTGTTCAGAAGTTCAAAAGTTTGGGCTGCGTGTTCAACTTTCAAACAAATTTGTACTGCGTGTTCACAATCAAAAATGGGCTGCGTGTTCAGAAATTCAAAAGTTTGGGCTGCGTGTTCGACTTTCAACAAATGTGTGCTGCTTGTTCACATTCAAAAATGGGCTACGTGTTCAGAAATTCAAAAGTTTGGGCTGCTGTAGACACCCCATTTTTTACCGCCCTTAAGACTTGGGCGTTACTGATGGTTTACTTGGTGGTAAAAGGTGTGCAGAGCAAAGGTTCAATTTCTTCGGCAAAGAGAGAGACAAATCTCAACTTCACACCCCATTTTGGACCAAAGCTATTTTGACTGGTTTTTAGACCTTAAAACCCTCTCTTTCAAAACTTTTTTTTTTGAAATAAAATTTCTACGATGTTTCGAGGCTCGCATTTTGTCAAACGTTGTGCTTTTCGGTAAACCGAGCAAGGACAAAGTGGAAATGAATGAAAGAGAGATAAAATCTTTGAAAAATCTTTCAAAACACCTTGCTTAGGGGTTTGAAGTTGAAGAAAAGGGGAAAGGAGAGAAGAAACCAAGTTGGAGAAGAAGATAGGCAAGAAACGCTAAGAGAGGGACGAGCAGTCCTCGCTAAATCAAGCTTATCTGTCTATACACTTGGATTTAAGCTATGAGGCCACCACCGTTGGAAAGAAGACTTCCGGGGCTTCATTTTTCATTCAAGAATCTCTTAAATTCAAGTCCGGAGGGCGGAGATATGATTGGTTGAAGTTGGGCATCATCCCGGTTGGACCGAAACTGAGCAGCCTTCACCAAAACAAGCATAACTTTTAGCACACATGGAATTTTGAGGGAAGGCTGACAAATTTGGAAAGAAGACTTCCGGGGCTACAGTTTAGGCTCAAGAATGACCTGAAACGGCATCCAGATGAAGGAATTAGGCTTTCTTCAAGTTAGGGACTAGCATTGATTTTTGCCACCGGCCTCCATGGAGGTCCACCGGCCACAATTTGACCTCTGCGGCTATATGTCGGCCAAAAGTGAACCTTACCGGCCAAAAATGATGGCTGGTCGGCACCAAAGATGGCCAGCCGGCCAAAAGTGCCCAAAACTCATATTTTTGACAGATATTTATCATCCAGCTGTTATACACTGCATCAGATATTTTCAATTGAGATATTTTGACCAAAAGCTCCTATTTTGCTATATATAGAGCCTTATATCTCATATTTGAGGGGTTAGAACATTAAAGCAAGTTTTGGGGAGCTTCTCACTCTAAAGAACCTCTCTCTCTCTAGAAACTCCAGAGCCAAATCTTAGCTCTCTCTCTCTCTCTCCTATATTGTGTGTATAGAAGCATATAAGTGCCCAAAAGTGAGTGTTCTTCCCAATTCTTGAGCCTCCACCCTTGATCAAACTTGCCTATCTTGAAGAGGTGATCCTTGGAGGTGTATTTGGAGCTCCTAAGGCTGATTTTGGTCCAAGAAGGACCTGTCTTGGTGCAGAGCTTCAAGGGTAAGCTCCTACTTTTCTCAAGCTTGATTTTGTGCACTTGTATAGCTACCTTTGCATGCTTCTTTTGGCCTGGTTTTCAACTGTCAAAATCTCTGTTTTTATGTGTTAAAAGTGGTGGATTGAAGTCCTTGTGAGTTGAGGGGTGTCCTCCCTTTGTTTGCTCCTTGTTTTGTGAGGTTGTGATCCACCTTTGAGCTCTTTTAAGCAAACCACTTTTGGGCCTAAAACAACCTTTTTTTCAGAGGTTTTTCAGTGACCAAAAACTAGTTTTGAGGTCTCAAATAGGAGGGGTTAGCCCCTCCTCCTTGTAGCTAGTTGTTATGCCTTGTTAGGCTCGTAAAGTAGCATCTTTTTGTGGCTTGTTTTAGCTTAAGCCAAGCATGTTTTAGGCTCTGTTTTGCCATGTTTCAGATCTGTTTTGGTCCGGTTGGGGGCTTGGTTGCTTGCTTCATACACTTGTAGTGTAATTTTGCTCCCTAGCCTAGCTTGTTTCATGCTTTAGCCTATTTTCCTAACATGTGCTAGCTTAACTTTGGCCTGCAATAGTTCATATTTTGCTGTGATTAAGCTCTGTTTTGAGGTGTTAAGGTAGCTTGTGCATTGCTTTGCATGGTTGTGGTTTAAATGCTTAGAATGGTCTAAAGGAGAGCATGCTGTTCTAGTTTGTTTTGGCTATTTTCCAGCATGTTTTAGGCCCTAAATTAACATGTAGAAATTCTGTTTTGGGCTGGATAAAACTCTCATGCATTGCATTACATAGTTGTAGTTCATGTGCTTCAAGAGCCCATTGTTTGGGCATATCATTTGAGCTTGTTTTGGTGCATGATCATGCCATTTTCAGCATGGTTTTCGCATGTAGAAACACTGTTTTGAGGTGGTTGAGACCTGCATGCATTGTACCATATAGCTATGGTTTATGTGCTTCATTGGCCTCTTGCATGAGCATGTTTCATTGACTTGTTTTGGACTTTGTTCCATGCACTTTAGGCACTGTTTTGAGGCTGCATAACTCTGTTTCGAGTTGATTTTGTTGTCTAAGGCTTGCCTTGTGTGGTTATGGTGTAATGCTCTTGCATGCCTAGTTGATTAGTCCATTTGAGCATGAGTGCTTGAACCATTTGCATGTTGTAGTAGTGTCTTGCACACAATTTCAGAGCGTACTTCATGCCATTCATGCCACTTCCTTACATGTTTCACTTTCATTGCTTTGAAAGTAGCCTTGAGCCTCTTGTCGGTTTGAGCATGAAGTTAAGACGTTCATGCTTAATGGTTTTAATCCTCTTGAGGGTTTCTACTAGCCAACGGCATGAGGTCTTCTTCATGCTCAAGGCACTTGAGGCTTAGGCCCTCTTTCCCATTAGAGGACTCTCATTTGGACGTAATCAATTAAAGGATGAATTGGTAATGCTAAAATGAGTAAATAAAATTGACCAAGTAAAACGGCAAGATAAGCATAACATGTGTTTGCATTGCATGTGTCAAGTGTTCGATCGGACGTAATATCGAACACAAGGCGGATTAGTCCATTTCATACTCAAAGTGATGAAATGTGCTAATCCCTTTTGTCGCCAACACACTTGATCATGCATGATAGGGTGGTGGCACGTTGTGTGTATTTGTGCATTCGTGTCATATTAAAACATGCAATTCGACTCCTCGACCATCATGCATTGAAATGCGTGATTGATGGCCCGAGGGTCGAGGGCCATGCTCCCTTGAGTCCATTGCATGATAGGGAGTGTGTCCATGCATACATTTGCTTGAAAATTCCATGCCACACACTACTTGCCCTCTGCTGCTGTCAACTGCAGGTTTCAGCAGGAAGATTTGGCCGGCCGGCAGTGTTGAGTGCCGACCGGCAGAACATATTTGGCCGAGAGCACCAGATTTGGCCGATGATCCCATTCCCATGGCCGGTGGTACTTTGCTCTGGCCGGTGACAATCCGGCGGACTCAGGGAGTGATTCAAAGCAGTTCTGGAAATTTTTGTGATCCTCAGAGGGGTAGGGCAGTGTAAACAGAGGCAATAGTGCTATGGCAACGAGTTTCCGGGCGAGACGGATCAAGCATGCACCATCCACGCATCCCAAGGCAGGGCTGCGGCCACCTTCTTTCTGCATTTATTTTGTTAATTAATTAAGGGTCTATAATAATTAATTAGCTAGGATAGTTGATTTGTTATTTGGCCTGTATATTCTTTCGGACCCTCCGAGCGAGGGCAATTATGTAATAAGTGTGGGTGAGTGTGTGCATGTCTTTCAATCCCACGTCTTTCTTCCCTTTTATTTACCCGCTTATGATGGTAGACTAGGGCATATTTAAATCAGCATACCTTATGCTATGCATGCGTGCATCCATACATTTGTCTTACATGCACTAGGCTCGATACATCATGCTAACTGCATTTGTATTTCAATTACAAGTTGAGTACTTGTTAATTGCAACATTTCACATGCCATCTTTAGGATAGCCGAGCCTATTGTAGTTGCATCTTGCATGTGTTGCATTAGCCATCTTAACATGAACTAGGATCATGCATATGATTGTTAACTAGTTTCTGTTTTGGCTTGGAGTACTAGGTGAGCTTTTTATGCTTTAGCATACCGCATGCGTGTGAGTGTTGCCATAATAGCATGATTACCATGAGGCTAGTTGCTTATGTGATATAACTGCTTGAATGCCTGTAGATGGAGGTTGAATTACCTAAATTGGAATAATGCATCAAAACTGTGAGTTTTAAGCCCACTGGATAGTGGCAAAACCATCTTTTCTAAAAGCCCACTCGAGGGTGGCAAAACCTATATTTTAGCCTACTTGCGAGTAGCAAACCATTTTCAAAACAAACATGAAATGTTTTGTTCCAATTTAGGCGATTTGGTCTATAGTTGTTTGCTGTGCGCATAACATAGTAATTCTAGGCTAATAACCGGAATAAGAAGGCGTAATGTTTTCAAAATAAGATATCACGGTTAGTAGAAGCCGATCTTCGGATCGGGCGAGAGGGGGTGCTCATAGCTGACCTTCCCCAATCGTACCCAAGTTCCCGAGCCGAGGCAACTTTGGTGATGACGGATACGTGGCCTTTGGCACCGAGTCAGGGTTTCCTAAATTCCCCCATAAAAAATATTTAGGTGGCGACTCTGTATCTGGCGAAGCAGTCCATGTTTGGCACTTCTTTCAAAATCTGTTTTTTTCTCAAAACGATTTGCCGGATTTGGACTCTTCGGTTCAAGATTAAGAACCGTGACAAAATCGAGTCCGAACTGTAACGCCGTCGAGGTCCCTCGCAGGCATGTTACAGTTTCTGGCGACTCTGCTGGGGAGTTTAGAGAGCTTGACTCGAACTCGTGATATCTTGTTTTGACTACACTTATGTGTTTCTTTGCATTGCATGTGCATTGGTGCGCCTAGGACACCGTGTTTGCCATCTGCCATTCCTGAACGGTTTGCCGGAGGCTTGTCTTGTCAAGACATGACCATAAGGCTAACCGGTTGTGGGCTCTGACAGTATGGGAACACAAACCCCGGTTTTACTGGGGCACCCTTTTCGACCATTCGAGCTAGTGCATATTCGGAATCCGTAGTGACCATTCCAAACTAGGACAGGTTGCTTACCCGATGTTAGGTTGTTTGAAACCGCTATGTGCATAGTGAAACCCTAGCTCCAAACGAAATAGGACACGGAAACCCTACTCCAACATAGGGATGTTTTGGCTCTCATTTACTTGTTATGTGCTTTTAGAGTTGGCCTCTACAGGAAACGCACATATCAGTTTGCAAGTCTAGGTGTCAGGCCTGCGGGCATTAGCATCAGTATTTTGGGAGGATCAGTTTACAGGCAGAATTTTGGGCAGAATTCAGTAGAGAGCACAGTCGTTCAGCTCTGCTCGTATCCGTTTTGGTGAAATTGAGCTGAGATGCTGTCTGTTTTCTCTCTTGCTAGGTAGTCTTGGAATCATAGCTTCAAAAGGCTCAGATATACCCCGGGTTCATTGGACTTGTATTGATAGACTTTGTCAGGTCAGAGATTCAATTCAAGGCCAACCAGTGTTCTTTCGCTGAGGTAAAGCAAAGAAGGGCCAGATAGGGCTCATTGGTTCATCTGATCCGACAGTCACCAGTCACATCATCAGCAGGCCGTGATGGCACAGGGTTCGGAAGAATTTGTAGCCGTGATAGCAGCATTAAATCAGGGAACTGCCATGCAGGCTGAGACCAGTGTTGAAACGCGACGCCCATCTGGGACATCTACCTCACATCTAGCTTCGGGACCCCAGCCGAACTTTGACCCACTTCCGCCAGCTGAAGATTTACAGGGTCTGAATCCCCAAGAAGGGTTGGCTCAAGCCCGAGTTGTCAGACCCCTGGTGCAGCCTACTGTGAGGCTTCAACCCTTTCATGTTGATGAGTTCAATCCGACTGCAGTGAAAATTGCGAACCTTGAGAAGCAATTCAAAAAGGCACAGGGCCTTAACTCCATTCCCGACATTAAGGATGGGCACACCGAGGTTGCCGTGCGGCTCCCAGACAGATTCAAAATGCCATATATTGACCGTTTCGACGGGTCTGGAGATCCAATGGTACATATCTGACTTTTCTTGGATGTCCTGAAGCCAATGGGTCTGACTAAGCCATAGAAACTCTCTCTGTATAGAAGAACCCTGCCGGGTGTAGCAGCCACTTGGTACGCTAAGTTGGAGGACAAAGTGAAGCAAAACTAGGAAGAACTGGCTAAGGCCTTTGTCGATCAATATTCATACAACACCCAAGTTGAAATGACCATACAGGAACTTGAAGCAACCCGCCAGAACCCAATAGAGCCTTTTGTGGAATTTGTTGCGAGGTGGAGAGCAAAGGCAGCACAGATGACAGATCGGCCTTCCAAGAGGGATCAAGTGCAGATGATGGTGCGAAACCTTGAGCATGATATGTTCCAAAAGTTGATAGTCGCTCCGCTATTCACTTTCAAGAGTTTGCATGAACTGGGGGTTCAGGTCGAGAATGCGTTCAACACAGGGATCATTTCCAGAACAAGTGAACCGACAAGAAGGGTGATTTCCGGGAGTACCAATGCTGGTAGTAACGCTATTCCCAAACCCACCGAAATCAATACAGTAGCCACAGCCAACCCTTTTGCCGATCTAAGCCTACAAACAGCCGGCCCAGCCCGAGCTCAGGGCAGAACTTTCACCCCCCTCTATATGAGCTTGACTAGTGCACTAAAAGCCTTGATGGAAAGAGGGCATCTCAAACCCCTTGATCCTCAACATCTGCCTGACCCACTCCCAGCCAGACATAACCCCTCCAAGTACTGTGTGTACCATCAGCAGCGCGGTCATGGCACCGACCGTTGCTACCGCCTTCGTCATGAGATCCAAAATCTCATTGACAACCGGACGATAGCTCCACCTTCAGCCCCCAATGACCAAGTACCTCATCCACATCTCAACCTAATCCACACACTGGCCGTCCCTTACGACCCCAGTGTATACATCACCCCAGTCCATCTACCCAAGCCTAATGTGTTTATCCCAGAGAGCCTGGACTTATGCATGATGGTTGCATCTGAACCCCAATCATCTCAAACCCATGAACCCACTACTTCTGAGCTGATGAGGATGATCGAAGATCTTCAGAGAACTCTGGCAGATCTGGCCTTTGGAGTTTTGGCCCCATCATCAACCACATCACGTACCAGGGAGTTCATATCTAAAGGCTCCCCAACTTTGGGACGGGTTGCATTGGAAGAAGGCCAATCTCTTGACAAAGTGGAAGCGACTGGTAAGAACAAGGTAGGGGCAGGCAATGGTCCCCATGAACACCTTCGGTGGGATATTGAGGCTTTGAAAGCTGAGGGACTGAACAAAGAGCAAGTCCTCGCAGTTGTTACAAAAACTATGGATGACACTTTCGCCGCTCAGAATGAGAGCAGTCTGAATCAAGGGGCAAGCCGGGAGAAGGGCCTTTGTACCAAGAATGTTCCTTTCAGCCCTAATCCCGTGCTCGAAAAAGATCAGCAAACCCAGTCAACGCCTGCCAATCCCTTTGCTGGTGCATCCAACAAAACTCCACAAACCTCAAAACACCCACCTCGAGGCCAGAGGGTGTTCGCACCACTGTACATGTCTCTATCAGCGGCCTTGAGGGTCCTAATTAGAGAGGGGGATTTGAAACCCTTGGAGCCGCGACCACTGCCAGATAGACTTCTTCACTCCCATGATCCGACCAAGTACTGTGCCTTTCATCAGCAAGTCGGCCATGTCACTGGTGGTTGTTTCCGTCTTCGCCACGAAATACAAGATCTGATTGACAATAAGGTCATCGTCGCACCAACTCAGCAAAGTCTATCGGCACTTGATCAGTGAACTTGTGGGGGATAATGTGATGTGATCGGGGGATGAACCACCTGCGGATGGCGCTCGATTTACTCCAGATATGGCGTATGGCACGCACTGTTTTAAGCATTTGCAAATGCTAGTTTCTGACTTGGGTATTGGGTCAGTCTTGTTGTGTTGTGTAGAGTTAGTCTTTTTGTACTGAGTCAGTTGGGTCTGTCTTGTTGTATCGAGTCAATCCTGTTTTGTTGGAGTCGGGTGATTTCGAGGGTGTTACCTCGGACATCACTTGCTCGTTTTGTGTTTGTCTTTTCATTTTCTTTTTGAGTCTGTTTCTGCCTGGAGACAGTTACACCAACAGATCTGAATGGAACAACGGTGATTTTCACACTCTTGTGTTTGCTTCTGCCGTATGCCAGTTATGCCAGAAATTCTAAATGAGATGACAGTATTTGACTAAGAACTCTGTCTTTTCTGTGCCTTGAAGTCATTGTAATGACCTGAGTTTTTCAAGACTTTTTGAACACTGTGTTGAAAACAAAGAGGAAGGAATTCCTCGGGATTTGCAAAATTTGATCAAACTGAGAGAAAGAGAGGCGTGCTAAGCCTTTTAATGAATGAAATCATGCTTGTTAATGTGAGTACTGAGAAGGATCCTGGCTTGATCCAGATTGGCTCCACACTGTCTTCAGCGCGAGCGATTTGTCGCTTTCTTAAAAAATTTCAAAAAATATTTTTGCGCCGTCCTGCGAAGACCTGTGTGGAATCGCTCTTGAGATTGTGCAGCTTAGGATCGCTTTCAGCCTCGAGACTCGACCCCTTACTTTCAAACCTTGAACTTAGATTCAGAATGTTCAGAGGTCAATCATGATGTGAGGCCTGTGTGGCCCAATTTGAAGCAGCCCTCGAACAAGAGGCACCAAAGTCAGATCAAGAAGATCAGATCGCACCGGAAGAAGCTCGTGAAGCAACCGTGATGGATTCTTCTGCAAATCAGTACAACAGCCATTCTCCTGGATACAGAGAGGCTTCAATTTCAAAACCATTTGGCATGGGCTTGTTACACTTTTACCCTTTGAGAGGCTCGCTGGGCCGAAAACCCGGAAGGGCGACCCAGGCAAAAGTTAGAGCAAGAAAAAGAAGAAAAAGAACAACAACAAAAAAAAGAAAGAAAAATGCAAAGAATGAAAGAAAAACGAAATGGAGAAAAAGAAAAGAAAAAAATGAAGAAAAAGAAAAAAGAAGAAAAGGAATGAAAAGAAATGAAAAAATTGAAAAGAAAAGAAAAACATAGCTCGCAAGGTCGAAAACTTGCAACGGGCTCCTTGGCAAAAGTTAGAGCGCAAAAGGAGAGGTTAAATACCCGAGTGTACCTTAACCCCGAACTACGTAAGGCTTGATTCCCATCTTTGGGATACGTAGGCAACTTCATTCTGAAGTCCAGCCGTAAAACACTTCAATTCGATTGTGTCCATGTAATGGTTTTGATCATCTTTGCCTTCTCTGTATCCGAGAGTTCGGTTGTAATCATCGCTCTGAAGACTGTCTACAATACGCTGCGGTGCCATTCAAACAAGGGGCAACTTTCCGTTGCCATGCAGTGTCTTTCAAACAAGGGGCAATTTTCCATTGCTATGGGTCCAAGGTCGTACATCTCGAGAGTAGGTTCCGTGCTCGTTGAGCATTGGCCGTTTGCAAAAATAGTTTTTGAGAATTTTTACTGAGGTTGACTAATCCTCTCGAAAATTATTCCATATTTTCTAAAACTGGACCATTTCTTGGACCCAAAAAAGGAAAATTTTCAGTGCTCACAACCTAACTTGCATGATTTTCAAAATCAAAAAGTTGAATAAGCGTGTTAATCTAACTCTCATATTGGTTAAAATTGTTTTAGTAGAAAAACCAAAACAAAAAAATGGTCAAAATGATGAACTAGGGGCACAGTTGAGTCAGGTGTTCTGTCTTTTCCCCTTTGTCAAAATACTTTCCAGAAAGGGCACCATACTTGCCAGAAAAGGGCACCACTGAGACTAACCGCAAAAGGGCTAAAAGCTCTATCACCCTCCAAGCAACGAGGTATCAAGCCAAGTGCGAAGCACGAACTGGAATGGGGCAGGATATTTCATTCCCTCATCTAGACAGATCTAATCACGTCCAAACTCCCCAGTAGAGCATCGTCAACCAATGTCGATTGCAGATCTGCTGCACATCCAGCCGCATCACAACCCCTCTGTGGGGGAAGTTCACTGTTGTGAGCAGAAGAAAGAGAATCTAGCAGAATGCTAGGGGCAAGAGCCCGTAACTTCTTGTTTATCCATCAACCACCCAGGGGAGGGACAAAAAATAAGAGAGTGAAGAATAGAGAGATGTGCGACGAGAGAAAAAGTGAGAAAAGGGCTTTTTCAGAAAAACGGAGCTTGAGTGCCAGAGTGATGTGAGAATCACAAATGAGAAAGAATGGGAAACATACCCGAAGAAACAGGCTCCCTGTGCACGTCTGAATGTCGTGTCTTTTGTTTTATCTTGATTCTTGTTTTGAGTTGTTTCGAGTGTTTCTCGATGTGTTTAGGTTGTTTACCTTTTTTTTTTCCTTTGTTGAGTCGTGGTGCGCTGTGTTCGGTCGTAGGCTCAATACCTGGTTAAGAACTCCTTTCTCAATGTCAAAAATAAATCGTTTTGTGCTCAGAGTGCTGTGCCATTCTCCACATTTGTGCAAAACAAGGTTCCTTCTTTCATAAACCGCAGGGTTCAACCCAGGTCATGCGAACAGCAAAACCAGGACCTATCTGAAGCTATATTGGTTCCAGACTGCAAAGTAAAAGAAAAGAGCAAAATTTGGAGCATCTTAGTATGTTTCAACTTCGGCAAATTCCGAGATTGTATTCCAGATGTACCTCTTTAGACCTTGTCAGTGTTCTGAAGAATGAGCGTGCCTCTACTTCAAGTGTAAGCCTGCTTCAAGTCAGAATGACAGTCCAAGCAGCACCCGAGGGTTTCACATACAGATGTTACCTCTCGCCAATATAAACAAGGTGTCCCCTTTTGAGCTGAGTGTGTTGCAAAGCCTTCTGAGAGGTAAAACAGAGGCACCAGAGTACATGTTTGATGCCCCTCTATTGCATAAAATGTGCATTTCATATACACTTCTGTTCCATGCGTGCCGCGCATCGTTATGATTAATGCATGGGATATGCTTGCTTTCAATTCTGCATAGAATATGCTTGCTTTCAATATTGCATAGAATATGCTCCTGTTTCTTGCATAGAAAATGCTCGTATCTTTTGCATAAAAAATGCACTCCTCCGTACTTGCATAGAAAATGCACCTCATTTACATAGAACATGCACTCACTCGCACTATTTTGTGCACTTACACTTTGTATCTCACTCGCACTGTCTTGTGCATCTTGTGGTTGTGTTTCACTTGCACTATCTCGTGCATTGCATTACAATCGCGCTGTTTAGCGTATCGCACTGTTTAGTGCATTTCAAATCACTCGTGCTCTTTAGCGTATCGCACTGTTTTGTGCAGATTATCATTCGCGCTGTTTTGCGCATCGCACTGTTCTGTGCAGGTTCAAGTTCGCGCTATTTTGCGCATTGCATTGCATTGTGCACTTTCGCATTTCTAATCACTCGCGCTTTCTTGCGCATCGCACTGTTTTGTGCAGTTTACATTCGCGCTATTTTGCGCATCGCACTGTTTTGTGCATCGCACTGTTTTGTGCAATTCATCATTCGCGCTATTTTGCGCATCGCACGATTTTGTGCACCTTACTTGCATTTTGCATGCATTCAATCGCGCTATTTTGCGCATTGCACTGTCTTGTGCATTACATTTCATTCGCGCTATTTTGCGCATCACGCTATTTTGCGTATCTCATTGCATTTTGCATGCATTCAATCGCGCTATTTTGCGCATCGCACTGTCTTGTGCATTACATTTCATTCGCGCTATTTTGCGCATCGCACTGTCTTGTGCATTGTATTCATCGCGTTATTTTGCGCACCTCAATTGCACTGTTTTGTGCAGTTTACATCGCGCTATCTTGCGCACTTTGCCTGCACTTGTTAGTGCACTGCATCGCGCTGTCTTGCGCACCTCCATCGCACTGTCTTGTGCATTCAATCGCGCTATTTTGCGCATCGCACTGTCTTGTGCATTACATTTCATTCACGCTATTTTGTGCATCATGCTAGTTTGCGCATCTCATTGCATTTTGCATTACATCTCATTCGCGCTATTTTGCGCATCGCACTGTTTTGTGCACTTTACTTGTCAAAACCGGCTTCGCGCACCGTATAAGTCCAATTTTCAAACCGGCTTCGCGCAGCGTATAAGTCCAACTTTCAAACCGGCTTCGCGTAGCGTATAAGTCCAATTATCAAAGTCTTTCTACATATCATTTGTATCCTGCCCCTGAACTACACTGGTTTGATTCCTTACAAAGGGATACGTAGGCAACCTGCGGGCACAACCATTTATTTATCAGTATTTTGTTTGTCTGTCCAAGTCTTCGGCCTTGTCAAAAATGGGTCGTCTCTGGGCTTTGACATTCACTCACATCATTTCATGACTTCCGAGCTCTGTCAAAGAGGGGCAACTGTAGACACCCCATTTTTTACCGCCCTTAAGACTTGGGCGTTACTGATGGTTTATTTGGTGGTAAAAGGTGTGCAGGGCAAAGATTCAATTTCTTCGGCAAGGAAAGAGACAAATCTCAACTTTACACCCCATTTTGGACCAAAGCTATTTTGACTGGTTTTTAGACCTTAAAACCCTCTCTTTCAAAACTTTTTTTTTTGAAATAAAGTTTCTACGATGTTTCGAGGCTCGCATTTTGTCAAACGTTGTGCTTTTCGGTAAACCGAGCAAGGACAAAGTGGAAATGAATGAAAGAGAGATAAAATCTTTGAAAAATCTTTCAAAACACCTTGCTTAGGGGTTTGAAGTTGAAGAAAAGGGGAAAGGAGAGAAGAAACCAAGTTGGAGAAGAAGATAGGCAAGAAACGCTAAGAGAGGGACAAGCAGTCCTCGCTAAATCAAGCTTATCTGTCTATACACTTGGAGTTGAGCTATGAGGCCACCACCATTGGAAAGAAGACTTCCGAAGCTTCATTTTTCATTCAAGAATCTCCTAAATCCGAGTCCGGAGGGCGGAGATATGATTGGTTGAAGTTGGGCATCATCCCGGTTGGACCGAAACTGAGCAGCCTTCACCAAAACAAGCATAACTTTTAGCACACATGGAATTTTGAGGGAAGGCTCACAAATTTGGAAAGAAGACTTCCGGGGCTACAGTTTAGGCTCAAGAATGACCTGAAACGGCATCCAGATGAAGGAATTAGGCTTTCTTCAAGTTAGGGACTAGCATTGATTTTTGCCACCGGCCTCCATGGAGGTCCACCGGCCACAATTTGACCTCTGCGGCTATATGTCGGCCAAAAGTGAACCTTACCGGCCAAAAATGATGGCTGGTCGGCACCAAAGATGGCCGGCCGGCCAAAAGTGCCCAAAACTCATATTTTTGACAGATATTTATCATCCAGCTGTTATACACTGCATCAGATATTTTCAATTGAGATATTTTGACCAAAAGCTCCTATTTTGCTATATATAGAGCCTTATATCTCATATTTGAGGGGTTAGAACATTAAAGCAAGTTTTGGGGAGCTTCTCACTCTAAAAAACCTCTCTCTCTCTAGAAATTCCAGAGCCAAATCTCAGCTCTCTCTCTCTCTTCCTATATTGTGTGTATAGAAGCATATAAGTGCCCAAAAGTGAGTGTTCTTCCCATTTCTTGAGCCTCCACCCTTGATCAAACTTGCCTATCTTGAAGAGGTGATCCTTGGAGGTGTATTTGGAGCTCCTAAGGCTGATTTTGGTCCAAGAAGGACCTGTTTTGGTGCAGAGCTTCAAGGGTAAGCTCCTACTTTTCTCAAGCTTGATTTTGTGCACTTGTATAGCTACCTTTGCATGCTTCTTTTGGCCTGGTTTTCAACTGTCAAAATCTCTGTTTTTATGTGTTAAAAGTGGTGGATTGAAGTCCTTGTGAGTTGAGGGGTGTCCTCCCTTTGTTTGCTCCTTGTTTTGTGAGGTTGTGATCCACCTTTGAGCTCTTTTAAGCAAACCTCTTTTGGGCCTAAAACAACCTTTTTTTCAGAGGTTTTTCAGTGACCAAAAACTAGTTTTGAGGTCTCAAATAGGAGGGGTTAGCCCCTCCTCCTTGTAGCTAGTTGTTATGCCTTGTTAGGCTTGTAAAGTAGCATCTTTTTGTGGCTTATTTTAGCTTAAGCCAAGCATGTTTTAGGCTCTGTTTTGCCATGTTTCAGATCTGTTTTGGTCCGGTTGGGGGCTTGGTTGCTTGCTTCATACACTTGTAGTGTAATTTTGCTCCCTAGCCTAGCTTGTTTCATGCTTTAGCCTATTTTCCTAACATGTGCTAGCTTAACTTTGGCCTGCAATAGTTCATATTTTGCTGTGATTAAGCTCTGTTTTGAGGTGTTAAGGTAGCTTGTGCATTGCTTTGCATGGTTGTGGTTTAAATGCTTAGAATGGTCTAAAGGAGAGCATGCTGTTCTAGTTTGTTTTGGCTATTTTCCAGCATGTTTTAGGCCCTAAATTAACATGTAGAAATTCTGTTTTGGGCTGGATAAAACTCTCATGCATTGCATTACATAGTTGTAGTTCATGTGCTTCAAGAGCCCATTGTTTGGGCATATCATTTGAGCTTGTTTTGGTGCATGATCATGCCATTTTCAGCATGGTTTTCGCATGTAGAAACACTGTTTTGAGGTGGTTGAGACCTGCATGCATTGTACCATATAGCTATGGTTTATGTGCTTCATTGGCCTCTTGCACGAGCATGTTTCATTGACTTGTTTTGGACTTTGTTCCATGCACTTTAGGCACTGTTTTGAGGCTGCATAACTCTGTTTCGAGTTGATTTTGTTGTCTAAGGCTTGCCTTGTGTGGTTATGGTGTAATGCTCTTGCATGCCTAGTTGATTAGTCCATTTGAGCATGAGTGCTTGAACCATTTGCATGTTGTAGTAGTGTCTTGCACACAATTTCAGAGCGTACTTCATGCCATTCATGCCACTTCCTTACATGTTTCACTTTCATTGCTTTGAAAGTAGCCTTGAGCCTCTTGTCAGTTTGAGCATGAAGTTAAGACGTTTATGCTTAATGGCTTTAATCCTCTTGAGGGTTTCTACTAGCCAACGGCATGAGGTCTTCTTCATGCTCAAGGCACTTGAGGCTTAGGCCCTCTTTCCCATTAGAGGACTCTCATTTGGACTTAATCAATTAAAGGATGAATTGGTAATGCTAAAATGAGTAAATAAAATTGACCAAGTAAAACGGCAAGATAAGCATAACATGTGTTTGCATTGCATGTGTCAAGTGTTCGATCGGACGTAATATCGAACACAAGGCGGATTAGTCCATTTCATACTCAAAGTGATGAAATGAGCTAATCCCCTTTGTCACCAACACACTTGATCATGTATGATAGGGTGGTGGCACTTTGTGTGTATTTGTGCTTTCGTGTCATCTTAAAACATGCAATTCGACTCCTCGGCCATCATGCATTGAAATGCGTGATTGATGGCCCGAGGGTCGAGGGCCATGCTCCCTTGAGTCCATTGCATGATAGGGAGTGTGTCCATGCATACATTTGCTTGAAAATTCCATGCCATACACTGCTTGCCCTCTGCTGCTGTCAACTGCAGGTTTCAGCAGGAAGATTTGGCCGGCCGGCAGTGTTGAGTGCCGACCGGCAGAACATATTTGGCCGAGAGCACCAGATTTGGCCGATGATCCCATTCCTATGGCCGGTGGTACTTTGCTCTGGCCGGTGACAATCCGGGGGACTCAAGGAGTGATTCAAAGCAGTTCTGGAAATTTTTGTGATCCTCAGAGGGGCAGGGCAGTGTAAACAGAGGCAATAGTGCTATGGCAGCGAGTTTCCAGGCGAGACGGATCAAGCATGCACCATCCACGTATCCCGAGGCAGGGCTGCGTCCACCTTCTTTCTGCATTTATTTTGTTAATTAATTAAGGGTCGGTAATAATTAATTAGCTAGGATAGTTGATTTGTTATTTGGCCTGTATATTCTTTCGGACCTTCCGAGCGAGGGCAATTGTGTAATAAGTGTGGGTGAGTGTGTGCATGTCTTTCAATCCCACGTCTTTCTTCCCTTTTATTTACCCGCTTATGATGGTAGACTAGGGCATATTTAAATCAGCATACCTTATGCTATGCATGCGTGCATCCATACATTTGTCTTACATGCACCGGGCTCGGTACATCATGCTAACTGCATTTGTATTTCAATTACAAGTTGAGTACTTGTTAATTGCAGCATTTCACATGCCATCTTTAGGATAGCCGAGCCTATTGTAGTTGCATCTTGCATGTGTTGCATTACCCATCTTAACATGAACTAGGATCATGCATATGATTGTTAACTAATTTCTGTTTTGACTTGGAGTACTAGGTGAGCTTTTTATGTTTTAGCATACCGCATGCGTGTGAGTGTTGCCATAATAGCATGATTACCATGAGGCTAGCTGCTTATGTGATATAACTGCTTGAATGCCTATGGATGGAGGTTGAATTACCTAAATTGGAATAACGCATCAAAACTGTGAGTTTTAAGCCCACTGGATAGTGGCAAAACCATCTTTTCTAAAAGCCCACTCGAGGGTGGCAAAACCTATATTTTAGCCTACTTGCGAGTAGCAAACCATTTTCAAAACAAACATGAAATGTTTTGTTCCAATTTAGGCGATTTTGTCTATACTTGTTTGCTGTGCGCATAACATAGTAATTCTAGGCTAATAACCGGAATAAGAACGCGTAATGTTTTCAAAATAAGATATATCACAGTTAGTAGAGGCCGATCTTCGGATCGGGCGAGAGGGGGTGCTCATAGCTGACCTTCCCCAATCGTACCCAAGTTCCCGAGCCAAGGCAACTTTGGTGATGACGGACACGTGGCCTTTGGCACCGAGTCAGGGTTTCCTAAATTCCCCCATAAAAAATATTTAGGTGGCGACTCTGTATCTGGCGAAGCAGTCCATGTTTGGCACTTCTTTCAAAATCTGTTTTTTTCTCAAAACGATTTGCCGGATTTGGATTCTTCGGTTCAAGATTAAGAACCGTGACAAAATCGAGTCCGAACTGTAACGCCGTCGAGGTCCCTCGCAGGCATGTTACAGCTGCGTGTTTGACTTTCAACAAATGTGTGCTATGTGTTCACATTCGGAAATGGGCTGCGTGTTCAACTTTCAACAAGTGTGTGCTGCGTGTTCACAATGGGCTGCGTGTTCAGAAATTCAAAAGTTTGAGCTGCGTGTTCAACTTTCAAAAACTGTGGGCTGTGTGTTCACGACAAGTTTGAGCTGTGTGTTCAGATTTCAAGAAAATGTGGGCCGCATGTTCACCGCAAGAGTTTGAGCTGCGTGTTCAGATTTCAAGAAATTGTGGGCTGCGTGTTCGCAACAAAAGTTTGAGCTGTGTGTTCAGATTTCAAAAATATGGGCTGCGTGTTCACGCCAAAAGTTTGAGCTGCGTGTTCAGAAATTCAAGTACTTGAGCTGTGTGTTCAAAATGCAAACCAAATGCTGTGTTATGGACTGAGTGTTCAGATTGAGCAGTGTTATGAGCTGTGTGCCCGAAATGAGCTGTGTGCCCGAAGAATGAGCTGTGTGCCCGAAACGAGCTGTGTACCCGAAAACGAGCTGTGTGCCCGAAAATGAGCCGTGTGCCCGAAATGAGCTATGTGCCCGAATGAGCTGTGTGCCCAGATAAACAGAGTGATGTGTTTCAAGCTGCGTGCCAAATAAACAGAATATTGTGTTATGAGCCGCATGCCAAACAAACAAAGTGTTGTGAGCTGTGTGCCAAATGAATGGAATGCTATGTCGTAAGCCATGTGCCAAGTCTTGCATTGTGCATGCATTTTATCGCGCTATCTTGCGCACCTCATTCGCACTGTTTTGTGCATTGCATTTCACTCGCGCTTTCTTGCGCATCGCACTGTTTTGTGCAATTTACACTCGTGTTTTCTTGCGCATCGCACTGTCTTGTGCACTCTCTGGTCTGGGAGACCTTAAATCTTGCATCTTTATTCGCACTGTCTTGTGCACTCTCTGGTCTAGGAGACCTTAAATCCTCTAAAGGTACAATTCCTTTGGTGTTTGTCGTGCCCGAACGACTTCCGGTGGTCTGGTATAGCCACCTGCCTGTGTTTGCGGTGAGTTCCTAGGAGACCAACTGAGACGGTGGAAACTAGAGTTCGAATGGCTCGTGCCTAGAACGCAAAGGTTCAGGATTTCCGAGACTAAAGTCTGGTTTAAATACCCAAGGGTATATCCTCGGCTTGAAATCTGTATGGCAGCCCATAGATTGAGATAGCATGTGTATGCGCCTCAATTTGGATACTGAACCAACCTAGTCTGTCACCCTGTTGGAGAATAGGGAAAGCTGCGACCATAGTCAGGGAGAAAAGTAGTACCTGCGGTTCAACCGAGAAGAAGGGGAAGGTGCTCAGCAGCATGAGGTAGGTCGTTGCCAATTACCCCTGTAAGGTACCTTCACTTCCTAACTACTACATCATCTAGTATGTCCATTGCATTGTACAGAGAATATATTGCATGCATTTACTGCATATCCATTATATCACTTGCGCCTTTCCATGTTAAGCTTAGTCTGGCATGTGCCCTTGCTTTTCACGTTAAAGCATGGTTATGTGATTATGTGTACGCACCTATTCCACTAAGGGAATTGTGGTTTGAGGGTGACGACACCATTTCTGTGATAGACGTAGTTTGTTTGTGTCCATGCCTTTTCTAGGCAAAATGTGGTTTGGTCGCGCGCTTCATCCGTTGCATCCATTGCATTGTAGTGTAGTTGCATCCAGCATTTAGGATCATGATCTTTCCTCAGCAAATCATTCCTCACTTATATCATACCACCCAATTACTTTTATTTTGTGTTCCGTCTACAAACACTTAGTTCTGCATGTGTACGCGCCTATATCACTAAGGGGATTGTGGTTTGAAGGTGTCAGCACCTTTTCTATGGTAGACGTAGTTTGATTTTGCATCTCCATCCCTTTATGTTATTTGTGAGGTTTTGTACTGCTTGTGGTTTGATCATCTCAAAATACATTGCATACCATTTGCATTGCTCCAATACATTATATATTATTACATTGTTTTATAATATTGCATATCATTTTTCATCTTATACCCGCATTGTTATGCGTCACACTTAGGTTGCATTGTCTTGCATCCAACCCGCATTGTTATGCGTCACACTTAGGCTGCATTGTCTTGCATCCATTCCGCATTGTCATGCGTCGTCCTTAGGTTACATTGTTTTGCATCCCTTCTAACTCGCGTTGTGTCGCATGTTCTGTCTGCATTGTTATGCACACTTCACTCGCGTTGTCACGCACTTTTAATTTGCATTGTTATGCATGTGTCTAACAGTATTGTACCAGTTAAGTTTCTTTCTTTTACAGGCACGATATTGTATGTACAGTTCATTTGAGGCTGGCACGGCCAGACGAGCCGGACAGGTATTATGTTCTCCGTGTGAGACGTAGCAAGAATTGAATAATTCTCTTACATCCTTTATGCATGAAATGTAGTTTGATTTGCCTTCTTGCTTAAAACTGTCACATTTATTGTGAATATTTGCTTCGTCACAGCTTTATTTACATGATCCTTACTGCATGAAATGTAGTTGTTGCTTTGCATTCTTACTTAAAACTGTTGCATCTATTGTGAATATTTGCTTCATTACAGCTTGCTGCTTTACATGATCATGAGTTACGTTCGACTTGGTGCATATCGTTTTGCATTTTGCCCCCGCCTGAGGGCATGCCTGTGGGCACATCTCTTTGTTTATCTTCCCTGTTTGTCTAAGCCTTCGGCCTTGTCAAAAATGGGTCGTCTCTGGGCTTTGACATTCACTCCCGTCAATTACGACTTCCGAGTTCTGTCAAAGAGGGGCAACTGTAGACACCCCATTTTTGACCAACCTTAAGACTCAGACGTCGCTGATTGAGCGCTCGGTGATGATGCATATTATGCACGTTCTGAGGTCACAGAGTCTCGGCTGAGAGCCTTGCCTCCGGACTTCGGGACTCTTTTGTGCTTTGCCTCGGTTTGCGAACCAGGTCCTGTTTTCTCTGTTTTCTCTTCCCGAAGGGAGGGAGAAGTCTCGAAGACCATCTCTCAGTGGCCGTAGGCTACGTTTCGTGGTCATAGGCCACTATTCCCGTTTGGAGACCAGTTTCTGATTTTCGAAGCCGTCGGTCGTGCGCCTCGGTTTGGGACCACTTAACTTTCTCCGTTTGCTCCGGTTTTTGGCACACACCTTGTTCCCTCTCCCTAGAGGGACACTGTGGCCCGGGAGACCACCTTTGTGGTCGCACGCCACCTCTGGTGCTTAATAGTCAGTTTTAGGGGCCTCCGGCCGCGCATTTTGACCCCCGATCCCTCGTTTTACATCGGTGTGGGTTCATTTTTGGCATGGACCCTATTTTTATTGTTTGGAAGGTGGTACGGGGTGGGAGACCAGCAATTCTCTTGCAAACCACCTCTTCTCCCGCCGGCCGATTTTCTTGTCAGGTAAGTGGTCTCCCTCACTTTTGAGCCACAATTTCTGGTCTCCCATACCACCATTGAGTTGCATTCACCTGGGAGACCACCAATATGGGTAGGCCGACCACCATTTTTGCTTGACCCTTTTGACCCCTTGGTCTCCCTCACTTTTGAGCCACAATTTCTGGTCTCCCATAACACCACTGAGCTGCATTCACCTGGGAGACCACCAATATGGGTAGGCCAACCACCTTTTCAGTTTGAACCTTTTGACCCCTGGTTGGCCGACCAGGGGGAGTGGTTGGCCGACCACCTGAACTGCTTGGCCAGCCTTCTGCTTTTTTGTCTCAATGAGTTGAAGCCAGCTGTGCCAGCTGGAAGCCTCAGAATGTATCCTCCATACACGTGTATGGAGGATGTTTAAGCTAGCTTTTAAGCTTCTTTGAGAAGCTTTAGATCTTCTCCTCTATAAAGCGAAGGGCCCTCTTCCATTGCTAGGGTTCAGAATTTTGCTTAAAGGCATACATACACTTCCCTCTCTATTTCTCTCCATTTTAGCTCCAAAGGTCCCTTGTTCTTGCACCATTGCACTACACCTCTTAGCCTAACCTCTCCATCATCCATCCAACCACCTTGGAGCTCATTTTCAAAGGTTGAAGACTTGCTATCTTGGTCCAGAAGTTGCTGGTTCCTTTGGCTACAAGGGTAACACTCCATTTCCCTCTTTTCGACATTGTTTTGCTTCATAGTTTAGCTCTATTTGCAAGCATATTTAGGCTTTGTCATAAGCTGAAAAAAGTCTTTTTTTGATCTTCTAAACATGTTTGTTTAAGACCATTTTTCTGTTGGGGGTCATCTATCCCCTTGCATGCTTTATTTCCTCATGTTTTGAGCTATGCTTTAGAGCATTTGTGTCAGCCTTGGTTTGGCCTTTTAGCCACTGAAATCCAGTGGATTTTCAGTGGCTAACATGTGTCTTTGAGCCTCAAAATCAGAGAGGGGTGACCCTCTCACCCTTTGTTCTCTTTACTAGCTTTCTTGGCCTTCCAAAGGAGCCCCTATTTGCATGTTTCAAAGCCATGCTCCAGGCCATTTTTGATGAGTTTTGTGACCTGCATGACCTCTGTCCAGAGGTGTTTTTGCCATATTAGATGTCTATTATGAATGTGTAGAGTAATCTTCTTCAAGGCCTTTCAAAGGGGCCTTCACTTGCATGCTTCCTAGACTAATTTCAGGCCCTTTTCAGTGAGTTTTAGGGCCCTCATAACCTCTTTCCAGAGGTGGTTTTGCCATTTTGTATGTCTATCTTGCATGTGTAGAACAACCCTCTTATTGGCCTTTCAAAGGACACATCATTCTTGCATGCATTGACTGAGTTTCAGTGGGTTTTTGGGCATTATTTGGCATGGCATACTTCTGTTTTTGGCTGGTTTGGTGAGCTCTCATGTGCTTCATATAGTTGTAGTGCAAATCATGGTTCACTAGCTTATTTTGCATGCTTTGTTAACCCTTGATTTTAGCACTTTTTGGCCTTGCCTTAAACTAATTTTGTGCATATTTTGGACTGCCCTAGCTCTGTTTTTGGGTCTCATGGTCGAATGATGCTTGTTTTGCATGCTTGTAGTTCAATACACTTGCCTAGCTTTGAGATTTAAGGTCTATTGCATGCATATACTGAGGTGTTTCCATGCTTTGGGGTCATTTTGCATCATATTTTAGAGCCTATGTGAATGCCATATCCTCATATTTTCTCCTCTTTAAGTGTGCTTGAGAGTTGTTCATGAATGCCTTGTTTTCCGACCATTGAATGAGCTTCATTTCCATGCACTTTGAACCATCATTTTGGGCCATTTTCCCACTGTTTCAGACCTGCCTAGGGTCTATTTGGGGTTGGTTTTTGCCATTCGTGCATTGCTTTGTGTACCTCTAGTGTAACGCACTTCACTAGTTTCGGTATTCGGGCCATCTAGCATGCATTGGGTAACATATTTGCATGATTCGGGACCATTGTACATCATGTTTCAGAGCTGGAAAATGTATGCTTGTATGCCATATTTCATCCTTTGCCATGCTTAGTTAGAGTTGCATGTTGTGCCTTAGGATCGGTCCATTGCATTCGTGCATGCTTGCATGTATTTCGGTTGTCTCATTTTCATCATATGGTCACTGATTTGAGTGGGGCTGAGGTCCACTCACTTTAGTTTAAGTCCATATTGCATTGCGTATGCCATATAGTTCATGTGCATTGAGTATGCCATTCTCAGTTCATAGCATTGCGTATGCTAGGTTGCATGTGTGTATATCATCCCTCGCATGCTAGCATGATTAGGTTGCATTGCATTTAGGGTTGCATGTTAGTCGCATTGTGTATGCCATCTCATTGCATTGTGTTTGGAGTAGGGTTAGTCCAAACACGGGAAACGAGGGGCGTTCCGTACTCAAAGTGACGAAACGTGTCTCAATCCCCGGTCGCCGACACTCCAGATTACCCATGATGGAGTTTAGGCCTTGTTATGTTTATATGTGCATTCATTTCACATTGAGTCGTGCAATTCGACTCCTCGGTCATCATGCATCGAGATGCGTGATTGGTGGCACGAGGATCGAAGTCTACACTCCCTAGAGCTCATGCAATGATGGGGAGAGTGGTCATGCATACATGTGTTGAAAATACTTTGCCATGCCCCTTTCTTGCTCTTTGTTGCAGCAAATCGGAATCCAGCAGCAAAAACTAGTCAGCAGCCTTCGGGAGTTTTGTACAGTGTTCTGGGACCAATTGCAAAACAGAGGCAAATCGGGGGCATCGCAAGGAATTTCCCGACGAAGCGACCCGAGCACGCATGCATCTTTCATCATTCGGAACAAGAGCTGAGGCAGTCCATTTTATAGCTTGCATGCTAGTTTATTCGCTTTCCTAGTTGATTTGTTAATTAATTAGGGTTTTGTAATATTTAATTAGCTAGAGTGGTTAATTATTTATTCGAACTGTATTATTTATTCGGACCCTCTGCGAGAGGGCAATGTTGTAATAAGTGTGCGTGTGTGTGATATATGTCTTCCAACCCCACGTCTTTCCCCCTTTTATTTACCAGCTTATGATGGTTAGTTTAGGGCACGTTTCAATTAACATCTATATGTTCGCATGTTTGCATTCATTCATCTATCTTGCATGCACCGGGCTCAGCGCATCATACTAACTGCATTATATTTCAATTCCAAGTTGAATACATGTTATCTGTTGCATTTCATATGCCATGTTTAGAATAGCCGAGCCTATCTTAATTGCATTCCTATATGTGTTGCATTAGGCATTTCAGCATAGTTAGGATCATGCATTTGATTACTAATTAGCTTCTGTTTTGGCTCGGAGTACTAGGTAAGCTTTTATGCTTTAGCATCCTTGCATGCGTGCGAGTGATTGCCATGATAGCATGCTTACCATAAGGCTATGTGTTTATGTGATATATCTGCCTGAATGCCTGTGGGTGAAGGTTGGATTATCTGAATTAGAACAATTCATTGATTGCGAGTTTTAAGCCCACTAGATAGTGGCAAATCACCATGTTTTCTAAGCCCACCTGAGGGTGGCAAAATCCGCATTTTAGCCTACTTGCGAGTAGCAAACCGCTTTCAAAAAGAAACATGAAATGTTTTGTTCCAACTCAGGCGATCCAATCTATACTTGTATGCTGTGTGCATCACATAGTAATTCTAGGCTAATAACCGGAATAAGAGCACATAATGTTTTCAAAACTCGATATCATGGTTAGTAGAGGCCGATCTTTGATCGGGCGAGCGGGGGTGCTCACGAAGTGACCTTCCCCAATCGTACCCAAGTTCCTGAGCCGAGGCAACTTTGGTGATGACGGACACGTGGCCTTAGGCACGAGTCAGGGTTTCCTAAATTCCCCCAAAATAAATATTTAGGTGGCGACTCTATATCTGGCAAAGCAGTCCATGTTTGGCACTTCTTTCTAAAATCAGTTTTTCAAAATGATTTGTCGGATTTGGACTCTGTGATGATTCATCGGTCTTGCATTGCACTCCGCGAGATTAGATACAGGACCGTGACATTGAGTCCTGAACTGTAGTGAGCCCAAATGAACAAAACGGGATTCCCTCCCGGGACGTTCGGGGACGTCTACATGGGTATGGACTGGTTATCATCGTATCGGACTGTCATAGATTGTTATCATTAGAGGGTTACTGTATGTATCTTGAGTGGTGATTGTTTTTATTTCATGGGGGACAGAGCCGATAAAGTTTTATCACCGGTGTATGATCTGCGTGGTCGGAGTGAGCTTAGTTGTCTTCTTGCAAACTTCTTGGGTAGTGAGTGTGATGAGGTCCGAGTTGATTTTCCAAGGGTAGTTTGTGAATACCCGGATGTTTTTCCTGAGGATCTCACCAGTTTACCACCTCATTATGAGATTGAGTTCTTTATTGAGTTAGTGTCTAGCACGACACCGATCTCTATGGCACCATGTAGATCTGCACCCGCCGAGTTGAATGAGTTGAAGATTCAACTCCTGGAATTATTAGATAAGGGTTTTATCCGCCCTAGTGCTTCGCCTTAGGGAGCACCGGCTCTCTTTGCCAAGAAGAAGGATGGTGCCTTGCGACTTTGTATTGATTACCGGAAGTTGAATCGGGTAACTATTAAGAACAAGTACCTAATGTCGCGCATAGATGATTTGCTTGACCAGTTGAAGGGGTCATGTTGTTTCTTTAAGGTGGACATGAAATCGGGTTATCACTAGTTAAAGGTAAGGGAGGAAGATATCCAGAAGATGGCATTTCGTACACGGTATGGCCATTATGAGTTCCTAGTGATGCCTTTTGGGTTAACCAATGCAACAACCGTGTTTATTGATTTGATCAACCAAATTTTCGGTGAGTTCTTAGACCACTTTGTAGGCGTCTTTGTGGATGACATTTTGATTTACTCACCATCTGAGGAGGAGTACGAGGAACACTTACGAGTGGAGCTTGAGTTGCTTAGAGCCCAAAAACTATATGCTAATTTCAGGAAGTGTGAATTTTGATTGAGAGAAATTAAGTTCTTAGGCCACATAATATCTAGGAAAGGAGTGACTGTAGATTCATCCAAGATAGAAGCCGTACAAGATTGGGAAAAACTTAAGAATGCCTTTGAGATCCGTAGTTTCTTGGGGTTGGCCAGGTATTACCGTCAGTTTGTGAAAGATTTCTCTAGATTAGCTTCACCATTGACTAGGCTAACGAGGAAAGGAATTAAGTTTGTGTGGAGTGAGACCTATGAGAAGTCATTTCAAGACTGAAGGTTAGACTTACCAGTGCTCCAGTATTGATTATTCCGAAGAGGGGTTTAGGTTGTTCGGTGTATTGTGATGCCTCACAGGAAGGTTTGGATTGTGTATTGATGCAAGAAGGGAAAGTAGTAGCTTATGGCTTACAGCAGTTGAAAACACATGAGAGGAACTTCCCTACTCATGACCTAGAGTTAGCAGCAGTGATCTTCACCTAGAAGATTTTGAGGCATTATTTGTATGGTGAGAAGTTTGAAGTATCTTCTGATCACAAGAGTCTGAAATATCTGTTTACATAGAAAGACTTGAATCTGAGGCAAATGAGGTGAATGGAGTTTATATAAGATTATGACTTTGAGTTGTATTATCATCCAAGGAAGGCCAATGTTGTGGCCGATGCCTTGTGTGGAAAATCTATTGGTAGTGTAGCTAGTATTGCCATTCAGGAATGCGAGATGTTGGGTGCTATCAGTGAGTTTGACTTGTGTCTTGGTGAGTCCGTTGAGTTGGCAGCTTTGTTTTCCGTAGTTACACGACCCACTTGTGAACCAAGTTATAGAAGCACAGAGGGGTGACCTTGAGGTAAAATCCCCCCGGGAGAAGATCTCTAGTGGGAAGGTAGAAAGAGGCTTGAACGTGTACTCCGACACAAGTGCTAGGTACCTTGACTGGCTTTTGTGCCAAAGTCTTGTCGAGAGAAGGTACTTCGAGAGTTTCACCATTCACGCCTTGCAGTGCACCCGGGAGGCACAAAGATGTATCACGACCTTAATCATCAGTTTTGGTGGAAGGGGATGAAGAAGGACGTAGCCGTGTTTGTGTCGAAGTGCCTTACTTGTCAACAAGTGAAGGCCGAGCATCAGAGGCCAACGGGTTTGTTTCAACCCTTGCCCATTGCCGAGTGGAAATGGGAGCATGTCACTATAGATTTTGTTGTAGGCCTTCCGAGGACTCAATGGGGTAATGACACCATTTGGGTGGTAGTTGATTGATTAACCAAGTTAGCGCATTTTGTACATATGTGCATAAGTGACTCGGTAGATTATCTAGCCGACCTTTACATTAGGGACATAATTCAATTACATGAGGTCCCAGTGACTATTGTTTTGGATAGAGATCCGCGTTTTACGGCTCAGTTGTGGCAGAGTCTGTAGAATGCCTTGGGCACTAGGTTGACTTTTAGTACCGCTTATCATTCTCAGACTAACGGGTAGTCAGAGCGTACTATTCAGATTCTTAAGAATATGCTTCGAGGTTATGTCCTTGACTTTAAGGGATCGTGGGAGAGGCACTTGCCTTTAGTGGAATTTGCCTATAACAACAATTTCCTGTCGAGTATTGGCATGACACCGTTTAAGGCCTTGTATGGCCGACCGTGTAGATCTCCTGTGTATTGGGCCGAGGTGGGTGATGCACCTATGTTGGATCTAGAGTTAGTCTGAAAAATGATGGAGAAAGTTGCACTTATCTGTGAAAGGTTAGTCACGGCTCAGAGTCGTCACAAGAGTTATGCCGACCATAGAAGGAGACCATTATCCTTTGAGATGGGAGATCATGTCTTCTTAAAGATATCACCTAGACGAGGTTTGATGAGGTTTGGGAAAAGCGAAAGTTGTCTCCTAGGTTTATTGGGCCTTTTGAGATCCTATAGCGAATTGGGGAGGTAACTTATCATTTGGCAATGTAGCCATAACTCTCCAGGGTTCATGACGTGTTTCATATCTATATACTCCAGAAGTATGAGCCCGATCCATTGCACATATTGGATTGGACTGAGTTAGAGGTAGACAAGGATGCATAGTATGAGGAGAGACCGGTGAGAGTCTTGGATACTCGAGACCAAGTCTTGCGTGACAAGACAATTCCTTTGGTGAAAGTGTTATGGAAGCACCACAGGATCGAAGAAGCAACTTGGGAACGAGAGTTAGAAGTCTGTGAGAAGTATCTGGACCTATTTGTTAATGTTTGAGCATGTATTGAAAACTTTGTTATGTTAATGTAATATAAACATTATATATGTTTTGGAAATGTGAATTGCATATTCAATATTGAGAACTTGTTTATCATGTTGATATGAATAAACAACTAGTAGATGAGTCATGGTGATGAATTTGAGTTATTATCATTGTTGTAGCTGGTTTAAACTAGCTTTTAATGTCTAGTTTAAATTTCGGGGACGAAATTCCTAAAGAAGGAAAGATTATAGCGATTTTGGTTTGGACCCGACCCATTTGATGTTTTGGATTCAGGTTTCGTTGTTATATATAGTTGTTTTTGCCTTGTTTCCCTCTATTCCTCTTTGAATTTGGATATTGAGTTGTGTTGACTGTATTTAGAACAGGTTGGTGGCTTCTTTTTCAAACTTGTGTTGCCTAGATTTTTGTTCCTTCGCTCGAGCGACACTTCTTGTGCTCAAGCGGTCTTTGTGAAATTCCAGTACTTTTGCAGGTCTACAAAAATACTGGGAGTTTGTATTCTTCGCTCGAGCGATGACCTCTATCTGTAAAACTTCTGGGATATAGTATTCTACGCTCGAGCGAAGATTCTTGCGCTCGAGCAGAACAACTTATTGTGTCTGGTCGCTCGAGACACTTCCTACGCTCGAGCAAACTGTGCGTATATCAATTCATAAAAGTCACTTTTCATCTCTCTAAGCATTTCAAAACACTGATATTTCTCACTCTCTCTCTAAAACTCATCTAATTCACTTGAATCCATCTACATCCGTCGATCTTTGTCCCCGTGTGCCTTTGTTAAAAAGGTAGAGCTCACCTAGAGCTTCGTTTTGATCCGAACAAAGTTGGGTTTCGGCGTAGTTGGAGTCTTTTCATTCTTTCTCTCGTCTTCTAGCCTCGAGGTAAGGATTCTTCACACCCTTGTATGAGTTTTATCTTAGTTATTTGCTATTTGAAAATATTATAGTTGTTTAGGAGTTTTTGGTAAAACCTAGGGTTTGAAATCAAAATGAAAAAGAGGGGTTTTCAAATGTTTTCTTGGAGAAGCTTTTGGGTATGAAATTGGAGTTGATATATGTTGAAATGAGGTATTTCTTACATTGAAATTGATTTTCAAAGAGAAAGGGATTTTGTCATAAAATGTGAATGTTTGAGATTGTGAAGAGAAAATGGAATTGATGTTGAGAATTATGAAATTGAAGTAATGTTGATAATGATGATGGCGGAGTTGAATATGTATTATCACTCTCATCTTGATATTTTGGAAAAGTGTATCTTTAATGAAATTTATTTATCTGTTTAGAGATATCTGTTTTGGGCTATCGGTGAAGGATGGCTATGAGTGTTGTAGAAATTACATGAGAATTAGATGAATTAAAACTAATTTATCATCCTTGTGTATTGAACATTGTTGCTCATTTACTACATTGAAAATGTATATGATTTTGAGAAAAAAATGGTGAACGTGGGAATGAGGTGTGTATCACCAAATCAAGTTGGCCTGTGTGTCTGGGGTGAAATTCCCAAAAAACGCACGTATACATAGTTACCGATTCCCGCGAACGGAATATCCGTAGAATGGCAATAGTAGCGCTTGCATAGGCTACGTTTACATGGGTGTCGATTCCCGCGTACGGAATATCCGTAAAATGGCAATAATAGCACTTGTATAGGCTACGTTTACATGGATGTCGTTTGACGGTTTCTCGCGAATGAAATATCCATGAAAAGTTATATTGGCTTGAGATTTCCCCCTTCTTTCTATTGTAAAGAGCATGGTTTTTTTGAGAATTGTGATACAAACCTAGTATAGCACGGCTTTTGAAAAAAGATATAAATGTTTTGGTACTGGCATTGCATATGCATAAAACCTTATGGCTTTGTTAAGATCTATACCTTGTTTTGTAGTGTTTCTACTGGGTTTTGGCTCACCTTATGTGGGAAAAACTATTTTCAGGTGCTGGTAATATGCCTCCACCAAGAACTTAGCTTGGGAAGACTATGGAACTGAAGGCTCAGTGTCGTTATTTTGTATTTAATTTTGTACAAGCTTAAGGCTTTATCTGTATTGAGCTTAAGACTCACTTTTGATGTACCCAAGCATTGACTTGGAAAGATGTAAGCCTTTAGAGCATATGATTATCTGTTTAGCTTTCATTTCTTTTCACAACCTTGTAACACATGCTGTAGATTGATGATGTACTGTTTATGAATGTATATCGCATGTGTCACCTTTTGTATATCAAACTCTAATTAATGAAAGCTTATCAATTTATTTATGTTGCTATTTATTGGTTGTTATGAGATGGGTATATTGTGTTTATTTCAGGGCGTTACATATTTACATTAAAGTATAAAAAATTACAAATTCAAATCATAAACAGTCTCCTTCAAGGAATCAAGTACAAAATCTCTATAATTTTAATAATTTCAGTTCTCAAATGGGTTCTAATTAATTATGTGTCACATCATAATAACGGTAAATTTTTATTCCAACCAAATTATTTTTGCATATTTTTGCTAGCAGAGCTTATGAAAGTGCATTATCATTAATACTATAAATTCAAAAAATTTATTTAAAAATTATTCAAGAAACATCAATAGATGCCTTAAATATATACAATCATTTTCGATGAATGATTATTCTTTAAAATAATACTCCACACTATTTATCATTTGACATTTGTCAATTTTACTTCTAAAAACTTAACAAAAAAAGTATAGAATTGCATTATTTTAATCAATCAATATCAAATTGGAGGCTACACATGTATATAAATCACTACTAAAAATATGATGTCTGACATAAAATCACAATGGAGTTAACTTTAATTAATGTAATGATATTTTATATTATGATATATGTTACCAAAGAATAATATTAATTTTAATTTAAAATAAAATTTAAATTTAAATTATTTATTTTAATAATCTTAACCTTATCGTTCTATAAAAGTGTTATTTAATAAATTTAGTTAAATTATTTTTTTATTTTGATAAGTTTAGTTCTATTGTGCTATAAAAGTGTAATTATCATATAATGATTTTATATGATATATATTAAATAGGCGTGCAACTCAGGCTAGTTAGCGGGTTGAGAGGTTGTCCAAGTTCAATCCAAGTTGTACTGAGAGCTGCTTAGGCCTGCCCAAGCCCGAATTGTAACCCAAGGTTGCCTACCTAAGCCTGACCCGAGTTAAACCCAAATTGCTCAAGTTGTATGAATTGCACATAAATTTTAATTTTTTTCCCTTCTTTTTTTTACTGCAATTAAGTTAATTAATTTGTTAAAATTAGACTATTTACAGTTTTTTTTTTTTATATAAAATCATTGATAACATCAAAATAAATAATTTATATAATGTAAGAGAGATGCCGTTGTGATTATCTTTACAATTCATGAGCGAGAAAAAATAAATAAGTAAAATTTTGTATTGCGTTAGTTGTATGTATAATATAATACATATATATGATCTAACAATCTAAATTACTTTAATATCATATAATAGCTAATAATTTATATGTATATTCAATATTTTATATATTTATGTATACATTTTGAGTTTCGGATTACTCGGTTTGTTTGATATATTTGCCCAAGCCTACCCAAATTTAATTCGGACTTTTGAATTTTTACCCAACCTCATACCGAATTTAAAAATATTTTGTCCAAGCCCTAAAAAATTTTGGGCTAGGCTCAGGTTACCCGAGTTGAGCCCGCCCAAGTTGCATCCCTAATATTAAAGGGGGATTTTTTTTAGGGTCCCTGATATTAAGATTTTATAGCATAAAGGACATTCAATATTTTCATAATGTCTAAGGTCCCTCAAACTGATCCAGAGAAATTTCAAACCAGAGAAATTTTCATCCAAAGAAATTTCAAACCAAATTTCTCTGGTTTGTTTAATTTTTTTGATTTTCTATGTTTTGAAATTTCTCTAGGGTTGAATTTTCTCTAATTTGCTCACAAATAACTCTGTGATTTGTTCACAATTTTCTCTGTGTATTTGACTAATATTCTCTGATTTACTCATAATTTTCTCTATGTTTTAACCAAACCACAGAAAATTGTGTCTGTTACTTTTCTGTGTTAATTTTCTCTGTGTGATGGCCAGAGAAATTTGTTGATTTTCTCTGGCCAAATCACATTTTCCCACTGTGATCAAATCACACATTCAATTTCAATCCACAATTTCAAGTAACCAAATCCATAATCTAAAAACTCAAAATGAATTCAAACCTTATCAAAATTTCTAACATCAACTATCTTCAAACAAGACACCTTAAACTCTACCAACAAATCTCTCTCCATAAATGCCAACTTCACCAACGCCTCTGCTGCAGTCGACCCAGAGAAATTTCCATCTAGAGAAATTTCAAACCATTTCTCTGGTTTGTTCAATTTTTTTGTTTTCTTTGCTTTGAAATTTCTCTAGGGTTGAATTTTCTCTAATTTGCTCACAAATATCTCTATGATTTGTTCATAGTTTTCTCTGTGTATATTGATATTGCTTTGAGGAAGTTTGAGACCACCAAATACTACTGCATTGTCATTGATGCTCCTGGCCATCGTGATTTCATCAACTCCACCACTAGTAGTTTTGAAGCCGGTATTTCCAAGAATAGTTAGACGCCTGAGCAGCATGCTAGAAACAAAATTCAGCTCTTTTGAAATTTCTCTGAGTTGAGAATTTCTCTGGACTAGGGAAGAATTTCTCTAGACTCACTTCAACTCAGAAATTTTTTCTCAAAGCCAAAGAAATTTTCCTCACCAACCCAGAGAAATTCACTCAAATCAGAGAAATTCCCCCTCTCCAAATCACTCAACCCAGAGAAATTCACAACTCAGAAATTCCATTTTCTGTCACCATTCGAATCCGACCACTTAGCTTGTTTGATCTTATCAAGCTGAACCTGAGTATCATTGAACAGCTGCATCCTCTTAACCTCCGAATGTTCAGCGAATTGCATCCTCTACTTCTCCAATTCAATCATCTACCTCTACTTCTTCAATTCCTCATAAAATATGAATCATCCACCACCAGAGACAGCGGTTTCTAAGGAAACACCACCTGCTGGACCACCAGCCCCAGTAGCTCACACTTCCTATCTTCATAACAATCGATAAATTCAGATAATCTTCCTATAATTTTCCCCTGAAAATCAGAGCTTTATCACCTATCTCCATGAATTTCATCTCCAATTTTACCTTCTAGATCCACAGAGCTTGTGTACCATATAGAGAGATGGGTGGTAATGGCAAGCTTCACAAGTGGAAAATCTCTATATACAGATCACCATCGCCATCACCATCGTCTTCCAAGTCCAAGTCCAAGCACAAGGAACCTCCCACAGAGTACGTATGTCCCATTTCTGGTTCCTTGATGTTCGATCCAATTGTCATCTCTTCAGGCCAAACCTTTGAGAGCACGTGCGTATAAGTCTGCAGACACCTAGGTTTTGCTCCTCTACTTCCCGACGGCTCTAACCCCGATTTCTTCACTAGCATCCCCAATTTGAATCTCAAATCGATGATTCTTAACTAGTGCGACTCCTCCCGTACCAAACGCCCTCAGTTACCGGATTACAGCTCCATCGAGACCACGGTTTGTGGGTTAATGGCTTCTGCAAGAGAAGATGACGATGATTCAAAAATTAGGGTTTCTGAGAGGGCGTCGCTGAGAATCCACTTGTTTTATTCTCGCACGCGGTGACTGAGTTGAATCACCGAGCGAACCATTTCTACTAGTCGAGTTCTGAGGAATCGGTGATCGCGAACGTTCAATCGACTCCTCTGCTTCCATTCACGACTTGGCCGATGTGTTTCGCCATCGTCTACTTCGAATTCATCAGAGATCGCTGTTGATGAAACGCTAAACCCTAATTCGATCTCTAAGGACGAAGAGTTCGTTGTGAAGCTCAAGAGTTTGGACGTGTTTGAGCAAGAACAAGGTCTGATAGCTCTGAGAAAGCTCACGAGGATGAAGGAAAAAGCTAGGGTTTGGGGTTGATGTAGAAGAGAGAGAGAGAGAGAGAGAGACAGAGCAGAGAGTGAGAAGAGAGAGACCAAACTCAGTTTTTGAAGCCTTTTCGTTTCTTCTTAAATTTCTCTGTGATATATGAGTTTGGGATTAAAGGACTTTAGACATCATAAAATAATATTGTGGATCTCTTCCATTATTAAAAGTGGAAGAGGGACCTTAGACTAATTTTCCCAATATTAAATTATAATATATTAAAATAAACACTCATTTTGATATTAAAAATGATAGTTAAATCATAAAGATAAATAGTAATATAAAAACTAAAAGTGATTCTAATTATTTTATTTTATTTTTATTTTTATATTTCTTTGGAAAATAAAAATATATAGAAATAGAACTACACAAAATTTATTTAAAATATTAAATATAAATATGTTGCGATTCAATTAAGAAGAAAATACATAAAGTAATTATGTAGAGTATTGATTATTTCTTTAATATTCTTTTTCAATTATTCATACATATTATATATAAGTATATAAAATTTAAATTAAAAATAAATTTTTTGTAATAAATAATTTCATGTTAAATAAAAAATTAAATATAAATTAATATTAAGACATCAAAAGATAGACAAAAAATAAAAATATAAAATAAAATTAATTTGATCTGCGTGATACACATAATTAAGCGCATACTATCTTATTTATTTATTTATATATCAAGATTTTTTTTTCAGATATCATAATAATTAAATTATAATTATATATATATGAAAAATAAATATTTCTCAAATAGAGTCCATATAAAATTGATTATTATAATTAAAATTTAGTTTGTATAGAATTTTATATGTAAATGAAAAAGATAGGCTTAAAAAAAGGGAAAAACACTACTTTTATCCATATATATATGATTGGTTATTTTATTTTTAGCAATGCACTCCAATAATTATTACTTTCATCTCTTTGTAATATTAATTTATCTTTTTCATTAGGAAGTGTTAGTATAGGTAAATTTTTGTATTGTTCTTTAAGGAATTTTACTAATGTGGAGTCAATTGTGTTCCAAATCAAATTTCCATCCTTTTTTATTTTCTTTTGTAACGATTTTCTTATTTTTGCTAAGTCTTTTATAAAGTTTGATGCATAAGTCAAATATCCTAAAAAATTATCTAATTGTTTTCTATCAATGATTTTATCTGAAAATTTATCACTTTGTTTAGTTTGGGTTTTCTAAAAATATTTTTCAAAAAATTCTATTTTCTTGTTTTCCATATTTAAGCAATTTTTTTAATTTTTAGACACACCTAACATCAATACTTAAAAAGTATAATTTTCGTGAAAAAAATCTTTAAAAAATTCACTACATACCAAAAATACAAAAAAAAAAATATGAAAATTCAGTATACAGTTCATATTTTTGTGTATTTATTAATTTTTTGAAATATTTTTTCACAAATATTTTACTTTTTAGATACATCTAAGTCAGGTGCATCTAAAAAAGTAAAAAAAAAAATGCTTAAAATTTTAAAAATATTTACCAAAAACAAAAAAAAAATATGAAAAACAAAAAACTCAATTTTCAAAAAACCGAAACCAAGCACACTGATTAATTTTTTCTAGGACATGAATTTACAATTTTATTGATCTTGTTTTTATTTCTAATCTTAAAAATTTTATTTCTTCTGAACAGATACACGTGTCTTTTTGCCTAACACAATTCGGTGGTTTTTCACATTAATCATGATGTCTATCATGTGTTGCTTTATGGATTTAGAGAATATTAAAACATCATCTATATATATTAAATAATATTATTTAATTCTTTAAGAATATTATTCATTTTTCCTTAAAATATTTGAGGGGAATTTTTTAATTCAAATGGCATTACAAATTAATCTGCTAAAATCGAAAGACCGAACCAATCCGACACAAAATAGACGGTTTCAATGGTGCGAGTGGACGGATGCAGATGAATTTTTTTCAATCTGTTAGATTTTTGTAACTGGCAATCTTGTTAGAAAAAACACCATTCGGTTGTATTTTTATTCACTCTATTGTATCTATAAGTTATGAGAGTTCAGATGCAAATACAATCTGAATTATGCCTGAGTAGAGAAGTTTGTACTGACATTTCGTATCTTGTTTGAGCATTCTTTGTTAGGAATGACAGCGGGGCGGGGCCAGGGACCACACTCCCCGTCTCCAATCCCCGATAGTGAGAAATTCTCCGTCCCCGCCCCCGATCCCCGGCGGGGACCCCATCGCCCCCCCCACCCCCGACCCCGATCGGGGATCGGGTATCCCCGACCCCGCCAAATTCCAGAATTACAGAATTTTTTTTTTTTTTTTTTTAAAAAATTTAACATCTTATTAACAGAATCTGTATATATTTTAAAATTAAAAGAAAACTGTACATCCCATAGCATAATCTGCAAAATTAAGAAAATCCCATAGCATAAAATTAAAAGAGAATCTGTAAAATTAAAAGAGAATTTGTACATATGTTAAAAATTTAAACAACCTATTAAGAGAATCTATAATCTGTACATATTTTCAATACTCTGTCAATACAACCATCAAACCCTAGTAGATCGAAATCCCTAGAGAGAGAGAGAGAGAGAGAAAGAGATACCCTAAACAGTAACGGTGAGGGACGATTATCGGCGGTAAGGGACGAGCAGCGGCGATGGAGGATCTACGATGACGGACTGTCGTTCGTTGTTTGAGAGAGAGAGGGGGAGGCGAAACCATAAAGTTCTTGGCAACGGAGGAGCGAGAGAGAGAGAGCAGCAGTGAGGGAGGATGATCGGCGGTGAGCAACAAGCAACGGTGAGGGATGATCGACAGTGACGGAGAAGCGTCAGCCGTCATTCGTTGTGTGAGAGAGAGAGAGAGAGCAGCGTGTTTTGTGTGTGAGATGAGAGCAGAGTGTTTCAATCAAACCCTATACACGCACATATATATAGGGAGGGGCAAAATAGTAATTTCACATCGGGGTTTATACCGGGCAGGGGTCGGGGTCGGGGTCGGGGTCGGGCCGGGTCCGGGACTGAAACATGTATCCCCGTCCCCGGCCCAAACATCACCGAGGATACATTTTTAAAAACCATCCCCGGCCCATCGGGGGTATTTTTCGGGGAATAACCGCTCAATTCGAGGTTGGGGGGTCGGGTCCCCGTCGGGCCGGGTTCCAATTGCCATCTCTATTCTTTGTTTGCCATTTTGCTGACTAAGTACGGGGATCATAGGGGTCCAAGGGGCAACGCCCCTGGCAAGTCTGGGGCAGCACCCAGGCGGAGTCCAGGGGCAATGCCCTCGAAGCCAAGAAATAAGTCAAAGTTGATTAACCACTCGAGCAATATTTTGTCAGCTCAAGCAGTTAAGTGGTTCATCCAGTATCTCTGTCTGTGTTCTGAATTTCTAGAAGTATGCTTTACCACTTGAGCGCTAGATGTTGCCTTCGAGCAGTTGGCCTATATGTAAGTGTAGGCATCCCATTTTTAACCGCCCTTAAGACTTGGGTACCTTCTTTTGAACACCCATTGATGAAAATTGAAATATGCCATTTTATGAATTTCTCTGTAAAAAAATCAGATTGAAACTTTAATCCTAAACCTCACCCATTTTGGCCAAATTATTAATTTGTAGTATGTTAGAATATTTTATAATTTTCTATATGTATACATATTTTTAGGTGTTTTTTTATATAAAATAATAAAAAACAAACAAAATAAATAATAAATAATAAATTAAAAAAAAACAAGAACAAAGAAAAAGAGGTCGGCGGGATTTTGGGCGAAGATAAAGAAAAGAGAGGAATCATAATGTGTTTTTTTTAGTGGAATTGTGCTGGAGAATATAATCATAAAAGATGAGAATATATTGGGTGGGACATTAAAAAGGAGGATGATGAGATGATGATGTTTTAAAGGATAAGGGGATGGCTTTCAAAAAAAAAAGGATCTCTCTCTTAAGAGCTCTCTCGGGGGGGCAGACTCAAAAAAAAAGAGAGACTCTCTCCCTCTCTCTCACATGGAGACCAGCCACACACATATCTCCTCTCTCTCTCTAGCAGACACAAGACACCATGCACACAAGACAGCATTAACACACACACCCAGCAGGCACACTCATACACACCATACACACACACGCCATGAACACACTGATACACCATACATGCACGGCACACACATGCACGTAACACACAACACACACTCACACACAGCACACACCAAACCCAGCTCTCTTTTCTCTCTAGGACACACCCAGCGCACAACACATACACGGAGCTCCTGATACACACACATAGATCAACACAGACCTCTCTCTCTCTAGCTGGGTGACCAACTCAACCACTCCGATCACCCCCAATAATCACTGCAACAGCAGCCGCAGAAGCACCACATCTGCCACCGTAAAACACCCTCATCAGTTTAATCATCAACCCCATCCAGCTCCTCAGTCAGCAAGTCGTGCTCCTCCTCCGCAGAAGCACCGTGCCGCCGCTACCAGTGCCCTCTCATCTAGCGACCTCCATCGCTGCTGCAACCATTGCGCCACCATAACCTTCTCCACCCGCGGCCTACCAGTCTCATCCACTTGCTCACGGCAGTCGGCACTGTGCTGCTGACCTGCTCCAACCGTTGTTACGCCGCCGTTCCGCTAGCTGGTTTGCCGTCTTCGTTGACCCACTCGCCGACAGCTTGCACCAAAGCCAATTCAGCTTGCCATTGGCCTCTCTCATTGATCTTCTTTCTGTGTTTCCACTCCAAATTTGAACTAGAGCTTTGATCCACATCGTGCCAAGCTTGCACCTTCATATTGAGGTAAAGTTTTCTTACTTTTATTTCAATCTTTGTTCATCTTTTTCTCGTGTTTTCATATTATTTTGGGACTGTTTTAAGGACTTAAACTTGTGATTAAAAGCTACTCAAAGGTGGAGGGGTTAATCACCCTTACTTGAACCTTATTCCTAACTTAAATCCTTGTATTTCCCACTTGTTTTCTCTAATTTTTATCATCATTTTGGGGCTGATTTGGAACTGTTTTGGAATTGTTTTTCAACATATCTAAACTATGTGATTTGAAGTTGTAAAAGTGGGGAGGGGTTAGCTACCCTTCCTCATAATTACATTAGTCGTAATCTCTCTATAATTGTACACCTTCTATAGTTTAATTTCAGCACATTTGTATGTTATTTGGGGGCTGTTTAATTTATTTCAATAAGTTAGTTTTACATATTTTGTTTGTGTTATATTAACCACTTAATCAACCAGGCATAACCACCTCTACAACCTCCCTCCATTCTTTGATGATTTTGATTAAAAAGTTGTGAAAAAACAAGATTGTGGTTCAAGTACAAGAAAGAAGCTTTTCTCATGCTTAATGGTTTACTCTATTAGGATGTTCATTATCAAAGGCATAAAACTTTCTCATGCTTAATGGTTTAATCTCTCCGGAGGTTCATTACCAACGGCATAAAAACTTTCTTATAGTGAAGTACAATCATGTATTTTTCAGTTCTTTTTATCACCAGTGTGTCTACTTTTAAGGGATTAATTGACCCTTGGAAATCACCAAAGAAAGTGTCATTATCACTTATTATCAAGTTTGGATTTCAAGTCATTATCGCTCACTATGGGTTTATCTAAGTCAGTATCACTCTTTGGAGTTTGACTAGTCCTTGTTGCGCATCTTGAGTTTGACTTGAAATCCCTAACTTGTAAATAAGCTTGACTCTTCCTTTGTAATTTCCCCCGAAGAATTTCTCATCAATGTGTTTACGGGTAGTAATTGACTCTTGAAAATCACCAAGGAAAGTGTCATTATCACTTATTATCAAGTTTGGATTTCAAGTCCTTACCGCTCACTTTGGATTTTTCTAAGTCATTATCACTCTTCTGAGTTTGACTAGTTCTTGTTGCGCATCTTAAGTTTGACTTGAAATCCCTAAACTTGTACATAAGTTTGACTATTCCTTTGTAATTTCCTCTAAAGAAAATAAGGTTTATTCGGGTTAAGTCGACACTTATTTTCCTTTATTGCATTTCAAACTTAGTGGATGTAAATATCACTGTGAACTTAATGGATTAAAGAAAAGGGAAGGTAATATAAGAGAGGCTAATAAAATTGAGCTTCAAATGAATCAACCAACATAAAGAACCAATATGATTGATTGAATTCGATCAGACGTTATACCGAGTTTATTGTATCAAGACTTGTCTTACATTAGTCCATAATGTTTTGATGAATCTTGAAGCATCTCCACTTCCCTTCTTGAATTTGCTTCATGATAGGAGAGATGGGTGGTTATTATGCATTGCATTTATTGATCTTTGTCCTATCGTATCAAAAATCATCTTGCAAATCAACTTGCAACCATAGATGGTTTGTGTAACAACCCCCGTACCGTTTACTGATTAATGACTGATTGATTACTGATCACTGTTAACTGAGACTGATAATGACTGAACTGACTGACTGAAATTGAACCTGAATTGATTGAGTATATTTATTGTATTGCGTATTCTATCTGTTGATTGATTATATATATCTATTCGTGTTTTATGTTTAAACTGCTAATTGAAGGCCTTATCGGCGGCCGAACTGTAAACTGATTGATGTTTTAGGATCACCATAATTTATGTGATTTTATGGCATATTTAATTGAAATGTGATTAGGTATGATTAAATTAGATTAAAGTGAGTTAATTGCGATGTTGACCTTATTTACTATTTTGCCACATATAGTGGCCCACTATCTAGTCACATATTTGAGCCTTATACACTTAATTAAAACAACATTTCATCAGCCCTTGTGTTGCCTCAACCGACCAAGGAAGAGAGTTAGAGAGAGAGTGAGTTGTTCTTGTTGATTTGGCTTGAAATCTTGAAGAAATTGAAGTGTGGTTGCTAATTGAGCTCATAGGCCTTGAATATAAGACTTGAGGTAGACCATTGAACCTCTCATTGTTGTATTTAACATTGTTCTTGCATGATTCATGCCAAATTTGAGAGTTGAACCATGAATTAGTTCTAAAATGTTGATTTGGAGCTCATTCCGTGCATGCATGTTTGTATTGGTGCACTTTGAGTTGATTTCATGGCAAAAGGTTGCATGCATGTTCATATTTGTGTTTAAGCCCATGTTTTCATCTTGTTTTGAAAGGTTTGAGCTCATTTGAGCAAGCTTTGAAGCTTTAAATTGGTTTGAATTCTTGCATGTCATGTTTGAAGATTGTTCATGGAAAATGGGTTTGAAATTGGGTTTGTTTGAAACACCCTTGGGCTTTGATTTTACAAATTGAGTTTCAAATCATGTGATTCTATGTGTTTAAAAGAGTCTTCCAGGAAATGGGCCCAAGAGGATCGAATTGGGAGCATCAAAACTTGGTTTTTAGCTTGAATGTACAAATCTGCATTTTTCCAGATTTCTGTCTCCCGCTCGAGCGGGGAAAGTAGCGCTCGAGCGGGGAAAACAAGCTCCCAGCACTTTTGACCTGTTTTTCAGTCCGCTCGAGCGGAGTGATGCGCGCTCGAGCGGAGAAATCGCACATCCAGTACTTCGCACTGTTCATAAGACCGCTCGAGTGGGGAAATGTACGCTCGAGCGGAGTGTTGGGTGACACGCTCGAGCGGGGACCTTTGTTTGCTTGTCCGCTCGAGCGGGGAAACCTGCGCTCGAGCGGGACTCTGTTTTCTGAAAATTTCTGAAACTGTTTTCTGTACACATCTTTGCATCCTCATCCCATCCTAGGCATTCTTAGGCCTAGTTTAAGACATCTTAATGAGGATATAGATGTAGAACACACCGAGGCATAATAGGGAGTTAATTATTCCATTTCCCAACTGTGTAACTCAGAGTGTGTTCAATCTGTTAACTGTTTAGGGTTGGCATTTCGAGGAGACGCTTTAGCTACTGATAGCCCAGAACTCTGTGAGTAACAATTGTGTAAAGATATGTTCAAAATGATTATCTTTTGAATACTGAACTGAACTGTTTACTGTACTGGTATTATTTACTGAATGAATGTATGTCCTTTATTTCTGAACTGTACTGTGGCATCCTTAGCACCTACTGTTTACTGTTACTGTTACTGTTACAGAGATCTCTGTCGGTTCCCTCGTGGAACCACTACTGTTTACTGATTGATGGCCATCATTACTGTTCGGTCTTGTAAGACCTACTGTTACTGTTATGCTGATGGATGTACCACATATGACTGTTTACTGTATTGAACAACTGATATACTGATTTAATTGAACTGTTTTCGTTACTGTAAGGACATTCATTCTAAACCTCTTTATGCATTATGTTATTCACTGGGCTTTAGCTCACTGCTCATATATATATGTAGGTGTACAGGCACCGGACCAAAGCTAGACGCGTCGGGGTTATTCCAGTTTTGTCAAGCCAGCCTACGTGCCTCACTACGAGGTTCCAAGCCTATCATGCCAGGGCTTAGGGGTGTCTTAGCATTTCCCCTTCTGTACTGTCTCACTGTTTTGTATGAATTGAATACTTACTGTACTGTTATCAAGGGATTAGGTCCCTGCACTGAGTGACTGTAGATATTGGTATAGACTGTACTGTTTTGACTGCATAAATGTATGAAAAATCTTTTGGCATACAGACTGTCACAGCTCATTGGACATTATTTATGTACTGTATTGGCTTCCGCCAGGCCCTGTACTCTGTTTTACTGTATTACTGTTAAGCAGGCCTTCGGTAATCTCGGATTACTGGCCGGTTACGGTGCTAAACCCATAGGGCCGGGTTTGGGTCGTGACAGTTTGGGAACTGAGTTCGCTTCTCTCTTGAGTATTTTCCATGATAGAGAAAAGTAGCAGAGACGAACATGGCTAGAAATACCCTATCTGCATGTTGGCACTATTTCACCTCAGACACAAAAAACAGATTTCTACAAAGAAAACAAGGTATGCTTGGATTTATTTGGGGCTCGACTAAGTCTTGTTTTGGGTCGGTGAGGCTCTAATAAATTGCAAACAATACACTTGTGGTCGAAAATAATGATAAGGTGAAACAGAACAAATCTCAACAAAGCAGACAGAGTAATTCCTGAGGAGCATCGTCCAATCATTACATATTATTTGTTGTGATAAATTAGACGGCCCCCTTTTCATTCTTCTTCATTCGGATTTGTAATATTTATTTATTCGGACACTTGGACATTCAGACCCTCCTGTGCGAGGGCAAACAAACTTGTAATAATGTGTATGTCTTCCAACCCCACGTCTTTCTCCCTTTTATTTACCAGCTTACGATGGTTAGATTAGGGATATCATGTTTAATTTAGCATGCTTCATGTTTGCATCCACTTGTATTGCATGCACCAAGGCTTGGTTCATCATTCTAATTCGCATTGTCGTTTCAATACTTCTCTAAATACATGCTTAGACCGCATGCGATCAAATCATTTCATATGACATATTAGTAGCCGAGCCTAGTAAATTGCATATCACATGTGTTGTATAGTTAGGAATCATGCATATTTTCTAACTTTGTTTTGTAGTTGTTCGCGGGACGTCGGTAAATATGTGAGTTGTTATGTTTTAGCATCCCGCTTGTACATAATTTTCTTATTATGTTTAGCATCCTACCATGAGGCTAATTGCTTAAATGATAACCTGTTTGAATGCCTGTGGATGAAGGCTTGTTGCTTGAATTTGAATGATTCAACGAATCGACGTTTTAAACCCACTTTGTAGTGGCAAATTCACAAACTTTAAGCCCACTTTGTTAAGTGGTAAATTAAGCACACCTGAGGTGGCAAATTCAAACTCTTTTCAAGAAACAAACATGAAATTGAATTGTTCTGATTTGAGCAAGCTAGTCTATACCTTGTATGCTTCACATAATAAATTTTGAGGATTTATTAAAAAATCAGAATAAGAACATATATTGTACATAAGAATCACATCATAATTAGTAGAGGCTAATCTTTGATCGGGTGAGTGGGGGTGCTCATTATTGACCTTCCCCTATCATACCTGAGTTCCCGAACCAAGACACTTTGGTAACGACGGACTAATGGCCTTTGGCACGAGTCACGAGTTTCCTAAATTTTCCAAAATAAATATTTAGGTGGCGACTCTGAAATATGGCAAAGCAGTCCATTTTTTAGCATTTGATTCAAACATCGATTTTCCAAAAACAATTGCCGGATTTGGACTCTTTTTGTGTTTCCACTGTTTCACATTGCGCTTGTGAAATTAGATTCAGAACCAACACAAGTGGAGTCCGAACTGTACGGGCTATTCATTCTTCCAAAAGAGAGCGCGAAAAGTCGAGCTATAGTAAGCACCGACTTTAGTCACGCTGCTCGAACGATAATTAAAGTGAGCGCTCGAGCGGTTTTCGCGGCTCTGTTTAGTATAAACTACGCTGTTTGCTATTTTTAGGGTTAAACCCCCAAATTCTTAGAGAGAGAGAGAAAACAAAGTATTCTATATTAGAGGGTGTTTATGTATTGTTTTTCTTGATGATTTGGGGGTGATCGATTGATCAACGAGCTTCATATTGACTATCATCAAGGGTTGGTTTGTTCTTTCATTTACAAAAAGAGAGAGGTGCTCATCGGTGAATTCCGGGAAACTTAGGCCTAAAGCTTTGGTGGATTCCGGAGTGGCTCATCGTCATGGATTCAACATCGGCGTTGTAAATTCAGCGTTGGGCAAAGCAATTCCAAGGTAAAGATAGTGGTGGAGGAGGCACATCGGGTTCGGTTCAATTAAGGCGTGGATTCACTAAGTAATTAAGAGTTCTCATGTGTAATTATTTTTCGTCTTCTTAATGGATTATTTTGTGGTTTTGGCCTATGATTTTTTATCACAATTGGAGGAGTCCAATTGTGATTTTTTTCACGCTAAATCGTTGTGCCTATTTATTGTTGTTTGTTTGATTGAGATTGTTATTCATTGTTTAAAATTCAATGATAATCACAAATCAATATTTCAGAGGTTTTCAAAAAAATTCACAATCCACCTAAGTTTGAACAGATGTCGGATGGGATGCCACCAGACTTAACTCGATCCGCCAACACTCTTAAGAAAATGAAATTATATTTTTACGCTTTGTGTTATAAAAAAATAATCTCTTGTTTTTTTTGTAATTATATTTGCTATTTATGAAATATGAAAGTTGAGCCTTTATTTTTGTTATAAAAAATAAACAATAAAAAAATTTGGGCACAAAATAGTATAAAATTACCGAAAAATAGTTTGAAAAAATGCCCAAAGCAGTAAAGCCCAAACCGCCAAACCAATTCGTATCCACCCACCAACGCGCACGGCCCGCTCAATCCGCATCCGCTATTAAGTGGATGGATGTGAATTGATTTTTTTCAATCTGCCTAAGTTCGGACGGATGGCGGATGAGAGGCCATTGGACCAAGTAACCACTTCATAGTGTCCTTGTGGAGAATTAAAGGGTGACACTTTCTTTATCCATCTTTATTTGTCAGTAACCACTTTTACAATCTATTTTTGAGAACTATGAGGCACTCTATATTCTATTAAAAATGACTTGTCTGTTAGGAATAAAATAGTCATCTTTTTTAGAACTATAGTTTAATTTTTTATAATTTATTATGATTCTAACTTTTTTGCTTTTTATTTCGGCAAGATTTCTAACCATAAATGTTGGACTGTTATGCAGTCTATTACTATCTATAATTAATCTTTTCATTTTGAGGTCTTCTATCTCTGTTTTGAATTCTTTTATATCATTATAAGTATGGGAGCTGCTATTTTCACACACCAAATACTATATGTGCATGCACTTAATGATTTTTTTTTATTACTATTTTATCCTAAAACAGAATTACCGCAATATTCTTATCTTCTACCTCCCAAACCCTAATTTCCAAACCCCAATTCTACAACTATCATCTATCGCTGTCACCACCACTACCGTCAACCTTCATCACCAACGCCAACATTTGTTTCACCATTTTCTCTCATCCCCTCTTGCATAACCACCACCCCTTCCGCCATGAACCACCCACTCCCGTGAACCCTTATTCGCAATACCTCCATCACAAACAACACACTTTCACGAACACCCTCTACTGCGAGCAACCACTGCCACAAACCTCCTTGGCAAACTCTCGTCATCTTCACCAGAAATAAGGTGGAAGATTTCGTGAGAATGGTATGATAGTGGAGGAAGGTTGCATAAGGGTTGCAAGATCAAGATATCATGGGTGTGAGAGAGATCATGATCACAATGACGAGAGAGAAATTAAGGTGGAAATGAGCTAAGTGGTGGCAACAGGGCGAGCGGCAACGACAGTAAAGGTAGCTATGGCAATGGGTGGTGAAGGGTATTTTTGACATAAATGAATGTGTACTGGGTAAAATTTGATGTTACAAAATCATTAAATGTGTGCATGGAGAGAGAATGTGCACCGAGAGTTTGTGGTATGTGAAAATAAAAGCAACCGTTATGCATGGGTAGACAAAATCTAAACTTTAATTTATAAAAGTGTCAACCTAATACAATTTGAAAGCTCAAACTAAACTCATACCCAAACCAGAGAGAGGCCTACAAAAAATATAAATTGCATTTCATTGTTTAGATTATCTAAAGACTAAAATCCTCGTACTAGGATTGATGTACCATGTTCTAGAATCAAGGTCATCAAAGTACATTTCATATGCTTAATAATATCGTAAAAAAAACCAAGTTATTACTAAATAGAAGATCTTCACATTTTTTATTTATTTATTAGAGGATGGAGTGCCAGTGGCAGAGACATGATAGTAATTTAGTAGAAAGTTTATTGTAGAACTGAGTAAGGAATTCGTAAAATCCGTGATCCGATTCGATCCAGTCCAATTTAGTAGGTTTAAATTGGTTTTTTGAATCCGTGATTCAGTTCTGAATTGAAAAATTAAAAATCTGTAGTCCACGGATTGGTTCCAAATTGAACCCCACAATTCCGGATTGGAATCGATCCGGACCGTATACAAATAACCTATATTTATATTATACATCCTCCCGCATAGTATCTATTCTTATTCCATATAAAACCTAAACTCAAACCTAAACTCGTATTTTATCTTCCTTTGTTGCTTTTGTTTGTTGATTTTTAGTTTTAATTTGTAATGGTCTAAATACTTATGGTGAAACTAGTTTTCTTATGATTGTTTAAATTCTAAAATAGTATGTCGCTATTGTAGAAAGACATGTTGCTATTGTGAAACTAATATAATGCTATATTTATGTTTTTATGAAATTAAAATGTTCTATTTTTTTTTTTTTTTTGGTTATTTAATTATGTGAATCCATGGTCCTATACCGATCTAATCCGTGTTTAAATGAATTTGTTCGAATTGGTTCCAATTTTTAAACAGATTGAATTGGTTCCAATATTTCAAGAACAGTAAATAACGAATTGGTCTTGATTTTACCCTGATTTTACCCAATCCGGACCAATTCAAAACTACTCACCCCTAATTTATTGCATTAAATACTTTATTTAGAGATCCTTCTCTAAAAATAAAAAAATAAAAAAAATACTTTATTTAGAGATACTTAGATTTCTCAATCTTATATAATGGGTGCCTTATTGGTAATAATTCTATTATGATGAACTCTTTTATTTATGTGACACAGCTTTGGCTTTTCATACAATAGAGTTATGTAATGCAGGTATTGTTATTTATGAAGTTGAAATGGTCGACAATGACTTTCTATTGGGTAAATTACACTCTATCCCCTATGTTTTTGTTTGGATTGATGGTTTAGGAGGGGGGGGGGTGAGGTATTTGGAAGGGTAAAATTAGTTAAATCATGTTTGGATCCTTTTAAATGAAGGAAAGTGCATGGAGGTGTTATGAGGGGAAGATACAAGTATTTTAAGCACTTCACTTCCCCTCCAAAATTGGGAGGAAATAGAAGGAAAGTGAAGTGCTTCTTATAATAATATATAAAATATCTAATTAAATATATCTCTCCTCAATTAAGTATTGTCTAACCAAATAAGAGGGAGGAGACTTTCACTTCCTTTTCTCCTCCTCCTTCTCCTTCTTTCCCCTCACAACTAACTTTTCCTTTCACTTGTTAAAAAAACAAAATACAGAGTCCCATTCTCCTTCTTTCCCCTCACAACTAACTTTTCCTTTCACTTGTTAAAAAAACAAAATTCAGAGTCCCAACTGTAGTTTGATTTTGTAACGCTATAACCCTTTGGGGTTAATACCAAACTGCAATTGCCAACAACTGCAACAAAAATGATAAAAAAAAATCTAAAATGACCCGAGATATTTTTAAGACCAATCACGTCATTTGATGAATGAAACCTTTGGCACTTAACATAGAGATTTCCATGCGTAGATGTAATATGACTAGAACTCTCATTCCAAGCCTCTGACGGACGAATAGCACACACAAAGACAAAAATGGTGAACAAATTCAACATGTGTTGTCGGAAAAGCTCCTATGATGTTTAAATCAAACTTGGACCAATATGGTAAGGGAAGCAAAAGAGATTTAATGTAACGTACATGTGAGATAGGTTGAATCCCCTCCATGTTGGTCATTACTTCTTATAGCTTTTCTTGACGTGGATGAGTACAACTCAAAGCAATATTTATCCATGATTGTCATTAAGTAGATTCCAATTTATCCAAGTCATATAGAGTCGTACACGCAACAAACACTTGCATGAAAGAATAGGTATATGACCAAGCTAAGATTAATTGGGCATCTTAGTATGTCGTTCGCACCATATGCGCCCAAGCTGGTAATTGATATCAACACGCCTGTCAACCGTTCAGCACACACAGCCTGGCCCAATTGAAGCACTCATGTCCATCTTAGATGAACTACCTGCTCACAAAAGGACATGGATCCCCGAGCAAAGATGATGGGCTCACTACAAGAAATCTAGGCTATTGTGACAAAATTTGGTGACGAAATTTTTTTTTGTCTTAAAATTTAACTCAAAGATGACGAAATATTAATTTTGTCGTTTGTTTTAATTTTTCTCAAAAGTATAGGAGACGAAAACAAAATTTCGTCTGCAAAAATGAGGCGCCAATTTCATTTGCATTGGCACGAATTATTTTAACTCATTGGAGACGAACATTTTTGTCACAAAACATAATTTTTTTGTGACGAACGTAATTCGTCGCCAATAAATTCCATACCTATTAAATGATGTCGTTGCATATTTCCATTTATTAGGCGACAAATATATTTTTGTCTAGGAAGGATAAGTTATGGAAGATGAAAATATTTCGTCACCAATAAACACTCCATCATGCAGACAATGTCATTTCATCTTTCTATTAAATAGGCGACAAATATATTTTTGTCTCGGAAGAATAAGTTGTGGAAGACGAAAATATTTCGTAACTAATAAATTCTAATTGATTGCATGACAAATATATTTTTCGTCTCATAAGGTTAAGTTGTGGAAGATAAAAATATTTCATTACCAATAATAAATTCTTTGTTCTAGTATTTAAGGATACAAAAATATTTTATTACTAATCATTCTCTTTATTAAAATGCCGTGGTTTTATGTTTCGAAGCATTGAAACTGTGACCCCAAGAGATAAACTTTGACGCTTATCACTCATTTTCATGTACACGAACCTTGAAGTCGTGACCCAAGAAGACACTTTCTACAAACCTTCATTTCTCTCTCGCACTTGAGTCTACTCCTCTCTCACAAGTATTGAAGTCGTGACTCAAGAAGACACTCTGTAAACCATTTCTTCTATTTCGCGCTAAAGCCCCTCTCTTTTGTCTCACACTTAAGCCCTTCGTGCATGCCAACATTGAAGCTATTATCCAAGAAGGCACCCTATGCAAACCTACTATTCTTTCTCACAATGAAGGCCCCTCTTGCACGCAAGTAGCTTTTCTCATTGTCTGAACCAACTCTACCCTTTCCGTCTAGAACACCCATTTCAGAAAAATCAAAGGTCAAAACCTCAATACGGAGAAACAAATAATAAAAAATTTGTAATTTTCAAAATTAATAGAAAACATTACCTTGTTTAGTATGGAGTTTTCAATAATTAATTTTTAAAATTGGTGATAAAATTTATTTTCGTTTTAGAACGCAACCCAAACATGACCAAATATTACTTTTGTCGTTTCTTTTAATTCTTCTCAAAACTATAGGAGACGAAAAAATAAATTCGTCAGAAAAAAAAAGAGGCGCCAATTTTTTTCTTGTTGGCGCCAATTATTTTAGCTCATTGGAGACGAACATTTTTGTCACAAAATTTAAAGTTTTTTGTGACAAAAGGAATCCGTCACCAATAAATTCCAAACTTATCAGACGATGTCGTTTCATTTTCTTATTTATTTGGTGACAAATATGTTTTTTGTCTAGGAAGGATAAGTTATGGGAGACGAAAATATTTCGTCACCAATAAACTCTTCATGCTCGTTTTATCTTTCTGTTAATTAGGCGACAAATATATTTTTGTCTCGGAAGGATATGTTTTGGGAGACAAAAATATTTTGTCACTAATAAATTTTCCATGTGTCGTATTGCATTTTGATTGATTGCGCGACGAATATATTTTCGTCTCATAAGGTTAAGTTGAAGGAGACGAAAATATTTCATCACCAATAAATTATTCATCCCCACACAACGTTGTTTTTGTATTTTTGTTGATTAGGCAACAAACATATGAGTTTAAGACGAAAATATTTTATCACTAATTATTTCTCTTTATTAAAATGTCATCAGAAAATAAGAGACAATCTCACCTTAATCACTTACTTTCACACACACACAAATACTAAAGTCGTGACCCGAAAAGTCACCCTTTACAAACCCTCATTTCTCTCTCGCACTTGAGTCTCCTCTCTCACAAGTATTGAAGCTGTGACTCGAGAAAACAATCTCTATAAACCATCTCTTCTATTTCGCACTGAAGCTCCTCTGTTCTCTTTCACATTTAAGCCGTTTGTGCATACAAACATTATTATCCAAAAAGACATTTTATGCAAAGCTACTATTCTTTCTCACAGTAAACACCTCTCCACAAAAAGAAAAAAATAATAATAATAATAATTAAACAAGGAAACAACACTACAACAAATTTGGGATTTAAAGACGAAACAAATTTATCCCAAAATGCATATATTTCATCACTCAAACTAATTACGACGAAAATTTTTCGTCACCCGTTTTGTCACCAAAGCGTCGTCGCTAAAGGATCTCAGAGACGAAAAAACAAATTCATCATTGAAAATGATAAATTTGTGACGAATTTTTTTGTCTCCAATACACTCTGTTGGGAACATACTTGTAAGTAATTAGCGACAAAATATTTTGTCATTAAAGGAAGAAATTAGAAACAAAAGTATTTTGTCATAAATATAAGAAATAGAGAAGAAATAATTTTGTCACGTTTAATATAAACGAAGATGAAAAATTTTTGTCAAAGAAGCCACCAATAGAGACAAAAACAAATTCATCATTAAAAATGATAAATTTGTGACGAATTTTTTTGTCTCCAATACACTCTGTTGGGAACATACTTGTAAATAATTAGCGACAAAATATTTTGTCATTAAAGAAAGAAATTAGAGACGAAAGCATTTTGTCATAAATATAAGAAATAGAGACGAAATAATTTTGTCATGTTTAATATAAACGAAGACAAAAAAAATTTGTCAAAGAAGCTACCAATAGAGACAAAAACAAATTTATCATTAAAAATGATGAAATAATGTCAAAAAAAATTCGTTACACATTGAGGGTAATAGTGACAAAATGTGACAATATTTTTCGTCATGACAAATTCATTTAGCGACGAAATAAAGAATTCATGACAAAATTAATCTTCCACCTAAGCCAAATAAGAGACGAAAAAACCTTTTTTAGGGATGAAAAATTTTGTCACTAATTCCATAATATTTTTTTTCCACATTATATACCTATTTTATCAAAATCTGAATTTTAGTTCAACAAATGTAACCCTATTCATGTTGAAACCTGTTGAATATAACAATTCCATCACAACTTAACCTAACCTGTCATCAACACATTTACGAATTAACAAAATGAAAATATCCATTCATCATTACAAATAATTTCATCATAATACAATAAAATAGTGCAATATCCACAAAATATCCAAAAGTTATAACTTGTACAATTCCACCAAACATCCAACAATAACTAGTGCAACTCCACAAAGTATGTGTATCCTTATCAAACAAAAATGAACATGTAAGCAAATTACATCATTGTTGCATGTCAAAAATGCCACCCCAATCCAACCTACAAAAAAATAACTTAAAAGCTTTAGTAATTAATTACTTATACAAAAGACTGAAAACATTAGTAACTCATCAATTCACAATTAGATCAATTATACAATTTATCCCTCTAACAGACTTCTTTTTCGAGATTATAAGAACAAAAAATTAATTTTAAGGCTAATTCACAAATGGTGCACCCCATTAATGTGCTGTAAGTTCATACAACTTATATTGGTCCCTCCTAAGGTGTTTCTGTTGGTTCCTGTACAAATCTGTGGTTGTGTGATAATTTAGCCTTTCGACGGCCTTTTTTGAAGCTTTAAATATAGAGAAAAAGATTCACAATTTAGACTAATTCACAATTTATACATCCCGTGCACCTGTACAAATTGGATGTCCTATGCATGTTTCCATTACTTTCTAATTCTTCAAACATATATTCTTTTATAAAATTTGTTATATTAAAGTTAATATACTTTACCAAGAAGTATGTCCACTTGTGGATGAGTCCCCTCCACTTTCAAAGTGTCCAGTGAAACCTTTGGTCCTCAAAAAGTTGACAACATCAGCCATTATCTCTCCTTGCTTCTTCTTACCCTCTTCAAGATCTTCTATTTTATTGTTCTGCATTTGTATTTGTTCCTTCCGTGTCTCTATTTGCATCTCAAGGCGCGTCACATAATCATTTGTTTTAGCATATGTGGTAGTGGTCCTCCTAATAAAGGATGAAGGTCTCATGCCAAGTCCCTTCACATAGCCAGACCTTGGCTTTAGGACTTTGATTGACAGCTCTTCTGTAGTCAAAGGGGCTGATCCCGGCTGTGAGAGGTGATCAGCCTGTGTCTGTATCATATTTTCCTATCAAATATTAAAAAATTAAGTAATTATTAGAAAATTAAATAAGATTATAACAAATAGAATTCTAAAATTTTGTTAATAAAATTGCAATATATACTCACATAATTACACTGAGCTTTAGACGAGATCCATTGATGTGTTTTCTCATTATAGTGAGTTTCCTTGTAAAACTCTGCTAGATCAGGTAGCGTCTTCTTTTCTCGTGCCTAATTTGATAGACCAAATATTCAATAAATAAAGCTAAGAATCTAATATAATTCTTAAAGTGCAAATATACGTACCAATTTTTCTACTCTAACAGGGATTGACCTAGAACCACACGCATGTTTTCTATACATCCTTTCTCTGTTCGCGATGTTGGCCTTTGATTGTTCCTATAAGGAAGAATGACCAATATAACAATGAAATGTATCATTAGTAAGACAAATATGTTGGCTTTTGATTGTTCCTGTAAGGAAGAATGAACCAATATAACAATGAAACGTATCACTAGTAAAACAAATTTAATGCTTGATAATAAAGAAATTGCATTGTTCCTATCTATCATTTTCCTATATATCATTTCAACTTAAAAGATATTTCAAATTATTCACTAGTTTCATTCAATTCTTTGAAAAATAGATTAGAGGACTTGTTGAGATTTCATCATAAGATGGTTTTTCTGGGTGAAAAAAAAAAAAAAAAAAAAACGAGTAATTTACACCGTTCACAAATAGGGGACATATAAGCATGGGCAAGATAGATTGTGAAAAAATCCATTTACATTTCACAAGATATGGAACAATTACTGATACCAAACTCATAACCCTTTCTTTCTTCCACAACTCTATCAAATCTAAAGTTCTGTCTTAATACCCTGTATTAGTTACTCAGCTAGTTGCTTACCATTATCATGAAACTTCAGACCAAACTCAAGAACAAACAGAAAATACAATCATAGAAACTGAAATCTTAGTTCTTTATTCTATGATGTGAAAGATGCACTTTAAGGAACCATAAATTAATCTCCTATTATGTGAGCCTTCCAATCCATGTTTAATAGTTTCCCTTTCTCATTTTGCCACTTATTTGGTTTTTATTATGTTCCACTTACATGCCTAGAAGATAAAGGAAAAAGAACGCATATGGAATTTCACAGCAAATTGATTGTGTTCTTTCTAGTTTTTTTGGAATCTCTCCCTATTCTAATCAAATTCTTTCTTCGCTGATATAATAAAAAAGATGAAAATGTTACCAGAAATTCTTTAGTGTTCCACTTTTTATCAACAAGATCTATCCACTTGATAGGATCAACATCCTTCGATGGGTGGTTTCTTGCATACTCCTCCCCTTTAGCCTCCTTCAGCTCCATGAATTGTTTGTGCAGCCTATAGGTATGGTTACTCAATCTCTGACCAAATTTTGTGTTCATTGCCTTCTCTATATCAACAAGGTCTCCTTGTAAATCAAATTGATCTTGCAAAAAATAGATAAGTCATAGATAATTCCTATAAAAAATAAAATAATTACAATAAATAATTAAGATTTCTAACCTATTATAAAAATGACTGAAATGTCCTATAATAGAGTAGATAACGAACTTACATTCAAGCGTTGAAACATTGCCTCCTTAACGGAAGCATCAACATACTTCCACCTACGAACACTTGGATCTGGTAAACGTGTTCGCACCTCTACACCAATCTTTGAGTCTAGTTTTGAGGCATAGTCCCCTACCGGTGCACGAAATTCTGGAGGGATAGGCACGTTAAGCTTTCCATCTCTATCAACAAGACCTTGAACCTCTTTGCATCGAGTCGGGCCACGAACACGCTTAGCAGTTGATATTGTGAAGCCATAATATTGAAATAATATGTGAACAAATTTAATTAAGATCTCAAATCAATGTAAATAAAGAGTGTCCCTTACCAATAGTATTACCAGCAGTCACCTCAAGTTGAGGCTCCACATTGAGAGGTGGTGGCGGATGGCTAGCCACCTCAGGACGTGAAGAGGTATCCCCCTCTTCTGATGCGTGGGTCAATGCCTCAAGTTGAGATTGTGAACGGGCTCTCGATGGTATCTCTAACAGCTGAATAACATAATAAAATATGAATATATGTACAAAGATATACATGTCTGTGTGTATGAATTGAAAGTAACAAGAAAAAATATATTTCACAATGCATAAATGTATAGTACCTCATGCTCAAACAAATCATAGGATTCAGTCTCACTGCCATCTTCAGCCTCTGACGGTCGATAATCATCGTCATTTTCCTCAATTGGTATTTGTTTTTCCTTCCTCAATTTCTTATGTTGAACCGCAGCCTTCAAACAAGTTGTTATATTCTTCACTCCTAGAGCATTCATTCTCTTACGATTTTTATTGATTGTCTTCATTCTTTGTTTCTCATAGTTCGTTACCTTCTTAGTTGCGGTACTTGGTTTGGTCAACTATTTTTTTGTAGTGTCCATTTTGCCCAACTATAAAAGCATAATTGAACATTTTTTTGGTGGATAAGCAAAATTGAACATTAGATGTAAACAAAAGATAATTATGTATTTCTATACATAAAGCATAAAGCAACAACAATCTCAACAAGTGGATATGTCATATAGGCTCTAAATCATTGAAATATGGCTAGAGTGAGATGGATGATTTTTGTTTTTACCTTTTACATATCATAGAACAAATTAATTATAAAGCCATCAGGCGCATAATATGACCAATCAACGATAAACCTACATAACAGTGGATGAACCCCACAACTGAAATTCAACTACATTAATTAAGAACAATGTTCATATAGAAAGTGCAAAATAACTACAAATCCTAGTCTACATCAAGATCCATATCGTAATCCACAACAGGTTCGTCACACTCTTCATTTTGTTTGTCATTTTCTATCATTATTTCATTAGATGACCTAACCCTTGTAACAACTTCTGCTTCAACACCATCTTTATAACATTGAACATTAGGGCCGATGTCAATTGGAACAACATCGGTAAGATTTTCTTGTTGGAACACATCGTTTTCTTCTTGTTCATCTAATGATTCTCCATCACCTGCCTCTAGTACATCAAAGACACCCCTATGTTGCACTCGTTGAACGACTTGCCAAGGTTGTCCCCATTTGGTATCATTTAGGTAAAAGACTTGCTTAGCCTAGCTAGGCAAGATGAAAGGGTCGTATTGATACCACGGACTTGTAACATCAATACTTATGCAATAATCATCGGTTCGCAATGTTCTACTTCGACCTATGTTTCCTGTGTTGTACCATTCACACTAGAACAATACAACTTTGTTATGACACATGTACTCCAATTCCCAAACATTGTGAATGGTACAACACAGGAAACACAAGTTGAAGTAGAACATTGCGAACTGATGATTATTGCATAAGTATTGATGTTACAGGTTCGTGGTATCAATACGACCCTTTCATCTTGCCTAGCCAGGCTAAGCAAGTCTTTTACCTAAATGATACCAAATGGGGACAACCTTGGCAAGTCGTTCAACGAGTGCAACATAGGGGTGTCTTTGATGTACTAGAGGCAGGCGATGGAGAATCATTAGATGAACAAGAAGAAAACGATGTGTTCCAACAAGAAAATATTACCGATGTTGTTCCAATTGACATCGGCCCTAATGTTCAATGTTACAAAGATGGTGTTGAAGTAGAAGTTGTTACAAGGGTTAGGTCATCTGATGAAATAATAATAGAGAATAGAGTTGACAAATAAAATGAATAGTGTGACGAACCTGTTGTGGATTATGATATGGATCTTGATGTAGACTAGGATTTGTAGTTATTTTGCACTTTCTATATGAGCATTGTTCTTAATTAATGTAGTTGAATTTCAGTTGTGGGATTCATCCACTGTTATGTTGGTTTATCGTTGATTGGTCATATTATGCGCCTGATGGCTTTATAATTAATTTGTTCTATGATATGTAAAAGGTAAAAACAAAAATCATCCATCTCACCCTAGCCATATTTCAATGATTTAGAGCCTATATGACATATCCACTTGTTGAGATTGTTGTTGCTTTATGCATTATGTATAGAAATACATAATTATCTTTTGTTTACATCTAATGTTCAATTTTGCTTATCCACAAAAAAAATGTTCAATTATGCTTTTATAGTTGGGCAAAATGGACACTACAAAAAAATAGTTGACCAAACCAAGTACCGCAACTAAGAAGGTAACGAACTATGAGAAACAAAGAATGAAGACAATTAATAAAAATCGTAAGAGAATGAATGCTCTAGGAGTGAAGAATATAACTTGTTTGAAGGCTGCGGTTCAACATAAGAAATTGAGGAAGGAAAAAAAAATACCAATTGAGGAAAATGACGATGATTATCGACCGTCAGAGGCTGAAGATGGCAGTGAGACTGAATCCTATGATTTGTTTGAGCATGAGGTACTATACATTTATGCATTGTGAAATATATTTTTTCTTGTTACTTTCAATTCATACACACATAGACATGTATATCTTTGTACATATATAAATATTTTATTATGTTATTCAGCTGTTAGAGATACCATCAAGAGCCCATTCACAATCTCATCTTGAGGCATTGACCCACGCATCAGAAGAGGGGGATACCTCTTCACGTCCTGAGGTGGCTAGCCATCCGCCACCACCTCTCAATGTGGAGCCTCAACTTGAGGTGACTGCTGGTAATACTATTGGTAAGGCACACTCTTTATTTACATTGATTTGAGATCTTAATTAAATTTGTTCACATATTATTTCAATATTATGGCTTCACAATATCAACTGCTAAGCGTGTTCGTGGCCTGACTCGAGGCAAAGAGGTTCAAGGCCTTGTTGATAGAGATGGAAAGCTTAACGTGCCTATCCCTCCAGAATTTCGTGCACCGGTAGGAGACTATGCCTCAAAACTAGCCTCAAAGATTGGTATAGAGGTGCGAACACGTTTACCAGATCCAAGTGTTCGTAGGTGGAAGTATGTTGATGCCTCCGTTAAGGAGGCAATATTTCAACGCTTGAATGTAAGTTCGTTATCTACTCTATTATAGAACATTTTAGTCATTTTTATAATAGGTTAGAAATCTTAATTATTTATTATAATTATTTTATTTTTTATAGGAATTATCTATGACTTATCTATTTTTTGCAAGATTAATTTGATTTACAAGGAGACCCTGTTGATATAGAGAAGGCAATGAACACAAAATTTGGTCGGAGATTGAGTAACCATACCTATAGGCTGCACAAACAATTCATGGAGCTGAAGGAGGCTAAAGGGGAGGAGTATGCAAGAAACCACCCACCGAAGGATGTTGATCCTACCAAGTGGATAGATCTTGTTTGTAAAAAGTGGAACACTAAAGAATTTCTGGTAACATTTTCATCTTTTTTATTATATCAGCGAAGAAAGAATTTGATTAGAATAGGGAGAGATTCCAAAAAAACTAGAAAGAACACAATCAATTTGCTGTGAAATTCCATATGCGTTCTTTTTCCTTTATCTTCTAGGCATGTAAGTGGAACATAATAAAAACCAAATAAGTGGCAAAATGAGAAAGGGAAACTATTAAACATGGATTGGAAGGCTCACATAATAGGAGATTAATTTATGGTTCCTTAAAGTGCATCTTTCACATCATAGAATAAAGAACTAAGATTTCAGTTTCCATGATTGTATTTTCTGTTTGTTCTTGGGTTTGGTCTAAAATTTCATGATAATGGTAAGCAACTAGCTGAGTAACTAATACAGGGTATTAAGACAGAACTTTAGATTTGATAGAGTTGTGGAAGAAAGAAAGGGTTATGAGTTTGGTATCAGTAATTGTTCCATATCTTGTGAAATGTAAATGGATTTTTTCACAATCTATCTTGCCCATGCTTATATGTCCCCTATTTGTGAACGGTGTAACTTACTCGTTTTTTTTTTTTTTTTTTTTCACCCAGAAAAACCATCTTATGATGAAATCTCAACAAGTCCTCTAATCTATTTTTCAAAGAATTGAATGAAACTAGTGAATAATTTGAAATATCTTTTAAGTTGAAATGATATATAGGAAAATGATAGATAGGAACAATGCAATTTCTTTATTATCAAGCATTAAATTTGTTTTACTAGTGATACGTTTCATTGTTATATTGGTTCATTCTTCCTTACAGGAACAATCAAAAGCCAACATATTTGTCTTACTAATGATACATTTCATTGTTATATTGGTCATTCTTCCTTATAGGAACAATCAAAGGCCAACATCGCGAACAGAGAAAGGATGTATAGAAAACATGCGTGTGGTTCGAGGTCAATCCCTGTTAGAGTAGAAAAACTGGTACGTATATTTGCACTTTAAGAATTATATTAGATTCTTAGCTTTATTTATTGAATATTTGGTCTATCAAATTAGGCACGAGAAAAGAAGACGCTACCTGATCTAGCAGAGTTATACAAGGAAACTCACTATAATGAGAAAACACATCAGTGGATCTCGTCTAAAGCTCAGTGTAATTATGTGAGTATATATTGCAATTTTTATTAACAAAATTTTAGAATTCTATTTGTTATAATCTTATTTAATTTTCTAATAATTACTTAATTTTTTAATATTTGATAGAAAAATATGATACAGACACAGGCTGATCACCTCTCACAGCCAGGATCAGCCCCTTTGACTACAGAAGAGCTGTCAATCAAAGTCCTAAAGCCAAGGTCTGGCTATGTGAATGGACTTGGCATGAGACCTTCATCCTCTATTTGGAGGACCACTACCACATATGCTAAAACAAATGATTATGTGAAGCGCCTTGAGATGCAAATAGAGACACGGAAGGAACAAATACAAATGCAGAACAATAAAATAGAAGATCTTGAAGAGGGTAGAAAGAAGCAAGGGGAGATAATGGCTGAGGTTGTCAACTTTTTGAGGACCAAAGGTTTCACTGGACACTTTGAAAGTGGAGGGGACTCATCCACAAGTGGACATACTTCTTGGTAAAGTATATTAACTTTAATCTAACAAATTTTATAAAAGAATATATGTTTGAAGAATTAGAAAGTAATGGAAACATGCATAGGACATCCAATATGTACAGGTGCACGGGATGTATAAATTGTGAATTAGTCTAAATTGTGAATCTTTTTCTCTATATTTAAAGCTTCAAAAAAGGCCGTCGAAAGGCTAAATTATCACACAACCACAGATTTGTATAGGAACCAACAGAAACACCTTAGGAGGGACCAATATAAGTTGTATGAACTTACGGCACATTAATGGGGTGCACCATTTGTGAATTAGCCATAAAATTAATTTTTTGTTCTTATAATCTCGAAAAAAAAGTACGTTAGAGGGATAAATTGTATAATTGATCTAATTGTGAATTAATGAGTTACTAATGTTTTTAATCTTTTGTATAAGTAATTAATTACTAAAGCTTTTAATTTATTTTTTTGCAAATTGGATTGGGGTGGCATTTTTGACGTGCAACAATGATGTAATTTGCTTGCATGTTCATTTTTGTTTGATAAGGATACACATACTTTGTGGAGTTGCACTAGTTATTATTGGATGTTTGGTGGAATTGTACAAGTTATAACTTTTGGATATTTTGTGGATATTGCACTATTTTATTGTATTATGATGAAATTATTTGTAATGATGAATGGATATTTTCATTTTGTTAATTCGTAAATGTGTTGATGACAGGTTAGGTTAAGTTGTGATGGAATTGTTATATTCAACAGGTTTCAACATGAACAGGGTTACATTTGTTGAACTAAAATTCAGATTTTGATAAAATAGATATATAATGTGGAAAAAAAAAATATTATGGAATTAGTGACAAAATTTTTCATCCCTAAAAAAGGTTTTTCATCTCTTATTTGGCTTAGGTGGAAGATTAATTTTGTCATGAATTCTTTATTTCGTCACTAAATGAATTTGTCATGACGAAAAATATTGTCACATTTTGTCACTATTACCCTCAATGTGTAACGAATTTTTTTTGACATTATTTCATCATTTTTAATGATGAATTTGTTTGTCTCTATTGGTAGCTTTTTTGACAAAAAATTTTTGTCTTCGTTTATATTAAACGTGACAAAATTATTTCATCTCTATTTCTTATATTTATGACAAAATGCTTTCGTCTCTAATTTCTTTCTTTAATGACAAAATATTTTGTCACTAATTATTTACAAGTATGTTCCCAACAGAGTGTATTGGAGACAAAAAAATTCGTCACAAATTTATCATTTTTAATGATGAATTTGTTTTTGTCTCTATTGGTGGCTTCTTTGACAAAAATTTTTCATCTTCGTTTATATTAAACGTGACAAAATTATTTGTTCTCTATTTCTTATATTTATGACAAAATACTTTTGTCTCTAATTTCTTCCTTTAATGACAAAATATTTTGTCGCTAATTACTTTATTAAGATAAGCATATGCTCGAGCATAAGCATAATGCCAATCATTAAAAGCACTACGGATTTCTTCTGGTAAAATGTCAAGAGATAGCCCGAACTTATCCCACCAAACGAGGAACCAGTTGGGAACATCGTTTTTGAGAACGTCAGGGCAAATACGGATAAACCAAGAATGCGACTTGATGGGATTCTGGTAATAAAACACCTGGGTAAAAGCATCAATATAATCCCAGTATGTGTATTTAGTCTGTTTATTCCGTAAATCAAGATCACGGAGTGTATGCGGATGGATGCCCCAAGTGGAAATGGGCATAAGGGAGCGGATAGTAATTTTGCTGAAGGAAATGGGACTGGTGGCTTTATTAGCCTCATGATATTTATGTGAAAATTCACATGCCCCAGTTTCTGTTAAGATTTGTTCATAAATGTAGCGATACTGATCAAAGTGTGGTGGTGACTGTTGAGTAGTAAGATAACGACGCTTGATTTCCCAAGGGTCAGTCATCCACTGTTCATCTGCTGTTTCAATCCAGAGGACTGTTTCCTCAGTAATACTGTTAGGAGTGTACGGTTCTTCTGTCTTAAGGAGTATATCCTTAGCAGATGGATTACTGGTTTGGCCTCTAGAAAGAGCCGGAAATTCGGATTGATCATAGCGAGGGGTGGAACCACCTCGACCACGACCTCGACCTCTATGGCCTCTGCTGGTCATTGTCCTTTTCAGGACTGGACTTCTGTAGATATTCCCTGGTTAAGAAATCAGGCAAAGAATTAGACTCTCCTTTAATATATTCAATATCAAAATCAAAATTAGAGAGATAACTTTGCCAAGTTAAGAATATCTGTTTAGACGCTAAATTTTTAACATCTTTTTTGAAATTCTGTTTAGCAGCAGAGCAATCAACTCTGATGATAAAATGCTGATTTAAAAGATCATCCTGAAATTTGTCAACACATTTTACAATGGCAAGACATTCCTGTTTAATAGTTGGATAATTTAAAGCTACTTTATTCCAATGTCCAGAATGAAAGCGTAATAATTCTTTCTTCTGGGTTTTGGGATTAAGTTGCTTTAATATCCCACCAAATCCTTCATTAGAAGCGTCTGTTTCCACAATTTTCTTCCAATTAGGATTAGGTAACTGTAAACATGGTAACTGTTTAACTTTTGCTTTAATTTTCTGTACTGCAGCAGTATGCTCTTTACCCCAAGAAGGAGGGTTTTTACGAAGTCGAGTAAATAGGATACTGGAATCAGCTGCAACATTCGGATAATAATCACGGATATAATTAAGACTTCCTAAGAATCTCTGTAACTGAGTTTTGTCTTTAATTTCATCAGGAAATTTAGAGGCAAACTCAATACTTCGGTTAATTGGTATAATACTTCCATTGGAAATATTATGTCCAAGATATCTTACTGTAGTTTGGAAAAGCTGCATTTTTGGAGCAGAAAGCACTAATCCATTTCTGTGAATAACATGCTTAAAAATATTAAGATGTTTAATATGCTGTTCAATTGATGAAGAAAAAATTAAAAGATCATCAATATATGATAAGGTAAATTCAGTAAACGGATTAAAAATATCATTCATGATATGTTGAAATTCTGATGGAGCATTTTTCAAACCAAAAGGCATAACATTCCATTCGTAATGCCCAAAGGGTACTGTAAATGCGGTTTTATACCGATCCTGTTCTGCAATTTCAATTTGCCAGTATCCTGATTTTAAATCAAATTTAGAGAAAATGATTGCATCCTGTAAACGATCTAAGAGATCTTTTTTATTCGGAATCGGGTATCTGATCCATTTCAATTTATCATTTAACGGTTTATAATTAATAACAAGGCGAGGAACACCTCGTTCAATCTCAGCATTTTTATTGACATAAAAAGCGGTACAACTCCAAGGGGAGTGACTGGGTCGGATTAATTTCTTTTCTAAAAGATTTTGAATTTCTGTTTTGCATAATTCCATATATTCCTTTTTCATTTGACTAGGACGAGCTCTAGTTGGAATATATTTTTCATCAAAATCGGGTTCATATGGTAAAGTGATTGTGTATTTTTTCCGGTTCCAAAAAGCATTTGGAATGGTTCCACAAACTTCTGTTTGAAAGTCTTTTTCAATTAATTTAATTTTCTGTTGTAAAGATGGTTGTTGTAACCTTTGTTCTGTTGTTAAGAAAGAAACTTCTTTTGCTAAAAAATTGATTTGATTCTGTTTAAAAGTTACTAAATCCTTAATTTGATCTAGTTCTTTTGTATACGGCTGTGTAATGAACTAAAAGACTACTGATTTTCCCTGTAACTGAGAATAAATACCTGTTGAATCAATTTTCTGAATAGGCATTAAAAGACATAAAAATGGAGTGCCTAAAATAATATTTGTTGCAAGATTTCTGACTAAAACAAAAGATGTTGGAAGACAGAGATCTTCATTACAAATATACGCTTCGGGTATCTTATACCTGATTTGCATAGAATTGCCACTTGCACTGGTTAGACTCTGGGTGGTCTTTTCAAAATACTTGGTTGGAACAATACCTTCTTGGATACAGTTCATATCAGCTCCACTATCGACTAAAGCAATAGCATCTTTAATAATAAAATCGGGTTTAATCATAAAAGAGATTTTTATGTACCATTTATGAAAAGTAACTTGATTTACAAGTAACAGATATGGCGTTGAGGATTCTGGTTGAGGTTCTGTTTTGGCTTCAACTTCTTCAATTTGTTTTTTAGGTAACTGAGTATGAAGATATTTAATATCTTTTATTGCGGCTACACTAGCTGTTTGCAAATGTTTCACTTCTGTTTTTAAAATGTTAATTTCCATTTTTAAATCCTGTATGGTTGTTGGTTTTTCTGCCAATGGATTTGTTTGGATTCTGTTAATTACAGTTTGGAGACTGTAAGAGTAGTCTGGTATGTTTGGTGTTTCTGGTGCTGTTTGTTGATGTTCATAACACATCTTTAAATATTTCATTTTTATTTCTGGATCCTGGATCTGGTCTGCTACAGCAAGCATATCCTTTTGGGTATCTATTAGTACATTAATACTGCTTGGTTCTCCTATATTTAAACCATTCATTTCAACAATCGATTTCCAATAATTAATTTCGGATATTTGCTCTTGATTACTAGAACAAGGGCATACATTCTGATCCGGGTCTTCTTCACTATCGGAAGTAGAATATAACTGATTAATTTCATCCTCAGAAGGTGATTCTTCTTCTGTTGAATTTTCTTCCGCTTCTAACGCTTGGAGTATCTGATTTTTGATTTCTAAATCTAATTGTAATTCATTTACTTTAGATTTAGCTTTGGATTTGCATCGGTTAGCATAATGTCCTATTTGTCCACATTTATAACATTTAACTTCAGATTTAGATTTTCCTTTGGATTTTCTATGTGAAGTATTTTTCGGATAAAACTTCTTAGTGGGATTCTGATGGCTAGTCTTATGTGACTTTTTCTTGGTGGCCTTATAAGGTTTTTTATGGGAAACCTTCCTAGGTTTGCCGGGATATTTAATGGCTGGTTCATAAGCGAATTGGTCACAGAATTCTCCTAATTCTTTCCTGCCTGTTAAATTCTGTTGCTTCATTTGATAATGAAGTTTGAGGTCATTACAAAGGGAAAGACCTTCATCGGTTATAATGGAACAAAGTTGTCCATAAGTGTACTGTTCGTAAGGAATAGACATCCGGTCATGGCGGTCCCGAAGTTTTTTCCTAACTCGTTCGGCAAAAAGGGTAGGAAGGCCATCAATAAATTTGGCTTTCCAATGGGTACTGTTAGCATCAGGTCGTTGCATGACCTTAAGAAGGAAAACATCCTTATACCAACGGAAATGTGTCAGAGAGGGACAACGAAGATTTTGAAGCAGTTCACGGCCGCGATCGGCAGTACTGGTACTGGTTCCAACAAAACGGAGGATAATGGTTTGGATTAATGTGTAAACAGCATCTTGTGTTGCACAGGTTGTCGGGTAGTTGGGTCAACTTCGATTTTTACAGAGTATCTCAGCTTGTTGAGCGGTGGTGAGAACATTATCCCACCATCCTTTAAGTTGTCCTGTAAAGCCATTAATAATAAATTTGGCGATAGCTTGATCCTGATTATTATATTGACGACAAACAGTTGCATACATTAACATTTGATGTAAACGGGTAAAAATAACATATTCGGATTCTCCATCGATATTCCATTCATAAATGGTTTTACCATGGTACGATGTTTGAGTGGTTTGGTATGCTTCTTCCCAAAGGAGATCAGGAGGAGTGGGACGAGCATAATAATTTCTGGTAGGTGGTAAGATAGCTGGTCGAGAGGGATTATAACTGGTAAGCTTATTTATGGACGGCGGATCTTGAAAATTCATTTGAATTTCCTGAATTTGGGCTGGTAAAAGATTTTCATCTTCTGAAAAGGGTACAGGTTCAACTCTGAGCATTTGAATAGAACCAGAGCTAGTAGGTTCAGGTGGTCGGACATTCAGATTCTGCATACGTTGCAGAAGAGTATCCATAAATTCTGTATTTGGAGGTTTCAACTTAAAGTTACTGATTTCTAATGAAGGTTTAATGGATACCGGATGAATAGTCGAACTTCCTGCTACTGGTGATGCTAAGCTTCTATCTTTGAAAGTAGAAACGGCTTCTTCTATTCTGGTTAATTGTTTGCTCATAGTTTGGCAAATCAAATTAGTATAATTATGTTGTCGGATGCTTAAACCGAAATCTTTTAATTGTATATATTCGGTTTTAGCGAATCTGCCAGCTTGGGCATCAATATAGGTGGTTGCTACTAAAGGTTGTCTGGTTGTTTCTCCATTAGGTGTGAGTTCTAAGGCTTGAGGTGGTGGATGAATAGCACTGATTGCTTGTCCTTCGGTGGTAGTCCAAGTCTTATACTGGTCTTCTATAACATTCAGCTGTGGTGAAGATACAGTTTGATACCATTCTACAAATGGTATAAGTTCCTGGTGAAGCTCAAGATGTTGATAATATTGAGCTTTATACTGTTCTAATTGTTCTGAATTATGGTTTTTGAAATACCATTGTCTAAATTCCTTATATTGTTCCTGGTTAAATTCCTGGTTTAACATCTTCCTATTTTCACTTCTGGGTGCAAAGTCCATCAGATGTCAAAGTTCATATCACTGGCCGTTGGGCTGCCTGGTGGTGGTGCTGTGTAAACACCATGAGGAATCCTATTTTGGGAAAGTCGAATTCCTTGAACTTCTGATTGCATTGGGTCTTCCTGTGGATCACTAGGTGGTCTACTAGGTGGCCTGGATGGTATCTGTTGTAAGATTGCGTCAATAGACTGCCTACTGGATTCAGGTAGATCTACTCTATAAGGTGGAGTAGTGTGAAAACTGTTATGGGAAATACTTCCAGGGGCTGTTCTAAAACTATTATTAGAAAAACTCCTTGGAGCAGTTCTAAAACTAGCATTAGACGAATTACTTCTGGTAAGCATAGGTCTCTGAAATTGAAGGTAAACATTACCTCCTTGTGTCTGGATAACATCATCGATGTTATGTTGGATCATTGGTCTGGGTGGTACGGCATTGGGAATATGCCATCTTTCGGGAAAGGTGATGTCTTTCCACGGAATTAGCCTAGGGACAGCTACCTGGCTATTATACAGATTTGTTTCAATTAAAACTGTTTTTCCTGTTTCAGTTTTTTTTTTTTTAACATACGGATTTAAAGTTGTCAAAGCTTTAATATAAATTCTGGAATGAACTGAAAAATGGGGAGATCCTGGTTTATACTCATAACCATGAGTAAGGATTCTCAGCTCCAATACATCAGACATGTTGGCGTCTGTCATAGACACACTAAGATTCGGATATATATCAAAGTATACTGGTCCATGGGAAAGACTGGTTTCAATAGCTCCCATAAGTGCTGCTCTCCAATCGAGACATCTGCCATCTCGAAGGGTACACTGAATACTGGTATTCTGACCTAAGAGAGTCAGGGGTTTGAAAGCTATTTGTACTAATCCTATATGGATGTACTTGTAGTCTTTAACAAACGGGACGAAATCATTAATATGAATTAGTCGGATGATTTCATCATTATTTTGAATGCATGATGCATGTTCAAAAGTTTTAATGATTGTTTTACTGAAGAATTGAAAACATCCTTTACGGTAAATCGTTTTCGGATCTACTACAGGTATAGTCCACTTATCTAAAGCGTCCTTTACATCCTGATAGGCTACCATTTCGGCTGCTTCTGCTAGAGAGGATACTGTATTTCCTACAGAGGTTACGGATTCATTTTCTGGTATGGCTACGGTATTCTCTTGTTCAGTCATGATTGTATGGTGATCATATATGTCTAATTTAATTAATTTATACTTGTATTATGATCATTTTTAAACTTGGCTCTGATACCATTAAAGGTGCTCACTAAAGGCTAAGGCTAGCACGTCTGTCAACGACTTACAGGTATATGGTCTACACGCTTACCCAGCAACAAGACCTAACCTAACGCGACTTGAGTGACGTCCCACTAACCCTTTCCATTAATTAACCTTACAACAGCACATACCCAGGAATAAACATAAAGATAATACAGATATAAAGAAAATAAATTAGCACATATATGATCTCATTAACTTACTGTTACGGAGGAGGAGGATTCCTCCTAGCCGCCCAGGTCACTACCTGTTCGTTGATCAGCACCTGTATGTCGGCAATGCGCTGATCACACTCTGCTAGACGAGCAGAGATATACGGTTGAGTGTAGAGGTCTACGGGTGTATTACGGCAATGTTCTTTCTGATTTTGCCAAAATTGTAACAACCACAATAACTGTTCTAAAGTATCAACAGAGGGCATACATAGAAAAGCGAAGTTTTATTGAGGAAGTACAATATTTTACAAGAGGGAGGTTGGAGAGATATTACAAGGGTAGGAAAGATAGAAAAGAACACTTAAAATTTTCGACCTGCTTCAACAAGGGTGAAGCTTGCCCTTTTATATTACAAGAAAAGAAACAAAGAGGGACAGGTGGCTATTTTTCATTCGACCGACGAATTACACCTTATCCTATCTGCTGATGTCACTGCTGACGTTTTCGGATTAATGGAGACAGCATCTCTTTTTTGCGGATAATGGGTATCTGCTTTTATCTGCTTTTTCAAAGTTGTTTTGTCCTGATGTGCCGACACTCAATCGTGTCCCTTTCCTTTACTGCTTTTTGTGATCTTTTAAGCAATCACAGCTGTCAGGGAATCCCAAAAATCCCCAAGAGTGGTGTCATCATCATCATCTGGTAATTGCGATTCTCCAGCTAACACGTGTTCGGCTGGATCAGCATCTGGATCGGATGAGGGCTGACTGGTTCCTGACCTCATAGAAGCATCATCATCAGGGGGAACTGTTTGGAGAAATTGTTCCTTCAAATAATTCATACTTTTAATTATGATGTCATTTTCGGATAAATTAGGGTACTGATGACGTAATTCCTTCTGAATCTGGACAAAGGGATTACTGGACAGTGCTGGGGCAGCAGGAAGAGCTGGCTGCTTAACTGATTCTCTACATGCCTGAGCATGCTCCTGGATTTTCTTAACTGTTTCAGCAAGAGTTGGATTCATGCCTTTATCCCACCATTTCACAAAGAAAATGCGTTTAAGGCGGGGAACTTTGTTCTGATAATCACAAGCAAAATCCCACTTCCATATCCATGGGATACTAAAACGGATAGTGAAATGAACTAAAGATTTACTGATAGAGAGATCTCTGTTTTTATTAAGATAAGCATATGCTCGAGCATAAGCATAATGCCAATCATTAAAAGCACTACGGATTTCTTCTGGTAAAATGTCAAGAGATAGCCCGATGTCTATTCCTTACGAACAGTACACTTATGGACAACTTTGTTCCATTATAACCGATGAAGGTCTTTCCCTTTGTAATGACCTCAAACTTCATTATCAAATGAAGCAACAGAATTTAACAGGCAGGAAAGAATTAGGAGAATTCTGTGACCAATTCGCTTATGAACCAGCCATTAAATATCCCGGCAAACCTAGGAAGGTTTCCCATAAAAAACCTTATAAGGCCACCAGGAAAAAGTCACATAAGACTAGCCATCAGAATCCCACTAAGAAGTTTTATCCGAAAAATACTTCACATAGAAAATCCAAAGGAAAATCTAAATCTGAAGTTAAATGTTATAAATGTGGACAAATAGGACATTATGCTAACCGATGCAAATCCAAAGCTAAATCTAAAGTAAATGAATTACAATTAGATTTAGAAATCAAAAATCAGATACTCCAAGCGTTAGAAGCGGAAGAAAATTCAACAGAAGAAGAATCACCTTCTGAGGATGAAATTAATCAGTTATATTCTACTTCCGATAGTGAAGAAGACCCGGATCAGAATGTATGCCCTTGTTCTAGTAATCAAGAGCAAATATCCGAAATTAATTATTGGAAATCGATTGTTGAAATGAATGGTTTAAATATAGGAGAACCAAGCAGTATTAATGTACTAACAGATACCCAAAAGGATATGCTTGCTGTAGCAGACCAGATCCAAGATCCAGAAATAAAAATGAAATATTTAAAGATGTGTTATGAACATCAACAAACAGCACCAGAAACACCAAACATACCAGACTACTCTTACAGTCTCCAAACTGTAATTAACAGAATCCAAACAAATCCATTGGCAGAAAAACCAACAACCATACAGGATTTAAAAATGGAAATTAACATTTTAAAAACAGAAGTGAAACATTTGCAAACAGCTAGTGTAGCCGCAATAAAAGATATTAAATATCTTCATACTCAGTTACCTAAAAAACAAATTGAAGAAGTTGAAGCCAAAACAGAACCTCAACCAGAATCCTCAACGCCATATCTGTTACTTGTAAATCAAGTTACTTTTCATAAATGGTACATAAAAATCTCTTTTATGATTAAACCCGATTTTATTATTAAAGATGCTATTGCTTTAGTCGATAGTGGAGCTGATATGAACTGTATCCAAGAAGGTATTGTTCCAACCAAGTATTTTGAAAAGACCACCCAGAGTCTAACCAGTGCAAGTGGCAATTCTATGCAAATCAGGTATAAGATACCCGAAGCGTATATTTGTAATGAAGATCTCTGTCTTCCAACATCTTTTGTTTTAGTCAGAAATCTTGCAACAAATATTATTTAGGCACTCCATTTTTATGTCTTTTAATGCCTATTCAGAAAATTGATTCAACAGGTATTTATTCTCAGTTACAGGGAAAATCAGTAGTCTTTTAGTTCATTACACAGCCGTATACAAAAGAACTAGATCAAATTAAGGATTTAGTAACTTTTAAACAGAATCAAATCAATTTTTTAGCAAAAGAAGTTTCTTTCTTAACAACAGAACAAAGGTTACAACAACCATCTTTACAACAGAAAATTAAATTAATTGAAAAAGACTTTCAAACAGAAGTTTGTGGAACCATTCCAAATGCTTTTTGGAACCGGAAAAAATACACAATCACTTTACCATATGAACCCGATTTTGATGAAAAATATATTCCAACTAGAGCTCGTCCTAGTCAAATGAAAAAGGAATATATGGAATTATGCAAAACAGAAATTCAAAATCTTTTAGAAAAGAAATTAATCCGACCCAGTCACTCCCCTTGGAGTTGTACCGCTTTTTATGTCAATAAAAATGCTGAGATTGAACGAGGTGTTCCTCGCCTTGTTATTAATTATAAACCGTTAAATGATAAATTGAAATGGATCAGATACCCGATTCCGAATAAAAAAGATCTCTTAGATCGTTTACAGGATGCAATCATTTTCTCTAAATTTGATTTAAAATCAGGATACTGGCAAATTGAAATTGCAGAACAGGATCGGTATAAAACCGCATTTACAGTACCCTTTGGGCATTACGAATGGAATGTTATGCCTTTTGGTTTGAAAAATGCTCCATCAGAATTTCAACATATCATGAATGATATTTTTAATCCGTTTACTGAATTTACCTTATCATATATTGATGATCTTTTAATTTTTTCTTCATCAATTGAACAGCATATTAAACATCTTAATATTTTTAAGCATGTTATTCACAGAAATGGATTAGTGCTTTCTGCTCCAAAAATGCAGCTTTTCCAAACTACAGTAAGATATCTTGGACATAATATTTCCAATGGAAGTATTATACCAATTAACCGAAGTATTGAGTTTGCCTCTAAATTTCCTGATGAAATTAAAGACAAAACTCAGTTACAGAGATTCTTAGGAAGTCTTAATTATATCCGTGATTATTATCCGAATGTTGCAGCTGATTCCAGTATCCTATTTACCCGACTTCGTAAAAACCCTCCTCCTTGGGGTAAAGAGCATACTGCTGCAGTACAGAAAATTAAAGCAAAAGTTAAACAGTTACCATGTTTACAGTTACCTAATCCTAATTGGAAGAAAATTGTGGAAACAGACGCTTCTAATGAAGGATTTGGTGGGATATTAAAGCAACTTAATCCCAAAACCCAGAAGAAAGAATTATTACGCTTTCATTCTGGACATTGGAATAAAGCAGCTTTAAATTATCCAACTATTAAACAGGAATGTCTTGCCATTGTAAAATGTGTTGACAAATTTCAGGATGATCTTTTAAATCAGCATTTTATCATCAGAGTTGATTGCTCTGCTGCTAAACAGATTTTCAAAAAAGATGTTAAAAATTTAGCGTCTAAACAGATATTCTTAACTTGGCAAAGTTATCTCTCTAATTTTGATTTTGATATTGAATATATTAAAGGAGAGTCTAATTCTTTGCCTGATTTTCTTAACCAGGGAATATCTACAGAAGTCCAGTCCTGAAAAGGACAATGACCAGCAGAGGCCATAGAGGTCGAGGTCGTGGTCGAGGTGGTTCCACCCCTCGCTATGATCAATCCGAATTTCCGGCTCTTTCTAGAGGCCAAACCAGTAATCCATCTGCTAAGGATATACTCCTTAAGACAGAAGAACCGTACACTCCTAACAGTATTACTGAGGAAACAGTCCTCTGGATTGAAACAGCAGATGAACAGTGGATGACTGACCCTTGGGAAATCAAGCGTCGTTATCTTACTACTCAACAGTCACCACACACTTTGATCAGTATCGCTACATTTATGAACAAATCTTAACAGAAACTGGGGCATGTGAATTTTCCACATAAATATCATGAGGCTAATAAAGCCACCAGTCCCATTTCCTTCAGCAAAATTACTATCCGCTCCCTTATGCCCATTTCCACTTGGGGCATCCATCCGCATACACTCCGTGATCTTGATTTACGGAATAAACAGACTAAATACACATACTGGGATTATATTGATGCTTTTACCCAGGTGTTTTATTACCAGAATCCCATCAAGTCGCATTCTTGGTTTATCCGTATTTGCCCTGACGTTCTCAAAAACGATGTTCCCAACTGGTTCCTCGTTTGGTGGGATAAGTTCGGGCTATCTCTTGACATTTTACCAGAAGAAATCCGTAGTGCTTTTAATGATTGGCATTATGCTTATGCTCGAGCATATGCTTATCTTAATAAAAACAGAGATCTCTCTATCAGTAAATCTTTAGTTCATTTCACTATCCGTTTTAGTATCCCATGGATATGGAAGTGGGATTTTGCTTGTGATTATCAGAACAAAGTTCCCCGCCTTAACGCATTTTCTTTTTGTGAAATGGTGGGATAAAGGCATGAATCCAACTCTACTGAAACAGTTAAGAAAATCCAAGAGCATGCCTCTTGACATTTTACCAGAAGAAATCCGTAGTGCTTTTAATGATTGGCATTATGCTTATGCTCGAGCATATGCTTATCTTAATAAAAACAGAGATCTCTCTATCAGTAAATCTTTAGTTCATTTCACTATCCGTTTTAGTATCCCATGGATATGGAAGTGGGATTTTGCTTGTGATTATCAGAACAAAGTTCCCCGCCTTAAACGCATTTTCTTTGTGAAATGGTGGGATAAAGGCATGAATCCAACTCTTGCTGAAACAGTTAAGAAAATCCAAGAGCATGCTCAGGCATGTAGAGAATCAGTTAAGCAGCCAGCTCTTCCTGCTCCCCCAGCACTGTCCAGTAATCCCTTTGTCCAGATTCAGAAGGAATTACGTCATCAGTACCCTCAATGTGTAACGAATTTTTTTTGACATTATTTCATCATTTTTAATGATGAATTTGTTTGTCTCTATTGGTAGCTTCTTTGACAAAAAATTTTTGTCTTCGTTTATATTAAACGTGACAAAATTATTTCGTCTCTATTTCTTATATTTATGACAAAATGCTTTCGTCTCTAATTTCTTTCTTTAATGACAAAATATTTTGTCGCTAATTACTTACAAGTATGTTCCCAACAAAGTGTATTGGAGACAAAAAAAATTCGTCACAAATTTATCATTTTTAATGATGAATTTGTTTTTGTCTTTATTGGTAGCTTCTTTGACAAATTTTTCATCTTCGTTTATATTAAACGTGACAAAATTATTTGTTCTCTATTTCTTATATTTATGACAAAATATTTTTGTCTCTAATTTCTTCCTTTAATGACAAAATATTTTGTCGCTAATTACTTACAAGTATGTTCCCAACAGAGTGTATTGGAAACAAAAAAAATTCGTCACAAATTTATCATTTTCAATGAGGAATTTGTTTTTTCATCTCTAAGACCCTTTAGCGACGACGCTTTGGCGACAAAACAGGTGACGAAAAATTTTCATCGTAATTAGTTTGAGTGACGAAATATATACATTTTGGGACAAATTTGTTTCGTCTTTAAATCCCAAATTTGTTGTAGTGTCAGAAGCACGCCCATAGGCTAAGCGGACCGTCCCTTCTAGGCCAAGCTAACCATCCTATCTGGGCCAAACCCAGCTCGATAAACTCTGCCCCTTCAAGTACCAACCCCCCCCCCCTCTCTCTCTCTCTCTCTCTCTCTTCTCTCTCCTCTCTCTCTCTCTCTCTTGTGGTTCTTGCCATCAAACTAGGGTTTCTTCCCCCAAATCCATCCTATTGTTCATGAAATAGTGAATCCATTTTAAGTATGCATATTTTATCTTAGGTATGTATCTTTTACAGAATTTATTTTGTACATAGTTGGCAACTATTTTGTGTATATATATGTTATATGTGAACATATGTCTATATATATCTGTGTACTCTTTGCATATTATTTGTTAAATTTGGGGATTTTTCAATGCATAACTTTTGTTTTTATGTGAGTTAGGCTTCTGCATTATGTTATGTTTTTTTTGGAGATTTTGGTTGTAATGGGGTATATACAGCCTTATAAATATTTGAGATTTTGTAGTGGTCCCAATGCAGATTTTGATTTTATTAAAATATTAGCTCGCTTTTGTTGTTGATGCGTGCATATATACTCACTTTTTTTTGTTGACTTGTTCATATACGTTCACTTTTGTTATTGGCTTATTGAAATTGTTTATTTTTTGTTGACTTATGGTATGTAGTGATGTCACAATTTGATTTTTGAGATCAACTATAATGGATACTTAAGTCACCTAGTTGTCTCTTTTTACTCTGATAGAGTTTGATGATGGGTTGGAAATAATTGAAGATGATGTGGATGTAGTTGGCATGATGTATGACTATAAGGGCTTAGGTATCATTCAGTTGTATGTGGATAAGGGTTCAGAACCATTACAAGGTACAAGCCCGAAAAGGGAAACATTTGGTACCCTAGGCACTCTCTAACTTGGCATGAGACACTGTTTCAGGAGATTATGGAAACGAACGGGTTAATGATCGGATGGAAAATATAAAGGACGGGATGGATGATGGATATAAGGATTAAGAGTTAGGAGACGAGGAGAAGGATATAATGGAAATGGGGGTCAAAAATTAGGGGAAGATGAGAGAGATAACGGAGATGGTGGTCAATGTTTAGAAGAAGAGGAAATGGATAATGGAGATTGGGGTATTTCGTCAATGATGATCTTGATTATATTGGTGATGCGGATATTGTTATTCTTTTTTGTATTAAACAATGGTTTCTCTGACTGGAATATAACAATTTTGGTGAGTGTGGCTCGAATTTATGAGTAGTGTCCTCCTTATAGTATCATTGTCAACTAAAGAATACAATTCAACAAAACAAATTTCGAAACACACTTCGTTACAAAGAAAATTTCAATACGCTTGTTGCCACTCCCAAACACAGTAGCCCACTAAACATCACAGCACCACAAATTTCAGTCCCCAACAAAAATGCACTTTTCTTGTCACCACTAAGGTTCTGGTAAAAGGCTACATTAGAACTATAACAACTCATGTTCCCAATAGAACTTTAAAATTCTCCCTCCTACAACATGTTGCTAGTTCCCTAACACACTAGGACTAATATCTTTGAAAGAATCTCCCTACTACATTAGCACTTGGGTAGATCAACCAATTCAAAGTAGCCATAGGTTGCATAGACATTCCAAAATAAACAAGACAATGATTCACAATAACAGGTAGTGTTAAACTCCATTTCAGGACGTTTTAATTTTAAGCTTACCTCATATCTTGCCCAATCACAAAACCGTTTGTCCAATTTCTTATGATACTTTTGTCACCAGATTTCAAGTACATATGGCAACAATTTTGGGCCAATTGACATACTACAAAGGCTTTATCTCAGCATTCATCTCATGGCTCACGGCCTAATCAGCTTTCCAAGACCTCTTAAGGTCTCATTCAAATGGGTCAAGTCCCTTAAGAAGCCCAAATTCACATATGACTTCGCACCTCACATATGGCACATTTTTGCACTTTATCCACTTGAAGTCCAGACAATTATAGCCCTTAAAACGATTGGGCTCAACTACTAGAACAAGCCTAACAACCTAGAGTGGCTTGGCAACTTGACAATTTGGCCCAAAGTGGCCCATTTTAGTATTTTAACCCCATTGGGTTTCAGCATGCTTCAACAACTCGGATCAATTTCATCCCTCTAAATGGTTGAGCTCAACTTATAATACAAAACTCAAGACCCTTAGAGTGGCTTGGCACCTTCAGATGGCTTCAAACCATTAGTTTAGTCCATTTGTCCAAAAATGTCATGGAAAGCTTCTGCAGAAAAACCCAATAACCTCAAAAGCTTGGCATATCAGTTCAAACCTAAGAAGGCCCAATCAGTAGACCAAGAGCTCAATAATGTGAAGAAAACACAGTCAATCCAAAATCTTACATTTCGGTCCAACACTTCAACAACAGAGCATTGCCCAGCCCTTCAGATAGCTTCAAACTTTCAGTCTAGTCCATTTCGGACTCTTTAGTAGCAAAATGGCCAAAATAATGTCATCTATAGCTTCTACAGAAAAGCCCAAACACGTCAAAAGCTTGGTACATCAGTTCAAGCCCAATTGGCAGTCCATTTGAGCATTTAATGTTATACACATTTGTCTAAACCGAAGAGACTCCGCTAATGTGGGACTTTTCGTTTTTATTTTGGGACTCTCTCAAGACTTCCACCATGAAAGAGCTTGGAAGAATCTTTAACTCACCTCCTCTCATAAGTTAGCTCTTCTTGATTATTTTCTCAAAAAGAAATAAAGGCTCTGACCTACTTCGGCATCTGTTCTCTTTGAATCTGTCTTTGAACTCCGTCTCGTTGCACCCACAAGAGCTTTCAGCCAAACACATCTCTGCTATTGGACTGTTGCCTCAGCAGTAATGAGCAGTAATGGAATATGCACATATTCACTAAACAGTGCACCATATCTATATCTTAGCAAACATATCCAAATTAAAGTTGTTATATTTAGCTTAGAACTGTGCGTTACTCAGCTTCATTTGCACTCTCTTTATCTCTCCCTTCAACATTCTCCCAAGTGTTCCCCACTATTTCAATTTACTATGAACTATGAATGGGTCTCCAAAGCCCATTATCAGTTTGGATCAACTCAAAATAAAGTTCATGGCCCACCCAGCAAGTCTACAGCACATGGGAAGTGTCATTCTTCATATTTGCTCTCTTCTCTCTCTTATGAATTTTCTTTGTACATATGTTTTACTTCAACATATTATATCATATACTTATATCTCATTATATTTTTGTAGATGCAAATGGAAGATGTTAAAGATTAGACACACCTCCTAATATCATAAGTGTTGTGCTAGACTGCTACTGAACATAAGGGTGTTTCTCCAGCAATAAATAAGCGGCCTTCCAAAGGCATGGCAGGCCTCTCAGGCTTTCAAAATACCATCAGAAGGTCCAACAGCTTCAATTGAATCCAGTCACTCTGCATGAGAAGCACCACCTAACCATTTGGCAGCAATATGCCAAATCAACCCTATGGTGCCATCTCAACAACCTCTGACAGTAAGCCCCACGGGCCCAGCCATATCAGTAGTTGAACAGAACTCAGAGGCCAGATCGTCTAAAGCCTAACTAGACCATATCCATACACCTTAGCCTATCATATCATGCCACGTGTCCAGGCATAACTAAACACCCATATTTCTAGATGTTCATGAAGTCTTCACATGAGCTCTCTCTCCATAGTTTATGGAGCATTGGTCCTTGAGGGTCCAATTTGAGAATAAAATGATGAAGCCATTTCCTTGTTCACTTCGCTTAAAGCTACAGTGTAGGCCTTTCCTAACATTGAATCTATATATATTTGTTAGTGTGCCAAAATTTTATTAAAAATGTATAAATACGAGGTTTACATGTACTTTTTTTTTTAGCTCTTTTCCAAAATAATATTCCACATTACCAACATAAAATGTTCGAAGATTACCATTTGTAGTTGAAAGTCATTAGTAACTTTACCACCCCAAATATTCCATTTTGGGGAAAAAAATTAATTACAACTTAACTAGAACTAATGACAAGTCGCACAAGCAAAAAAGAAAAAGCAAGGAACACAAATTCTATATCAAACATTCAATGTATTTTTTTTAGCAGTTATGCTAGGAACAGTAACGAATATACCAACAAACACACCAATTAAGATTCAAGACTTATATGTAAGTTCCACCACTTGATATGAAACTTAAAATGTATCTAGTTGATACCTTTATTGGCACATTTGGTGATGTTTGTGACATTATACTAAAATGGCACAACTATATGGTAGGAGTATAAATTTTTGACTTTAGAAAATAGAAGTGAAAACAAAATCATTTTTTTGACTCTTAGGTGGTGTTTTTTTTGAAGGATTGGACTAATAATCCATTGTTTGGTTCAATTTTTTTGCTCCGAACCTCATATGAGGGATTATTATATCCTAGGGGGAGGGGTGGGACTATTTTCATGAGAATAGTATCCCATAGGACTAATGTTTGAAATGTCCATTTTATCCTTATGCTATTACTTAATAAACAATTGAAAAATGATAAAATAATTTTTTGCACATTTATAAATTATTTTTTGTGTTGTTAATTTAAAATTATATATTAAATAAAAAATATAAATTATAAATTTAATTTAATTAAAAATAATAAATTAAAAATTATAACCTTATAAATTAAATTTTTTTAGTGCTGTTAAAAAATTAAATTTATATATTAAATAAAATTATTTTTTTAGTGTTGTTAATTTAAAATTATATATTAAATAAAAAATTTAAATTATAAATTATAAATTTAATTTAATTGAAAATAATAAATTAAAAATTATAGCCTTATAAATTAAAAAAATTAGTGTTGTTAAATTATAAATTATAAATTATAGATTATAAATTTAAAATTATACATTAAATAAAAATTATAAATTACAAGGGTAAAATAGTCTTTTGAACATTTATCCTTATCCAGTCTATCCAACCAAACATTAGATTCACTAAAAATAATACAATTCAGACATTTAATTCCATGACTAAACAAACATAGGATACAAATCCAGTCCAACCAAATAGTCCGCGGACAATGTATCCCAAGACTAATAGTCCGATGGATTACAATCCCCCCTTATCCAGTCAGTCCAACCAAATAGGGTTGTCGAATTTCAAATGAGTAAACTGTTCCCAGACCCTTTTATTTAGGGGTGAGCATGGTCCGGATTGGAGTAAAATCAGGACCAATCCGTTATTTACGGTTCCTAAAAAACTAGAACCAATCCAATCCGTTTAAATCGTGGAACCAATCCGAACCAATCCATTTAAACACAGATTGGATCGGTTTAGGACTACGGATTTACGTAATTAAATAACAAAAAAATATATATAACACTTTAATTTCATAAAAATATAAATATAGCACCATATTGGTTTCACAATAGCAACATGTCTTTTCATAATAGCGACAAACTGTTCTAGAATTTAAACAACCATAAGGAAACTAGTTCCACCATAAGTATTTAGACCATTACAAATTAACACTAAAAACTAGCAAACAAAAGTAATAAAAAAAGATACTATGCAAGTTTGGGTTTGGATTTAAGTTTTACATGAAATAAGATAAGATATTATGCAGGAGAGTGTATAATAAAAATATAGACTATTTGTATACGGTCCAAATCGGTTCCAATCCGGAACCGTGGGGTTCAATCCGGAACCAATCCATGAACTATGGATTTTTAATTTTTCAATCCGAAACCGAACCACGGATTCAAAAAATCAATCCAAACGTACTGGATTGGACTAGACTGGATCAAATTATGGATTTCACGGATTCGTTGCTCAGCCCTGCTTTTATTTCAAGTTGAAACACCTACAACACTTATCATTATGCTTATAATTTCATAAATACGACTGTTACATCTTTTGAAATAGAAAATTTTGTATATATACAAATTTTCAGTTCAATTCACTCCAAAACCCATTCAATTCAGTCAAAGGAAATGGAATTCAAAACAATAGAAATCTCAACAATGTAGTAGTTTATTAATATTTTGCTGCATCATTTCAATCCAAGTTCTCCATCTGAATCAGAATTCCCCCAAAATTTTCCCAAAAATGGAAGCCACCTCTAAACAAATCATGGAAATCTGGTGGTTCTTTAGACCATGTTCATATATCAAATTAACACAAGATGATAAGATCAATATATATACCATACACAATCATCGCAATCATTTTAATCTGTTTCATTCAAGCTAAAATACAGTCATAGAAACAATCTTGAATAGGACACAGTCAACAATCTAATTAATAGCTCTATAAATTGAAACATCTGTTCTTTTATCTACAAGCATGTAATTTGACAAGCATTCAGCTATTTATTAGTCATCTGTTTCTCTAAGTTCAGCTTCCAACCTAGAGCTAATCAGTGCTCGAGATATTAAATAAAGTATAGGAGAACCTGTAATCAGCAGCAAAGAATAGATGGAAAGTTGTCCCTATGACATGGAGGTACCAGGACCAATCAACAAACTCCTAACTGCAACCTTTACTGCACCCACAACACTGCGTTGCCTTGTCTGAGGGCTCAGCCCCTGTTTATCCTGATTCTTGCAATTTTCGTCTATCTGAACCCCCACATAATACGCTATCTGCATGTGATAGACATAATAAAAGAAGAGAAAAAACTTCATAAGAGAGAGTTGTTCTTTATGGTTAGGGAAAATTACAAAAAAAATAAATAAATAAATTAACCCAAGAGTTTGACCCTTGTAACAAACTAGCCCCTGGGTTTTTAATTTTATTAATTTAAATTCTAATCTTTTGATTTGTTTTCAATCCAAACCATTCGCCTATTTTCGTTAAATAAAACCAACAAAAAAAAATGGTATTTTAGTCAATAAATTAAATGTAAATGTACATAAAATGTCTAAAATATCTTTTTTCGTTGAATTTAATTATTAAAATATCATGTTTTCCATCAGTTTTGCTTAACGAAAATAAACAGATGGTTTAAATTGAAAACAAATAAAAAGATATAGTTTAAATTGACAAAATTAAAAACTTTGGATTTATTTTGTTAAAAGAGTCAAACTCTGAGGTTTTATTGTAATTTCCCCTTGTGGTTATGTAATGAAATGCCAGAAGGGAAGAGAAATAAAATATATGGAAAACAAATTAAGAGCTCAATATCAACCAAATTACAAGGGATTCTTGGTAATTGTACACTTCTTCTGGATTTATTGAGTAAGATAAAATTGCTATACCTATATGTTATCACTTGTCACAGTCACCCTATTTTGGTGGCTAAGAATTCAAAGAAGACAAGAATAAAGGTTTGGAACCATGGAACATTTGGAATAAAAAATATATATATAAATATATAAAACTTTTGTTGGGTATAGAAGTAAAAATTCCAAATAGTCATCCTAGGCAAATTTCAATGTAGCTTTCATTATCTTCAATGTAGCTATCATTATTTTACGTTAAGTTGATTTTAGTCATCCTAGGCAACTTTTTTTCTTTTTTCTCCTGCATTTTAAGCAAAATCAGGAAGTGCATGGTGTGATCTCACTGAAACCTGTCAGTCATTCCCCTGAAAACCAAAAAAAATTGCCCTATATGTAAAGGAAGTATAAGATCTTGTTATCAAGAGTTGTTATAGAGGTTCAATAGTACGAAGTCACCAAGCTCTTTGAAAAGGAGCCTTGCAGAGAAATGTCCTTGGAAGCCAATCAATTTTTTGCACCTTTTGAGGATACCGACTGATTTAAGATTGGTGATAACTGGAACACCATAACTAGTACTCTAGCTCCAACTTTTCAGCAATTATTCTGATTTCTGTCGGGTTTGAGGACAAGGAACTGATAATTAGATGGAGATGGAGATGGAGATGGAGGGGTTGGAAAGTCGATTATTAATGGAGCATTACAAGATTTGTTAAAAAATATACGAGTCTGGCTCCAGAACAGCCATTCTTTCTGTAAGTCATAAAAGTCACCCATTCAAATAAACTTCTTCAGCTCTTACAGAAATTATATCAAAGTCACTCTTCACCACCATCAGTCAAAAAATTATAGGCAACAGGTAGATTTTATTTTATTTTATTTTTTTAATTTTTTAATGCAAGTGAGAATTAATATAAAAGATCAGAATTAGAAGCTGAATATATATACATCAAGAAGGTGAATAGCATAATAACGCAAAAACAGCAGAAAAGTGCAATAGCAGCATTCAGAAGCAAATAGCAGATGTGATAGTCGAAACTAGCCAGCAGGAACAATAGCAGAAAATGATTCAATATCGATAAATATCATAGAGAAGCCATATCCATTTCGTAAAAGATTTTTCTACACTTTTAGAGTACATAAAGAAGGTATGCAAACCAAAGAATAACTCCCAAATTCATTATGGACTAGCGGAAAGCACAACTTAAGAAAATTAACTTAAGCCATAATGAGGCATCAACATGAACTAGTTAGTAATCAGAGAACGTAGGAGTAGTGAAAATATATGATTGGGGAAGGGACACTAACTGTGTTTGGAAGGAGAGTACACACGTCAAGAGATGAGTTTTCTTATTTCAGTACGGTGGCAAGACATCTTCAGTTAGTGGGGCGGCTGCATTGGGCAACATTGAAACAGATATGAAAAATAATAATAAAAAATAATAATTTATAAACAAAAATTTGCACAACAGAACTCCACTCTCCATCCCTTTTTGTTTACCTGGGGTTGTTTCTTTCTAAAAAATCAATTCAAACATAGAAGAAGCTTATGGTAGTGGCAGCAGACAAGCAGATATGAGAACTAAGCCTCACAGACCAAGTCATGACAAGGGCCCTCAAAGTTCTAACAAATTTTGTGCCACAGATGTGAAGCATAAGCCTTGTAGAACTCTTAAAGAGCAGTAACGCTTAAACCTCATAATTAACAGTATTGAAGGTGTATGCCTCATCGACAAAGGCATGCATGTGTGCACACCATCACAAGCTACTGTGCTAGTGCACATTTGAGGAACATCTTTAACTTTGGTGTGGGGTTTGAAACTTGTGGCCAGGGTAGTAGTGATTGTGCAATACCTCCACACACATTTTTATCTGTTACAAGTGCCTCAATCTTTAATGCTGCTACCTTTCTCTCTCTTATACTCAATCTGTGTGCAAGTGGGTGTCAGTGTAATGGAACCTCTTGAATGCCTTTTCCTAATAGGAGTAATTAAAGGCCATGATCATGCTACCGACCCAGCTATGAGAAAAGGCAACGAAGGAATCACTTCAACAGCCTCTCCTTCCCTGAGAGAGAACTTTTCTTATTGTACTTGATTGCATAAACATAGGGGTCACACTTCAGAGAATCCATTCATGTTTTCAACCTTATCTGAAGAATCTACCATCTTAGAGAATAAACTACCCGGTTGTCTAACACCAAGGAAATCTATCCCAATCACCTTGATGGAATTTCTAATATTTGGCTCCTCCTAACTTATCACATTGACAAACTAGCCAATTTACTAGAAGCAATAAAGCCCAGTTAAAAGCTTTCAAGCTCAATGAGATGGATAATACTGGAAAAAACAAATTTACCCAGATAATATAAATGTATATATATATATAAACACACAAACAGACATGTATATTCAATATCATAAACACACATAAGAATCCAGTGTCAAAACTATTTGCATAAAATTAAAATGCTATTATATTTTCAGATGTTTTCAGGAATGTGTGCGGGTATATGTAGAGAGAGAGAGAGAGAGAGAGAGAGAGAGAGAACTACCAATTAATACTGGAAAACAACAATTTAGTGGAACTTTGTGCATTGCAATACAAAAGCTAAATAAAAGACAAAGGGTGTGGAGAAAAAAAGAAAAAAGAAAAGAAAAGAAGCATCCAGTTGTACCAACATCTTTGGTGATACCAAAATAAAGCACACAACAGTACATGTCCAACATTGTCAACAATGCTAAACTAGTTTGATCAAATTTCCAGACTGAAGAAAGAATTTTCATGTCTACATGGTTTTATCAGACTTCCAAAAAAGGGGATAAGGAAAAAAGAATTCCAGACTGAAAAAAGAATTTTCACATCTACAAGGTTTTATCAGACTTCCAAAAAAGGGTATAGGGAAAAAAGAATTCCAGACTGAAGAAAGAATTTTCATGTCTACATGGTTTTATCAGACTTCCAAAACAGGGATACAGAAAAAAAAAATGTTACATGTGAAAATGGCTATTGCCAGAGCCAAACTTTGGTAATAATCTAATAGGCATCCACTTCTACCCAACGACAACTAGAACAAGAATTTCAGTTTTATTTATAATTTATTATTTATTTATGGCTGTGCATGTGGTGGTGTGCGCAAACGCACACGGTCATGGGGGAGGGAGGAGGGGTGGTTAAACCCCTGATATAAGGTTTTTTTATTTTTTTTACAACTGCTGGATCCAATGAATTTGTATTTTCCTATTGTCCCTGTTTCCAAGCTAAGTAGAAGGACAGAAAGTTGACAACAGGAAGATTGAACAACCATCCTGTTTAGAAACCTTAAACCATGGGAAACAAAAATTCATTTGCATAATAATAAGAAGTAATGAAAGTTAATATGCACACCTTCCCAGAAGCACTCCGAACAGGTGAAATGTGAAGCAAGTTCCAAAATGAACTTTTGTCCTTCCTGATAATAAAGCACCAAAGAGAAAAAGTGAGTCTAAATCCAAAACTTAATATGATATCCTTCATGACATGGTTAGAAGTATAGGTAAGTATCTACCTGTAATTTAAGATACGTACTGTGCATGCTAGCTCAGTTTGAATGCTTTCCTTTATCTGCATAACAAAAAGCCAATATGGAACACAGTAAAATCACCTTGCCACCATTTATTATTTTGTCATTCAATAGAACTGAATCCACTCTTTCCGTCACATAGTGGCAAAGTTATTACAAGGCGAAGACAATTATGGATTTTGCTATTTGATGTCAATTAAAAAGATCAAGAGCTAAAATGGAGAATAGCCACCTGGAATATGGTTTTGAAATCTGTATCCGCCCCCCTTAAAAATCTACAATTGCGACCCAAAACTTCATGTCTAGCATAGCCTGTTGAAGAAAATGATATTCACAAGGATGAAAAAGTTCAGAAGTCAGAGTTCCATGCATTATGCGTATATGAACTGGACCCATCTCTGATCTTAGGCTAGGAAATGTCCCAAATGAGATAAATCAAATTTGTAATAGCAGTCTAAACTAAGTACACAATTTGAGCACCTGTCAGTTTTAGGAAGGCATCACTCACGTACACAATAGGCATGTCAGGTAAGTGCGGAGTGGTTCTGCAAGGAGACGCATATATGTTTCCAGAAATGCAAAGCAAATAAATGGACAACCTTAGTAAAGTAGAATTATATCCATGGTAATACAAGAAAAGTAGAAATTTGCAACAACTCACAATACAAAACTTTGTTTGATTCTACCAAGAGATATGTTTAATGATGAACCAAGAAGACCCATCCCAGATAAGCCGCATCTCTTCCCACAAACTAGTGTACCTGTTAACTCGCTATAGTGGCTTAGCACAGAAAATATGTTGTTAATGGCAGTTTCAGCCTTTCGCTTCTCTAGATCACTTGCCTCGCAGTGCTCATCAACTTCTAACTCTGTACATTCAAAATCGGAGCATTAGAACCTTACTATAAGTTCCTTAAGCCTGACCCAGAAATGAGAACCAGAGGAAATTAAATTGGAAAGCTTACACAACATAATTAGAAAAGTGAATGCAATATCTAATCATGATTTTGATGGTAAACGTTTATAGGAAAATCTAAATAATTAATAATTATGAAAATTCATAATCAGATGAGCTAAATAGTCAAAAGACCCAAAACAAGTCAAATTGTTTCTTGAACCAGGAGAGAAAATACTAGGATTTCTCCCCCTCTTATTTGGTTACGCTGGAAAGAAAAGAAAAGATTGTGATTTCTCTCCAATCTTGTTTGGATAGACTGCATAAAAGAAAAGTAAATAAACTCTTCCAGGTTATATTACCCAAAAAAAAAAAAAAAAAACCTTTTATGCTTTTATGTCTTTAGTACTTTTAGATGGACAATTTTGGTATTACATAAAATTAGTAATCATCCCATTTCTTTTCTCTCCCAATCTCTCCAATTTTGGAGTGATTCAAAAGTGGTTGTAAGAGAAATCAATTTCTCTCCATTTCTCCTCATTTCTCTACTTTTTCGTAATCCAAACAATCAAGAGAAATCCATTTCTTTTCTTTTCTCTCCAAATCACTCAATCCGAATGGACTGTTAAAGTTGATTACAAGTATAAATGCAAATAAGTAGTCAAGAGAGACAGATTACAGATCGCGTTAGCTCTATGATTAGTGGAAATGAGAAATAGGCAACTAAACTAATACATATGCCGAAGTTCCCAATAAGAACCCATCTAAACTCATGGAAATCAATAGACCCAGAAGAAGTTCTACCAAATTACAATTTTTGAAAGATAAGAACCAGTATAAGCAACCGCAAGAATGTCAAGAAACACAATCTAACAAGACCATTGGTGACTTAAAAAAGGAACCTCTGTTTTTGTTTTTGGTTGGGGGATTTGGGAAGAGACTAGGAAAGGAAAACGGAAAAGGAAAAAAATAAATGAAATGTGAATAAAATATACCCATATTTTACCTAATTTTACACACCTTTTTCCCTTTCCTTTTCCAAATCCCTCCCAATCCCCAACCAAACACAACCTAAGACTGAGATTGCATAACAATTAGCATAGTCTAATGAGAATGAACAACCAATGTAAGATCAAATATAAATTATTAACTGAAGAACAAACCTCTATCATCTGAACCCAACACCAAATCCATAGCCAATACACGACCCAATTCCACTACAGAATCCGAGCATACCTCCCTCCTGCAAGAACCAAGTAGACACTCACCAAACCCAGAACTATCTTCACACAAGCTAACCCCATTCCTTCCAAACCCACTTCTCAAATGCCTCTGTTTTCGGACAATTGGCACTTGAACTCCAACAAAATAAATCACACTCCCATCCTCTTTACTAAACACAGGACACAAGTGAAACAACATCCAAAATGGTGACCCATCTCTACGATAATTCAATATACTGGTTTGTATAGTCCTCTCTACTCTGATTGCCTCTCTAATCTCCATTACCGATCTCCGGCTAGTCTTGGGGCCCTGAAAAACTCTCCCATTCTTGCCGATCACTTCGTCCCTTGAATAACCAGTCATTTTGAAGAATCCTCTGGAAGCGAACACAATTGGGTGCCCAGAAATGCAGGGGTCAGTTATGATGAAGCTATCAGGCAATTCGTCGAGCACTTGGCGGACCCAAAATGGGTATCGAGAATTGAACGATTGTTCGATGAATCCCAACTGTGAATCCATGGTAGTTGTAGCTGTTCTTCGAAATTTTTATGTTTCTGTGTGAGGAAGATTGAAGCCAATGCCATGAGATGAGATAAAACCCACGAAAGTAGAAACTGAACTATAAGCAAAACCATGAACAGAGCACATAGAAAATTGAGCCCATAGATTTCTCGGAAAAGAGAACTATGATTGCGTAGAAAGAAACACTCGAAATTCAGTCATGGTTGGCTTGAGGGAATGAGACCATTGTCAATGCCTGAAAACAACAAAATAAATAAATAACAAACAGACGACGTTGATACTTATCCATCCACGCAACCACGGTATCGTCGGTTTTTGTTTTCAAATGTTTTACTTGTGGATGTGGCCTGTGCCCCGTCCACAATCAGATTGGATTAGATTTTTAGATTTTGTGGGTTCGCTGCATAGTTGTATTGGCAATTCGAATGGCTTAATATATAAAGTTTATCGGATAGTTTATTTTTATAAAAAATTATATTAATTGAATATTGATTGTCACTTGATCAGATTATATTTTTATTAATAATTAATTTAAAATTATACTCAATCTTGATAGAAATGTGATCCGATCAAATGATTATCGATATCCAATCAACATAATTTTTTATAAAAATGAAATATTCGACAAGTTATACATATTGATAATTCAAATCATTAATGTGGATTTTGTGATGGGCTCACGGAAACTCAACATCACTATCTAATCTGAAAACAGACAGGTGACGAGTCTTTCTTTTTTTTTTTAGTTAAGAAAAGGCATTTATTATTGGGCTATTAGGGTGTAAATTTGGCCCGGCTCAGCCCACTCAAACCTGGGTCCGAACCAGCCCATGTCGGGCCTTACGGGTTCTTGCCAAAATTCGGGCCGGGCCAGTCCACAAGCCAGAAAATTAGGCCTAGGCCCAGGGGTATTCGAACCTTGGAGATCGAAAATTATGTATTGAAAGTTGAATGTTGAATTTTTTAAATTAGAGTACGAATTGCCTCTGAGATTTGCTTAAAATACGAATTGTCCCCTATAATTTGAAAAATTACAAATACCTCCCTATCATAATTTTTTATTTAAAATAATTAATTGAAAAACTGAAATTTCTAACTGTTTACCTATATAATAATAAAATTACCTAAATTATTAATTAAAATAAAATTTTAATATTATTAAAAATTGTTAATTAATTTAATGATTTATTAATAAAAGGACCTATTTATTATGAAATTAAAAACCTTATGGAGCATAATGTAATTTTTAAGATTACAAGAAATAATTTATAATTTAAGTAAATAATAAGGGATGTGTTTGTAATTTATCCAAAAGTATATAATGTATAAAGTCCATGTAAACGCTTTTTTAATAAAATAAGTGATTTGATAAAATTGGAGATCGGAAATTATATATTGAAAGTTGAATATTAAATTTTTTAATTAAAAAATTGTTTGATAAAAATTTAAGTGTTGAATTAAAAATAAATTATTTGATATATATAAGATTAAATTTGAAATTTATTATTTTTAAATTGTATATTTCAATGTTTATATTGTGATGGTCGTGGTCGTGGTCGTGGTAATGGCGGCGGCGGCGGCGATGGCGATGGTGATGACATGGTAGTGGTGATAGTAGTGGTAGTGTTGATGGTGACAGTAGTGGTAGCAGTAGTAAAATGACGGTACTTATGACAATAATACCAATTGTGATGAAGATAATAGTAGTAAGTGGTAGCGGTGGTGGCAGCAGAATGATGGTTTTGGTGGTGATGGCAATGGTAGTGGTGGTAACAGTAACGGTGGTGATGGTAGCGGTGGTGGTTGTGGTGACATGATGGTGGTGGTAGTGGTAGTGGTAATGGTGGCATGATAATAATGGTAGTGATAGTGGTAATAATGGCAGGTGATGGTGGTGGTGAGTTTATAATAGTGTAAATCGATGGTTATGTTTAATGTGAGGACATAATTTTTTAATGACAACACGTGGTCGAGGTGTTACCGAAGTGCCAGCCGATGTGTCACATGTCCTGGTCATGACGCCGAGATCATCTCTGCTAGGCCGAGGTTATCTGCAAAGATACCGAAATCCAGGATAAGCGGATGAGAGACAAGAGTCCTATAATGAGAGAAGACTTCAGTTTGGGTAAAGATAAGACTCTTAGAGAGTTTATCCTAATCCTACTGGGAGTCCAAGATTAGCAGTAATCCTAAGTCCATTAGAGCTAGGCTTCTATTGAGATTAGGTAAGTATTGGCTATAAAAAAGAGGCACCCCCATGGGTCTAAGGTACACTTTTAATATTCTGAATAGTGAGTTAAGCACTTTTGCTATCTTTGAGAGATAACTGACTTGATCGTCGGAGTGCCCCCGGGTGGACGAACCACCGCCGGAATCTCTTCTTCTTGTGACAGGTCGTTCGGACTTAATCTATTCTGCCGGTGCTCTCCAGCTGAGTTCCCCTTTTTTCGTTGTGTTGTCGAAAATCAACACACACAATTTGGCGCCGTCTGTGGGAAAGAAAGGAGAATAAATGGCCAACGACGGACAGAAAGAGAAGGTTGGGGACGACACCCCTATTGAGAATGGGAAACATATTGACCTTGGCGTCAAAGAAGACAACTGCAACGAAAAGACTCGTGATAAGAATTACGAAGGAAAGGATGTCGGCTAGGAGGGCGGCGTACCGAAGAAATCGGACCGGAGCGGGTATTATAACGAGGACGACCTCCAGGTATGGAAAAATAGATGCCTGCGGAGGGACGACGAGATGAAGGGAATGGCAGACAAATTGGCAGACCTGCAAACGATCGTCAATTTCATGATGCAGAACAACGTCATGCAGCCACCATTCCCGTTACAAGATACGCCGATTCCAGCGACCAAGAAAAGTGTCCAGAAAGGGGGGCAGAAAACAGTTCCTACAGTCCCTCAGCACGACAGGACCAAGGGACATTCTCACCGGCCTTCACGGGAGGTCGGGTATGGAGAATCAACGAGAAGAGAATCCTAGAAGACACGTTGAACCAAAGAAAACTGCACCAAAGAACATCGGGATGTTCAAGGGAAGGAACTCTATTTCGACACGACCAATGGAGGGAAGTCCAAAAGGACTCACAATGACACTGGAAGTAGTGCACCAAAGAGGCTGAAATCTGGAGATAGCCGAGCTCCTGGACGAACCAAGGAGGATCTGAGGGATTACCTCCAGAGAAAACGACAAGATGCTGAGGTGACCTCTCCGGTCAAGCCGAGGACACCGTTCTCGGTAGAGTTGGACAAATTTGAGGCGCTGAAAAGGTTCCACATGCCGAGATTCCAGATATACGACGATAAGTCGGACCCGTACTTTCACGTTAGCTTGTACCTGAACTCGATGGCATTATACACCGGGAACGAGCCGTTGCTCTGCAAGTGTTCCCCTCGTCCTTTGAGAAAATTGCATCAAATTAGTTTCACAAGTTGCCGAAATGAACTATGAAAACCTGGGAAGGCCTGGCCGAGATGTTCGTGGCCAAGTTTGTGACGAACAAACTACAGCCGTTAAGGGTGGACTCCTTGATAGCTCTGAGAATCAGTGAGGATGAAAGCCTTAGGCCCTATGCCAAAAAGTATTACGAGGTGTTTAACCGAATACCCACGTGCAATCAAGAGGTGGCGGTCGTATCTTTCAAGAACGGTCTGAAAGATGATTGTATGCTTTGAAAGTCATTGGCAAAGACATTACCAAAAAGTATGGGGGAACTCATGGCCAGAATTGAGAAATATGCTAGAGCCGAGGAAGACACGCGGGAGCAGAGGGCTGGAGAATGATGCTTAGGAATTGGATTTTACAAACTAAGATTAGTTTAACACTTGTTAAAATTTTAAAAATTTACAAGTTGAAGTTAGACCGAGGTCTGTCACGCCCCACTTTTATTTACTCGAAGTATTACCAAGTTCATTAACTTAATTTAATTTCAGAGATAACATGCGGAAACAAACTCATATATTCAACTCGTAGAAGTGAATAGCAATTCTCTCATTCGTATGCAAAGTAAATACAACATAAGCATATTTAAATAAATTGCCCTTGGGCTTACATCATTTCAGATTCAAGAAGAAGGGTGTAACCCTTTTACATATATTGCATTCCGCCAACACAAATAGGCCCCGTGGCCAAAAATAAGGAGATCCAATTCTTGGAGCATATCCTGCTTAACACCTGAAAAAGATTCAACAACGTGGGATGAACATATAGTCCAGTAGGGGTTTCAACATGATCCTCAACAATAACAACTTACAGATAGCTATGATCATGAATACCCAACCTCATACTAGAATAGTAATGTGGCAGTTTATACAAAATATACATAAGTATGATATTTTCTCGAAAACAGCCATTTCATTCAACGCTATAAGCGATTCATCTTTCTTTCCTTTTCATTACCCCTTTGTTCCCAAACTTTCACAACATTAACACTTCTTAGGAAATAGTTTCACTAAGCCCACTACTTCCTTCCATTTTTCCATACTTACAACAGACGTGCCTTTTTCAAAACATATGTTTAAAATACTCGATTTCCTTCACACTTTCCAAATCCTGAAATGGCATTTTGGTTTGTTCTCAATACATTCATAACCATACATGCATGCCTTTAAATAAAGGGAGATAACAATCATCAATATATATAATCGATAAATGAGGCAACTCGACCCTCCAATACTATAACCATCGCAATCCATAATATACTCAGGTACATTGAAGCAACAACAATAAAACTCTGCTCTACCGACTATATGCACAGTAAGCCAAGGATACAATTCCTACAACAAATGATAAGTCAAGTTCCTCAGACACAAGCTGAAAGGTAACGGCATCTAATCCACATTCTCCAGACACAAGCTGGAAGGTAATGGTACCCCATCCACATTCTCCAGACACAAGCTGGAAGGTAATGGTACCTCGTCCACATTCTCCAGACACAAGCTGGAAGGTAATGGTACCTCTCATTATAAGCGCGGTATATGATACCAATCATCTCAATATTACGAATGCTTTCTAGCACTTCATTACATATAATGTTCAATTGACACAGATGTAATGCATACACAACCATTCAATACAACAATGTCATCCTCCACCGATGACCAAGGATAAAACCTCTAAATGCATGTATTCAGTACATCTATTAAAAGACTCAACTATCGTGAGATCTTAAACCCAACAATGCCACAGGTGTGATAATTATAAATTAAATTCCCCCAAAAATGTGTATTCAACACTCATGCTTATTCTTCCACTTTCAAAAATCAACATGTTCCATCACTTATTCCAAAAACACTTTTCTTCCCATTTCACAAAACAAAACAATGCCATTCCTTTCATTTAATAAAAACCCAATGCCATTCTTTCATATCTTTCCGAACCAATTATGCAATTTAATTCATAACATTACACTAGGGTTTTTCTCCCTCTTTCTCAATATTGACCAAAAAGGCTTAAATATCAACCACAAACAACAATAACCCCATTAGAGACCCAAAATACATAAGTATTGGCCCAAAGAACAAACCCCTCTTTTACTTTACCAAATCAAATATAAACTAGGGTTTTCTCTCCTTTCAACAATAACATACTAATTAACACCCCAATTAGCCCAAAGAACTATCAATGATGACAAACCCATTTCCCAACAACCAACCCTAGATTCACCCTCATGATCTTCAAACAAACCCAACATGGATATGATTTTCATGCAATACAAAACTACCACATGTCTATCTATAGACGGAGCATTGTAAAAGAACAAGGAGAATCCCTACCTCAAATTCGGAGCTCAAATAGAGAAGGAAGAAAAACCCAAAAGTCGACGGAAGAGAAACCAAGCTTTGCTCCGATCACAATGAAGCCTTCGACAAGCTCTACACTTTATCTCAAAGGAACAAGGTGAGTAGAGGTCTTCAAACAAGTAGATCTAAGGATCTTTGAGTAAAAAGTGCCTTTTGAGAGAGAGAGAAGGTGTTTCACGGTTTGGAGAGAGGAAAGGGAAGAAAAAGTGAAAGAAGAGGTCAAGTGAGAACCTTTATATAGTACTAGGTCAAAAATAGATATAAGCCCCAAAGTCAACTCAAAATATTTAGTCAAAATATCCCCAAAAAAGTAGGTCCAAACCGTGAGAAAAATCTGGGAAAAAGTCGCAGGTGTCGACCCTTCACAACACAGGTGTCGACACCTAAGAAGAAATCTGGAACACTAAGTGTGACTACACTGCAGGTGTCGACCCTTCCCTAGGCTGGTGTCGACACCATAATGCAGTGGGCAATTTCAGAACAAGGGTCGACCCTTCCACAGATTGGTGTCGACCCTTACGGCCAACCAAGAAGAGAAGGTGTCGACACCACCAAGGCTGGTGTCGACACCAAAATGTAGTGAACAAATTCAGAACAAGGGTCGACCCTTCCCAGCTTTGGTGTCGACCCTTATGGCAAACAAAAGAGAAGGTGTCGACACCACCAAGACCGGTGTCAACCCCAGAACATGATTTTCAAGTTTCCAAACAACTTTTCAACGCGAAAGAGCGTGAACGAGCAATCCCCACAAGTTTAAATCAATTTGTACACCTCCAAAACTGAGGTACAACAACACCAAAGATTCCCAAAATAAAATAAAGGGTTCAAATACATTTACCAAAAGCTTTAAAGGGCTCAAGTGCTACAAGGTCACATTTAACACTTGTTGAAATTTGAAAAATTTACAAGTTGAAGTTAAATCGATATCATATTTAACACTTGTTGAAATTTTAAAAATTTACAAGTTGAAGTTAAATCAAGGTCATGTTTAACACTTGTTGAAATTTTAAAAATTTACAAGTTGAAGTTAAACCGAGGACATGTTTAACACTTGTTGAAATTTGAGAAAAATTTACAAGTTGAAGTTAAACCGATATCATGTTTAACACTTGTTGAAATTTGAAAAATTTACAAGTTGAAGTTAAACCGGCGTCATGATTAAAGGAAGGAATGATATAGGTTCCATCACCTCAGGATGCCGAGGTAATAGAACCTAAGGAGCAGTTGTGGGGACATAATTTTTGAATGACAACACGTGGTCGAGGTGTCACCGATGTGCCAGCTGAGATGTCATGTCCTGGTCATGACACCGAGATCATCTCGGCTAGGCCGAGGTTATCTGCGAAGATACCGGAATCCGGGATAAGCGAATAAGAGACAAAAGTCCTAGAATGAGAGAAGACTTCAGTTTGGGTAAAGATAAGACTCTTAGAGAGTTTATCCTAATCCTACTGGGAGTTCAAGATTAGCTGTAATCCTAAGTCCATTAGAGCTAGGTTTCTATTGGGATTAGGTAAAGTGTTGCTATAAAAGAGAGGCACCCCCATGAGTCTAAGGTACACTTTTAATATTCTGAATAGTGAGTTAAGCACTTTTGCTATCTTTGAGAGATAACTGACTTGATCGTCGAAGTGCCCTCGGGTGGACGAACCACCGCCGGAATCTCTTCTTCTTGTGACAGGTCGTTCGGACTTAATCTATTCTACCAATGTTCTCCAGCTGAGTGCTTGATTGGTAGTGTGGTCGGAAATTGACACACACATTTAATATTTATAAATTCAGTTAGAATTAAGTAAGTTTTATATGACTTAATTTTTTTTTAAGTTTTAGCTTATATTTTAAGAGGTATTTAAATTTTTAAGTGATATCAATTGTGGTTATCAAACGAACTTAATTGATTATTACTTAATATGTTCAATTTTAAATGTTGAATTAAGTTATCAAACACCCCAAAATTGTTCAATTGTGTTTTTAGAAAAATTATAATTAGTTTTTTTAATATTAAATTTAGGGAGGCTTATTTATAAGTCATTTTTCAGACACTTATGTTAGGTTAAGTCCTGTGTAATTTCTTATAGAGTCTCAAGTCCTATTTAGATAGGAATGTATTCCACAAGATGCTACATAAACGTAACGTAACGTGACACCTACATAAACGTAACGTAACGTGACACCTATATAAACGTAACGTGACACCTATACGTAACGTGACACCTACATAAACGTAACATAACGTGTCACGTTACGTTTCGCAAACTTAATGAGTTTTTATTTTTTTAAATTGAATGTGAAAATGTTGCTGGTTTATATGTTGGTGTCACGTTACGTTTATGTAGGTGTCACGTTACGTACAGGTGTCACTTTACGTTTATGTAGGTGTCACGTTACGTTACGTTTATATAGATATGATCTATGGTAACATTCAATTTCCTATATATGATTTTACTATTATTTATGACATCAACAACTAATATTGAAGGTAAATGTGTCAACAAACTTCCTACAGGACTTATAGGAACATAAGTTTTTTAGTAGGACCATATGTAGCATAAATCTCCCTAATAGGACTTATAAATAATTTTCCCTTAAATTTAGTCATATTAAAAAATAAATTACGGTGAAAAGTCTAACATTGACTGTTTTAGGACAAATCTCGAAACTTCGGTCTTTGTTGGTTATAAAAACACTGTAAATTATAAATACATTTCTAAGATTTTTTTTTAAAATACAGATTGTTTTTTGTGATTTGAAAAATTATGAATACTCTATTATCATATTTTTTTTATTTAACAAAATTAACTGAAAAAATAGAATTCATAATTACTCTCTTATACAATAATAAAATTATCTAAATTATTAATTGAAACATATTTCTAATATCATTAAAAACTGTTAATCGATTTGATCATTTATTAATAAAAGGGCGATTTGTTATGAAATTAGAAATCTTAGAGGGGTGGAATATAATTTTTAGAAGTACAAGAAACGATTCGTATTTTAATCAAACGTCAGGAGGTATATTTGTAATTTACCCTAAAAACACGCATGTTACTTCTTGGTTTGTAAGTTCAAACATGCAGTGATATGAATAATTTTGGACATTTTTGCTTGTATTTTAACCTTATAACTTGGGCTTTACAAATCAGTTTTTAATAAAATTATCTATAAATTTGTCTTTTCGAAGTTATTCAAACAAGATCAATATTAAATTTAAAATTTAAAAAAAAATGAACTGATTGATTTTTTGATCAATTAAAACAAAGAAATAATATTTTTTCAAAAGTGTGTGCTCAAATCTCAAAAAAATATATGAAATAAAAAATGATCGTCAAAAACCACCATCAAGCACAAAGTTATGACCTATTGAAATTTTAACATTATAAACGATTTTTTTTTTTTTTATAACATACTTATGCGTCCAAATTATTTTACCTATATGTCTCCATACTTGAACCTCTCTGTTCAAATTGTGTCCCAATATTTTTAACATGTCCAAATTATTTTTAACTGCCCCATATTTTTAACTTATTTGTCTAATTATATTAATCTATCTGTCCCATATTTTTACTTATCTGTCCTAGTTATTTTTACTTATTTGTCCCCAATAGGTACGTGAATTTGGATAAGTATCTAAAGTTAAAAAAAAAAAAAAAAAATCATTTATGTTGTTAAAACTTTAACATGACATAATTTTGGACTCGGTAGTTTGTTTTGGATAAAAAATAATTAATTCCATATTTTTTTTATTTTATTTTTTTGAGATCTATCCATCAGTTTCAAACACTTATTAAAAAAAATGTTGTTTTGCTATTTTGATTGACCGAAAAATCATTCTATTTTTTTGTTATTATTGAAATTCCATATTCAATATTGATATTGTTAGAAAGATTTCAAAAAACGAATTCACAAATATCAATTTTGTTAAAAACGGATATGTAAAAATCAATAAGTATAATAGTACACTACAAGAAACACACTTTTGGCTACCACTTTTGGCTACCAAAACAAATTTAGTCGCCAAAAGTGTGGGAATTGGCTACCAAAATTAATTTTAGTCGGCAAAAGTCAACTTTTTAGCTACTAATTTTTTTTAGTAGGGGAATGTTGATTATTGGCTACTAAAAAAAATTTAGTAGCTAAAGATATTACAATTGGCTACTAAAAAAATTTTTAGTAGCTAAACATATCACAATTGGCGACTAAAAAAAAATTTAGTAGCCAAAGAGGTACCTTTAGCTACTAAATTGTTTAGTAGCCGAATGAAAATAAAAAAATTAATTTTTAATCTTTGCCGACCAAATTTTTGGTCGCCAAATGTCAAGTTTCGGCGACCAAATTTATTTTAGTCGCTAAAAATCTACTTTCGGCTACTAAATCTTTGGTAGCCGAATGAAAAAAAAAAAAATTAATTTTTAATCTTTCCCGACCAAAGTTTTGGTTGCCAAATGTCAAGTTTCGGCGACCAAATTTATTTTAGTCGCTAAAAATCTACTTTCGGCTACTAAATCTTTGGTAGCCGAATGAAAATAAAAAAATTAATTTTTAATCTTTCCCGACCAAAGTTTGGTCGCCAAATGTCAAGCTTTGGCGACCAAATTATTTTAGTCGCTAAAAACCTACTTTCGGCTACTAAATCTTTGGTAGCCGAATGAAAATAAAAAAAAATTAATTTTTAATCTTTCCCGACCAAAGTTTTGGTCGCCATATGTCAAGTTTCGGCAACCAAATTTATTTTAGTCGCTAAAAATCTACTTTCGGCTACTAAATCTTTGGTAGCCGAATGAAAATAAAAAAAATTAATTATTTATATTTAATTTTATTTTATTATTTTTATTTTTATTTTTTTTTTATTTTATGAAGAGGTTGTACACCCACCATCCAAAAATATTAATTTTTAAAAAAAATTAATTATTAAAATAATATGAATTTCTTATTTTGTCCTTTTTTTAAATCCATTAATAATAAAAAATTTACAATTATGACAATTGATATTTCTAAAAAAATATACTATCAAAAGGTAATTTTGATAAATTAATATTTTTAAAATGTAATAATTGTATTATAAAAAGAAATGAAATTCTAAAAATAGACTATTATTTTGAGATATAAAAGTACAATTAAACTATTTATATTTTTTACATCATCATATTTCAATAACACTAATAAATTAAGAATAAATCAAATTCACAAATAAAAGAAAAAATATCCCAATTATTTATCATTTCAATAAATTTTTCAATATTATTACCAGTACTAATAGAAGACAAAATATCCCAATTATTTGTAAGACTTATTGATATTATTTCAGATTTTAAATTTTTTTCCTTAATTTTTAATAATTAATTTTTTCAACTTTTTAAAATTATTTTTACGTTATACACGGTTAACAATAATCAAACACTATTGTTAATTTAAATTTGGAGGGAGACATTTCTAATTTAAATTTGAGGGATTTATAAAAGTAATTGGCGACTAAAAAAACACGGGTTGAGCTGGCTCAGAATTTTTTTAAAATTTTTTTTCCTTCTTTTATTTTTAATTTTCTTTCTTTCTTCTTTCTTATTTTATTTATATATATATATATATATATAATATAAGAATATAAGAATATAAAATTTTAAATATATTATTATATTTTTCAGTAAAAAAAAATATTATGACAAATATTTAAGATAATTTAATATTTGTAATTTATAATTTTATTACTTATATTTTTATTTAAATATAATTTTAATATATTTGTTCCTTTTATTTAAATTTTTTTTAAATAATGAATTTTGTTTGTAACTTTTAATATATTTTTTAGTAGTTCATATTCAAACCATGGGTTTTCATTCAATAGTTGATATCCGAAACACCAATGGTGTGGAAGTGTGAACTGAGCAAAAATGACCAATAGTGTGGAAGCTTCTCATATTTGATAGCAGAGTGGTTTTCTGCTTCTCATATCAAGGGGGAGATCCAATGGTGGACAGGGTGTTTGATGAAATGCCTCAAAGAATAACTCATCTTAATTGCAAATCAACTTTACATAGTATTAGTATGATTTGATATCAAACCTTCCAGGCTAGAGTCAGTCCATTAGATCATGTCAAATATTTGGGACACTAAACAAGCTTAGTTATAGATTAATTGAGAGAGAGAGAGAGCATGTCTGTTTCTCTCTCTCATTTTCTCTCTGTCTCTCGCATATCTTTCTTCTCTCTATCTCTCTCATCTGTCTTCTCCCTCTGTCTCTCTCGCTCATCTTTCTTCTCTCTATCTCTCTCATCATTTACTTTCGGCTCAAAATTGATCCGAAATGTCCTGGACTGCGATGAACTTGGGACATTAAGCATTGTGGATCAAACACTTATAATTGGAAGTATGTCATCTTTCCATTGTTTTTGAAATTACGATGACTCATTGATGAATTAATTTGATTTATTTTTATTTTTTTTGAAATTACGATGACTCATTGATGAATTTAACAAGCCTGATCTATTTTTCACATCTCTTTCTTTCTCTGTCTCTCTGTCTGTCTCTCTCTCTATATCTCTTTCTCTCTTTATCTCTCTCTCACTTATCACTCTTCTCTCTTTCTTTCTCTCTATGCGTCTGTTTGTCTGTCTCTCACTCTTCTCTCTCTCTCTCTCTTCTTTCTATGTGTCTATCTGTCTGTTTATCTCTCTCCCCCATTATGTTCACATTGCTCACTCTCTCCCTCATCTCTGTGTCTCTCACTCATCTCTCTTCTCTTTATCTCTCTCGCTCATCTCTCTTCTCTCTATCTTTCTCTCTGTCTCTCTCGTTCATTTCTCTTCTCTTTATGTCTCTCTTGCTCATCTCTCTTCTCTCTCTCTCTCTGTCTCTCTCGCTCATCTCTCTTCTCTCTATCTTTCTCTCTGTCTCTCTCGTTCATTTCTCTTCTCTTTATGTCTCTCTTGCTTATCTCTCTTCTCTCTATCTCTCTCTGTCTCTCTTGCTCATCTCTCTTCTCTCTATCTTTCTCTCTGTCTCTCTCGTTCATTTCTCTTCTCTTTATGTCTCTCTTGCTCATCTCTCTTCTCTCTATCTCTCTCTGTCTCTCTCGCTCATCTCTCTTCTCTCTATCTTTCTCTCTGTCTCTCTCGTTCATCTCTCTTCTCTTTATGTCTCTCTTGCTCATTTCTCTTCTCGCTATCTCTCTCTATCTCTCTCGTCCAGCTCTTTTCTCTCTATGTTTCTTTTCTGTCTATCACTCTCTCTTACCACCCATCTCCTCTACCACCTTCACTACTACTGGAAACACCATTCCACCACCACTCTTACTTCTACTGTCGCTACTTCACCTCTACGACTACCATTACTACTACTATCGCTACCACTCTACCACCACCACTACTACTACTGCTACTACTACTACCATTACCTCTCTTTCACCCCTGCCACTCCATTTACACTACCACTACCACAACTTCACCACTAATCTCTTTCGCCATCACCATCACCACCACTACCACCATCATCTCTTATCCATCACCTTCACTACTACTGCCGCTCCTTTTCCTCTATTACAAAAAATTAGTTCATGATATTTAGTAATAAAAAAAAAGGCCACAGAAAAATATTTGTCATTGACTACAGAAAATTAACTTTTATTTAAATATCATTTTAATATATTTGTTACTTTTATTTAAATTTTTTTTAAATAATGAATTTTTTTGTTACTCTCTATTTTTCTGTATGTCTCTCTCTCTCTGTCTCCCTGTCTCTCTCTCTCTCCCAAATAAAAAAATTTAATAATTTTTATTCATTAAAATAAATATGAAACAAATACATTTTCAACCTTATTAAATGAAAAAAAAAATCCATTAAATATAAAATAAAATTATTTTAATAAAAAATAATTTTTTTGACAACGACATCCTCTATTGTGAAAAAAAAAAATTATTTTATTATTTAAATATTCATTTATAATGAAAAAAAAATAAAAATAAAAAAATTCCCAACCTCAAACCCAAAATCCCCCCCTCCCAAATTCCCACTCGGGTCCCCCCACCCCAAACCCAAAATCCCCAACCTCAAAAATCCCTAATCTCTTTCCGCCCCCTCCCTTTTTCCATTCCCGCTCGGGTTTCCCCCCACCCCAAACCCAAAATCCCCAATCTATTGAACCAAAATCCCTAATCTCTTCTTACGTCTCTCTCTCTCTCTCCGTCTCAATTTGTTTCAGATGCTGATTCGGATGATTCACGGTCGAGGAGGAAGAGGAAGAGCAGGAGTTCTAGGCGTAGAAGATCTTCGGGTCTCTCTCATCATCATCATCATCGCTAAGCCCTCCGTGGTCTCTCACCGACGACGAGGTCGAGAAGAGAGAGTGGCGACGACCCTCCTCCGCCAAAGACGACGACCAAACCCCCATTTCTTTCTCTTTCGATGGTCTTTTAGTTTTTTCTGTTCTTTATTATGGAAAGTCTCTTAAATTAATGATCTAATGGACACATATTTGGTGCAGATTGATGGTAAATTTGCCAGATTCCACAAACAGAAAGAACCCAAATTAGGCGACACCTTTCACCATCAAGTGGGTCACATCGTTATCATCACCATCTCTCATTTCTCTCTCGCTGGTCAGAAGTAAGAACCCTCTTTCTCTGTATCTTAATCTCTATGTATCCATATACCTACCTGTTACAGAAACAACATTTCCATGAATGGGGTTAAGGCTAGGTACATCTTACCCTCTTCTCTATTGGGATTATTATTATTATTTAGGAATACAATTCAATTTTTGAGGAGTGTGTAACCTGAAGAAGTAATTGTGATTTAAAACACAAGGACCTTTGTTTTAAAATGTCACTAACGAAATTGCTTTACTTGATGCTATGATATATATATATATATATATATGTATGTATGTATATAGTAGCAATTAGATTCTTTTACATTTACCTTTCAATCTCAAGTATTTCTTGTATATCTAAGGTATGAATGGCATCATACAAAAATTGTGTAATGGAGAAAGCTATTAAAAACAAAGTTACTAAAGCAGTTGTTCCGGCAATTGATGTCATGTTTCAAGCTTTAAGGTTAGCACTTGGCATATTTTACCATTTGAAAAAAAAGAAAGATAGCATAATGTGATGTTGATTTTTCTGTGTTTTGCAGATTTTGGGGAATTCTATATTTTGTTTTGTTTCTAATTAGTGAATTTGGGGCAAAGATAGTACCCCCCAAAATGTTCGTTCTTCATCTAAAGGATTGACACTTGAGCTTTGTCGTTGGATTGGAAAAGAACCAGTGAAATCAATATTGTTTGAGAAAATGCAGGATACAATGGTATGCTTATTGTAGTCAACTTTAATCTTTGGTTTGTGCATTTATGGTTAAATTATGGTTAAATTATTGGATCTAATTTAACTTTGTTGAGTGCTAATAATTTATCTTGATCTGTTGGTATGATGCTCGGATATGGTTAAATGGCTTCACTTGCTCATCTTTGAAATTTTAAATTATGTTCAGCTGTTCAATAAGTGATAGTAAAGGTGAAATAATGATAAAAATTTGAATTTTGGCTTTTGGCTTCAAAGATTTGAACTTTACATTGCAGTTAAAATCTGGATTTTGGCTTCAAAGATTTAAACTTTATGTTTTTCTCTCATCATAATGATAAAAATCAGAGCTTGATTATCATTATGTGATGGTGCTTCTCAAACTATTTATTTATTTTTTGTGGGTATATTTGAAATTTAGCATGCTGGAATGTAATATTGATATTTAAATCTATAATCGGTTCTACATAAGTTGCTTGTGCTCCTATTAGGACAAATTCTGGCTGTATTCAAAAAAAGTTATCTTGTATACACGTATATTTATTTTTTGTTCTCATAATTTGGAAATTTTTTTTCACTTTTTTTCGAAATTATGTTTTTATGCCTTAAAACTTTTTCTAGCCTAACCAATTTTTTATTACACATTCAGCTCAATATTATATGAACAGTTCCAGATTGATCTAGCCTAACCGAATTATTGTTTGTTGTAATCAATTTCTTTATTTACTCAATTCTACATCAGCACACTTCAGTTTTAAGTTGATAGTGATAAGGCTAATTGGTCCAAAAAAAGAAAAAATATATTGGTAATAATCAGCCATATGCTTATGCATAATATTGATTATGTTTCATATTGATGCTTCCCCATGTTTCATAACACTACTGTATTGCTCTTTACTAGATGTTATATTATGTTTTTGAATTTTTTTCCCATTTACAGGAAGAGGATAGTGTCTGGAGTTCAGCCAACAGGATCTATACACCTCGGCAATTATCTTGGTGCCATAAAAAATTGGGTTTCGTTGCAGGTTGTGTTAATTTTAAATTATATAAGATGTGTGTATTTTGACCAAAATTTGAGAATGGTATCTGTTGTTCTATGAATGTAATGGTGTTATATTATGTTGTTGTTGTTGTTTTCACTTTTATTTTTTGAAGTGTAACAGTTCAAGCACCATTCTTCTTTGCTGGATTAGTAATCTTTTGGTGAACTCTTCTTCTTTGCACAGTTACACAACATTACTGCTAATTCATGTATGATAATAAAGGAATGCATGTGTTACTTGGGTGATGGTATCACCCATATCAATAGAAGCGAGAATGGATGTGGGAATTGAAAGTTTTGCAACTTAGTCATAATAACCTTAGCTGAAGTGCCCTCAATTGACCCCTTTTTTCCCCTCTGTATTTGGTGTGGGTGGGGCAATATCAAGTCTCTCTCATATCAGTAGTTAATGCTGTTTGACATTACATACATAGAATTTTCTGTCCTTAAACATATTCAATCCGTTAGTTGGACTGGTTGGATTGTCAGCTAGACCACTAAATTTGTTTCAGCTTTTAAACCCGTGTGTGTAGGGCAACCCAGTTTGAATTGTGGACTTATTATTTTTGGTTTTTTCTTACCTATGTTTAACATTTTACATCAAGATAGGCCCATTTAGCTGACAGTTAGACTAGTTTCTACATGTCCATTCCCATCCATATATGGGCTTTGGTCCAGTTTCTTTGACATGTGAAGATGACCCCAAGATATCTTCAATTTTGAACGCATTATAGTGTCTTTTCACCTTAGGATATATGGTTATGTAACATTCATGAATGGAGACTTAAAAAAGCCTATTTGGATGCGTCCTCAAATTTTTTGTTTGCATGCATATCATGGACGGTCATAAATGGTTGGTTGGTTATACAGTGCAACTTTGCATTATTGCTTCAAAGATATTTCGAAAGTGGCTGACTCATCTCTGCTTACTAAATAGCTGCTAAATTGCACCTTTGGATTGATGATATACCATATTTATGTGCATAAGCATGGGAAATGTGAAATAGGGGATTCTAAACTAACATAGGATGCAGTAATAAAAAAAAAAAAAGAATTTATTTAATTGAGCATATAGCCCTTGACAGAGTAGAATGGTGAAAAATGATTCATTTACCTGACCCCACTTGAGTGGGACACATGGCATGTTGAGAAGCTATGACTGCAGTCAAGTTTACTCTTCATGGAGTAGACAGTTAACCAAATATGAGGTGTATGCATGAATATGCTTTCATTATTGGGGCAAAAATGTGTCTTGCTGTTTTCTTCTAAATTCAGTCATGCAGGCAGAATATCCCATCCACAAATGTCTGATTGGTTGTGCTTTAAAACCCATTTGTAGATTTATATGTTTGGTTTAATGATGCTTCAGTATTCAAAATGTATTTGATTTCTTGAATGCTGAACAGGTTAGTGAAGAGGTGGAGCGTGCTTTGGCTAAGTTAGGCCCCGCTAAACTTAATGTGAGGTATGATATTTCCTTACATTTAGTAAAACAGTATTATTATTATTTTTTATTTGCCTTCTGTTTTCTAATGATATGTTTTCTGTATTGAAATTTATTTTGATTCCTGTTGTTTTCTATGTTCAATTAGTAAACCTGTTCATCTTTGCTAAATAAGACCACAAAATCTGTCCATTTGGGACTTAATTTCAGTCAAGTTTCCTGTACTGTGCGGCTGGGGCAAGCAGGGTTAACTCTAGGGACCAAATTTGGGCCCCAAATAATGAGGCCAGGGTTGATTAAGCTAGTTGGTTACTTTGTCAATATATCAAGTGTTCTTCATTTGTTCAGTTAAATTCCTGTAGAGTCCTGGACTTCTTATTAGTATGCATACAAGTTTCAATCTATTAGAATTATATATCATTAGATCAAGATGCTTCTGATGTGTTGCGCGTGTTTTTATTTTTTATTCTATTTTGGATTAAACTTTGAGGGGAAAAATGCAGGGTTTCTCCAAAACGATTAGAAGGTCCAGATGGGAGAAATTTGCAGCTTCACTTCAGGTCCAGGTTGTCGCTCCCACTCTTTACAGGAGGGAAAGTAGAAGGGGAGCGAGGTGCAGCAATCCACATTGTTTTGCTTGATACGAACACTGGTCGTGTGGTCACATCAGGTCCAGAGTCTTCAGTGAAACTTGATGTTGTTGTGCTTGAAGGTGATTTTAATGAGGATGAAGAAGGCTGGAGTCAAGAAGAATTTGAATCACATATAGTGAAAGAACGTGATGGAAAGAGGCCTCTTCTGACTGGAGATTTGCAAGTGATATTGAAGGAAGGTGTAGGAACCCTGGGGGAGTTTACATTTACTGACAACTCTAGCTGGATAAGGAGCAGAAAGTTCAGATTAGGTCTAAAGGTTGCCTCAGGCTGTTGTGAAGGCATTCGTATTCGTGAGGCAAAAACAGATGCCTTCATTGTCAAGGATCACAGAGGAGAATGTGAGTTCAAGCTTTGTCAACCTTAAACCATATTTTGTGTGTGTTAGCACGTGTTTTACTTTAATTTCTGTATCTGTTGAATGTTTATTGGTAAGATTGTAATTTTTTTGGGGGTACAGTGTACAAGAAGCACTATCCACCTGCATTAAACGATGAAGTTTGGAGGTTAGAGAAGATTGGCAAAGATGGATCGTTTCATAAGAGGCTTAATAAAGCTGGAATATATACAGTTGAAGACTTCTTGCGGCTTGTAGTGAGAGACTCCCAGAGACTGCGGAATGTAAAAATCTAGCATTTGGTTGTCAAATTATAATTTATTACATTCATTTTTCTAATAAGAATTCATTTATTTTGCTTCTGTTATGTAGATACTAGGAAGTGGCATGTCAAACAAGATGTGGGATGCCCTTGTAGAGCATGCAAAGACTTGTGTTCTGAGCGGGAAACTTTATGTTTACTATCCTGATGATGTGAGGAATATTGGTGTTGTTTTTAACAACATCTATGAATTGAGTGGCTTAATTGCAGGTGGACAATATTTTTCAGTTGATTCTCTTTCTGATGACCAGAAGGTATGTAATCCTGAAGCTGTCATTTTCGTTTTTGGAATAATGTTTCATGTATATCTGAAACTGATGATGGTTTGCTTTCTGTCAATGAATCCATTGTTCCTGATCCTAAACAAGGCACCAATTGTTAGGTTTAGTTCACAAATGAGAATAGCTTTGGAAAAATATTTTCCATTTCTGGCTTGAGAAGAAAATAAAACAATTGTCTTGTTATATTTAATCTCAATAAAAATAACTAGAGTTAGCCATCTTTTTAATGGTATGGCATATTAACGTATGACGTTGCATTTGGAGCAAAACTTCCTTCTGTTTACCTTATACAGTCAACCTATGTAGAAACTCGAGAAATACATTTGTTGTGGTCTCAAATTGCTGGAAAAAGAAGAGCTTGAGATTAGTCTGATAATTTGGTTCTTTGCAGGTCTATGTGGATACCTTGGTCAATCTGAACTTGCTGCGTCATTGGCTGCTACAGCAGCTGCTGAGTTACCTTGTACAGTGAAGTTAAGAATATGGGCACATGATATAAAAAGTCCCTGTGACCCACTTGATGGTGAAAGGTGTCGCCTAACCATACCACATGCTGTCCTTTGCAGGTATGGTTAAATTATTGGATCTAATTTAACTTTGTTGAGTGCTATGAATGAAGCACCAAAAGAATTATTTGAAATTGATGTAGTTGTTGACATATTCGGTTTAGTTACATGAAGCAGACTTGGGAAGATTCTTTTGGTTGATAATTTGATCAAAATAAATAAATTCTCTATTGAAATGCCCAAAAATTCTACTCTGTTGTGACTGCTTCATTTGGTTATTGATGTAAATTTGTGTTTAAAAGAGCTTTGCTTGATGGGGATTTATTTGTGTTTTGCAGGTGGTTTGCATGCCATATTAACTGATCAAAATAAGCTGGTTGTGGCTGTCGGTGGAGTGACAGCTCTTGCAGCGGGGATCTACACAACAAGGTATTGGAGTCTATAAGCAAAAAGAATGTTTTACATTTTTTTTTCCTGGCTGAATCCACTTGAGGAAGTGAAGTATCTCATGTACATTCGGTATTAATTCCAGTTAATATTATTTAAATGTATTATTTTTCATGAACTCAAATGCAATGTCCTGCTACTAGAAGTATACATGTCTTTGTCCTGAACATAACAATCATTGTTGAAATATAGATTAATGATTTTGTATGACATTTTGGCCTACACCAGTGCTGATGAATTTCATGAGCTTATGCAAGTTTTGATGAATTTTGTAACATTATGTTGTTGACCCCTCATTTTAACAAACAGATATTCAAGAAGTACATTGAGATAGAGCTGCAACTTGGTAACATAGATTGTTGCCGAAAGCTTTATGAGAAATATTTGGAGTGGGCCCCAGAGAACTGCTATGCGTGGAGCAAGTATGCTGAGTTAGAGAGATCGCTTAGTGAAACTGAGAGGGCCAGATCCATTTTTGAGCTTGCCATTGCACAACCTGCACTGGATATGCCAGAGTTGTTATGGAACTAAAACATATATCTGTACTTTGATATGATTGAAGCTGAAATTTATTTTTCCTATAGTAGATTTGTAATGTTGAATACAGTCCTAGTGTCACTGTTGAAATCCCCCTACTTTCAAACATGATCTGAACACAATGTCAACAACAACCCAAAAAAATCATTTCAAAAAATTATTATTGACGTTGGATTAGACTTGGAGTGTATGGAATTTGTATTATATATAGAATTGGACGTTTTTGGATGCTTGGAATTGAAATGTGTGCACGTTGTTAAATGATTTAATGGTTGATAATATATTTTAGTGTTGATGGATTATATTGTTTATACAGGGTACAGGTTGTAATATAAATGAATACAGGTTGTTTACAATTTTTTTTTTTTTAAAAAAAAATAGAAAATTATTTGGCCACCAAATGTTTGGTAGCCAAATAGGTAATCAAGAGTTTTGGCTACTAATAATTTAGTAGCAAAAACATAATCCAAAATGTTTTTGCCACGAAATATTTAGTAGCAAAAAAATTTGAGAATGAGAGAAATAAACTATTGGCTACTAATACTTTAGTGGCCAAAACAGACCTTTTGCCGACTAAATTAAGATTAGTAGCCAAATGTGTACTTTCGGCTACCAATTTTTTAGTAGCTAAAAAATTTGAGAATGAGAGAAATAAATTATTAGCTACTAATACTTTAGTGGCCAAAACAGACCTTTTGCCGACTAAATTAAGATTAGTAGCCAAATGTGTACTTTCGGCTACCAATTTTTTAGTAGCTAAAACTGATACCTTCCCCGACCACAACAAGTTAGTAGCCAAAAAGCCTCATTCGGCGACTAATACTTTAGTGGCGGAAGCATACCTTTTGCCGACTAAACTAACATTAGTAGCCAAATGTGTACACTTTCGGCGACCAAAAAAATTTTAGTCGCCAATACTATCGCCGACAGGGTTTCCGCGACGACCTTAGCGACGAAAAATTTTGGTCGCTAAATGGTTTTAGCGACTAAAATTATGCCTTTTGCCGACCAATAATTTGGTAGCTAAAAGTGACATTTCTTGTAGTGGTAGCAGAGGAATAGGCCCAAAATCAACTGGTATAGAATCAGTTCTTTGCGTAGACGCTCTTGGTCCAATTTAATCAGATCAACTTATAATATTTTGTTTTTTTTAGATAGATCTCAACTTATAATATTTAAAAGTTCTTTAACACAAAACAAACACAATCTAATAGAAAATGCATGTCCTTATCACCTTAAGAGTTTAGCACCTAGTTACCAAATAAGTTTGAAAATTAAATTTATAACAGGAACGCCCTATTAAAAAGATGAGCCATACTATAGCCACATACTTTTTCCACAATTTTTTACAATAGAGTGGATCCCACATCATTACATAATATGAAACCCACTTCTATTATGATTAGGTGATAAAAAAAAAAAATTTATTATAAAAAAATGTATAATTGTAATCTTACTCTTTTGTAAAACTTTGCTACGAATTTTAAGTCTTATAAACAAAATTATGAGCCCAACTTGTAAGAAGCCTAGATATATGAATATCGGAAGTTTACATGTTCATTAAAACTTTAGGTTTTTGAAATTAGTAAAGATACATGTAAGTTAGTTCAGGCATTCATTTATCAAAAAAAATTTTAAAAAAAAAAAAAACAAAATCGTACCATTTTTTTTATTTTTTATTTTTATAAGGGCAACTGAAAGTTTTCTACTTTCTAAATTCCTCGAAAATCATATTTCTCCTTCATAAAGGACATAAATTTTATTTTAATATATTTTATGGACAATTTTGTCCTTCAATATATATATATATATAGGAGTTTTGTAATAGAATATCCTCTAAAATTTATCTATGTTTGTGTTTATGGAGATCACTGTCAGTATCCTCACCGGCTCTACCATTCTCTCACGATCTCTTTTCTTTTTCTTCCTCTATTCTCTCTCGAAATAGAGATTGTCATCGACATTCGTACTAGCTCTACCATCATTTATCATAGTCGACTATACTACCATTTATCTTCGTTAGATCTACTACTGTTTTGCCGCCAAAGAATCTCACCATTTTTATTATCTCAATGATTTTAGATTTGTCATTGATGATCTCAAATCTATCTGAATCTGTCACAATAAACGTAATCTCATTGATCGACTCATCTCCAAAGCTGATTTGTTTGAATATTAAGATTGGAGATTTAGATATGTAAAAATCTCACTTTTTGAAAGTTTATTTAGATTCAAAGTTTTTATTTTTTTTTAATAATCGATTTAAATATTGAGGTTGGGATCTCAAACAAAATTATTGTTGAATTCAGTAGCGAAAATAATAAAATTTTACTCTGTATAGGAGTAAAATTTTACTGTAAATATTATTAATTTATTATTCTGACTAATTTATCATTTCATATTTATGCGAATAATGGTTGAGATCATAATAAATATAGTGACTTACGATGACAATACAAATAGTAAAATTTTACTGTCAAAGGTCACAAAGTAAAATTTTAGTGTCTGTAATGAGTTTTGAATTTTTGTTATTACTGTTGTTTGCTATGAGGTAACAATGGCAACGGTGGTCATTGGGTGATGCTGGGGACGTGTTAAAAATAGTAGCTAGAGTAAGTCACAAAAGAAGATGAGATGTTTGAGGACAGTGGAGATACTTGTTGAAAAATATTCAACGGAGATTATAGCCGGAAAATAATTTTCGAAATGTTGTCGGAGGTTGGTGGTGGTTGTCGAAAAATTGTTGTCGATCAGCCATGGTTGTGATATTGTAAGGTTGTGGGAGAGAAAACTAGCTAGTATTTCCGAGTATTTTTGTCACATTTTTTTTGCTATTTTAAATTTTATCTTTAATGAATGAAATTTTTTTAATTTGTCCTTTTGATAATTTGAGATTAAGGAACTAATAAAAAAAATAAATGGATAAAAACTGTTGTGGGAACTTTTTCAAAGGTTTCCAATTTCAATCACATCCTAAGCTACAGTATTTTGTCTTTTATCTTTCTTTCTCTCTATGATTTCACCCATTTATCACACATTCATGTCATTGACTTAGTGGGAGTTTTTGCTAAAGAAAATTGTTACATTGGGAAAAAGTTATAAATTTTTTTGATGAAGGTTTTAATTTTCGTGGAGAAAATTATTAATAACAAAATTAGAAAATATTTAAGACTCATAAAATACTTTTATAATTATATTCACAATGATATAATATCATGTGTCAACTTTTAATTTGTTACACAACCAATGATATAGGGTCTCATTCCTTTGCCACATCATTTTTTTTTTCTTTTCAGAGGAAATTAAAGCAAACAAAGAGTTAAAGTAAACAAATACAATAATCCAGAGGGTTAGTCCCTCGCTACAGAAACTCCAGTCATATCATTTATGAGTAGAGTAGTGACTTCAGTTGGGGGATCCTCAAGGATCATTATATGTTCTTCCTGGGGCTACTCCTAGATTAGCTAACGTATCAGCTACTTTGTTTCCCTCTCTAAATGTGTGGACTAGTGAGAAATTGCACCTCTGCAGAAGAAACTTAGCATCTTCAATGAGAGCCTTAAAAGGTGAATTTTGGTGTGGTCCATGTTGAATTTGATGAATGGCATATTCTGAATTAGTTTCAATCTCCACATTTGTGACTCCTTTTTGAAACAGTATGGTTAGTCCTCTGTATACTGCTCAGATTTCTGCTTCCAAACTTGTGCAATGTCCCAGTTTGCCATAATAGCCCCATAGCCAAGTGCTTTGTTTCATCTCGCACAAGTCCCTCATATCCTGTCTGGCCTAGTTCTCTTTTTGAGCAACCATCTGTATTCAGCTTAAGCTTACCTGTAGTTGGAAAGCACCATTTAATTAATCTAGGTACAGAAGAATGGAGGTAGAGAGGGGATTGAAAAGCCTCATCAATCTCATGGACATAATCTCGAATGTTCTTGAGACTGTTTTGGATTGGGTTCAAAATGTTGTCAAAAATCATTTTATTGCAATCCTTCCAGATCTGCCAAAGAGTAACAATAAAAATAAGATACCATTTTGACCCATAAAAAAGTTTTTTGTTTTTCATATTGAAGGACACCCAATCATATAGAGGTTGATCAATCCCTTCCTCCCACCAAGTGTTGCTTTGGATGTGGATCCAAATATTCTTGGAGCTAACATAGTCTCTAAGTAGATGTTACAAATTTTCACTAGACTGGCCACAACTAGGACATAAATCTGAAGAAGTCATATTTCTCACAAGGCGCAAATGGTTGGTCAATTTGGTCAGCAGTCTGCCTTTTAAATGAGACAGAGAAAATATTTCAATGTTTGAGGAATTTTGAGTTTCCTAATCCATTTCCAATCCCTGCCATCCACACCAGAGTTAGTGATAATGTTAAAAGCAGAGCCAGTAGTGAAGTTACCACAAGTAGATCCAATCCAGACAGGTGCATCAGTAAAGGTAATAAATCTAGGTCTGTATATTTGAGAATTTCATCAAGGTCATGTTGAGTGACAAAGGTTTTAAGTCTATCAGTATCCTAATTACCCTCATCATCTAAGATTGAGCTAACTTTATCCAAATCATTAGTTTGATAGGTGTTATTTGTTTGAGATAAAGGTTGAGTTCCACACCACCAATCATTCCAAAGGGAAATGCCCTTCCCATTGCTAACAACCCATTTAACCCCCTTTCTAGGGGTATCTTTATTTTTGCAAATGCTTCTCCAGATGTGAGAGGCTTTCTTGTTTTGAGGCCAAGTATTATGCTTCAAGTATTTGGAATGAAGAACTTTACACCAAAGTTTATTTTTGTCACACAGAATTTTCCACCCAAGTTTGGTTAGAAAATGCAGCATTATGGTCTTTAGCCTTTCTAATGCCTAATCCTCCCTCAGCTTTGCTTTTGCACACACTATCCCAGTTAACTAAATGGACTTTCTTGTGGGTCTCAGTGTCACCCCAAAGGCAGTTCCTATTGATTTTATCAATCTCATCACAGAGTTGTCTAGGAAGCTTCATAGTTTGCATGCTATAGGAAGGGATGGTAGAGGTAACTGATTGGATAAGGGTTGCTCTCCTGGCCATGTTAAGATTTTTGGCTTTCCAACCTAAAAGTCTAGCTTTCATCTTCTCAAGGATTTCATTGAAAATGCTCTTAGTAACTCTCTTATGAAGTAAGGGTGAGCCTAGATATTTGCCAAGGTCCTGGGTTAGGGGAGTGCCACTATGGGAGCTAAGGGATTTGGAAAAATTTATAGAGATAGTAGGGGAAACAAAAAGTTTAGACTTAGTATGGTTGACTTTCTGGCCAGACACTTCGCAAAATTCACAAAGGACCTTTGTGGTGGTTTCACAGTTCATTTGGTCAGAATGAGCAAAAAGGATAAGGTCATCAACAAAGAACAAATGGGATAAGGAGGGGCTATTTCTAGAAGCCTTGATGCCTTTCCAAGAGCCCTTCTTAACTTTATAATTGATCATATTGGATAGTCTTTCCAAACAAAGCACAAAAAGGTAGGGTGAAAGACGATCACTTTGTCTAAGCCCTTTCTTATTCTGAACACCCTCAATAATTTCACCATTCCACAAGACAGAAGAGTGTTTGTTAGAAACACAACTCATGATTAAATCAATCCAATTGTCATTAAGCTTAAATTCAATAAGGGTAGCTTTAATGAAATCCCAAGACAATATATCATAAGCTTTCTCTAAGTCAATCTTGAATATCATGCCGCCTTTTTTTTCCTTTCTTATTTCTCAAAGAATGCAAAATTTCTTGGTGATGATAATGTTATCAGTAGTGTTCCTACCAGGTATGAAACTACTTTGGTTGGGGCTCACCAAATTGTCAATGAGGGGTCTAATTCTTCCCACAATAAGCTTGGTAATGATTTTATAAGAGACATTGCATAAGCTAATGGGTCTAAATGGCCTAATGTTTTCAGGGTTTTCAACCTTATATATAAGCACAATACGAGTTCCATTAATGACATCAGGGATCATTTTATTTTGAAAATAAGTTTTCACAAAATCACACACAGAATGGTTAACAATATTCCAATACTTTTGGTAGAAGATGGTCTAAATGCCATCTCTGCCTAGTGCTTTAAAGGCACCAATATCTTTCACAGCTCTCAGAATCTCAAAATTAGGGAGGGGTTTAGACAAACCATCATTGTCCTCTTGAGTGAAGTGGGTAGGGGTTAAATTGTTCCAGTGAACCAGATTGGTTATAGTATCACCTCTGAAGAGGTACTGAATAAACTCAAGAATAGTGGCCTTAATACACACAGGATCAATGATCCAATTACCAAAAGTATCTTTAAGGGCATTGATTTTGATTTTCCTGTGTAATAGTGAAAACATGAAAATATTTAGTATTTCTATCACCAAGAGTAATGTGCTTAGTTCTAGATTTTTGGAACCATAAAACTTCTTCCTAAAACAAAGTAGAATTGTATTGTTTAATAAGTTCCTTTTCAAGGGCCTGAAGGTTATGAGAGAAATAATTAGCGAAGGCTCTTTGAATGCCTTCAATCCTTGCTAGAAGATGCCTTTTTCTTTTAAAAATATTACCAAACACCTCTTTGTTCCACTCCTTAACTTGACAAGCGAATTCAGCAATGGAATTAATGAGATTATTGTTCATATCAATCCAAGATGATTTAATAACATCAATAAGGCCAGGATGGGTGATCTAAGCAGCTTCAAATCTAAAAGGCATATTGAGGGGGTTAAAGGTATGCATACCTTGGGTATAGACTAGAAGAGGTGAATGGTCTGAATATGTTCTGGGAAAGACTCTCATAGTGGCCTCCGGGAACATGGTTCTCCATTATGAGTTACACAAAGCCCTATCAAGTCTTTCCATTGTGTTGGCAAGTCCTTGTCTGTTATTAGTCCATGTCATTTTAGGTCCAGAGCTCCCCAAATCAATCAAGTTGTAGTTGTTGACCCTATCTAAAAACTTATGATTTCTAGCAGCATTTTATCTTGGGTTGAAGCTTCTTCTTTCTCCCTGGTTAGCATAGTCATTAAAGTCCCTAGCTACCAACCAAGGTTTGTTCATATTGTCGGCCACTACCTCCAGTTCATTCCATAGATGCTCTCTCATAACAGGGTTTGGACTGGCATATACTGTAGCTAAGACCCACTCATCATAATCTTCTTTGTGGATAGTACCATGAATAGCCTAGGAGTTGACTATAGAAGCTCGTACATTGACATGGTTTGTGTCCCAAACAATCCATATCCCTCCCACACAGCCAACTGGGTCTATAATTATTGAAGCTGTGAAGCCCAATCTATTAAAGAAATTGCCCATTCTTCTTAAAGGCACCTTAGTTTCCATAAGAATTAGGATTTCAAGTTTGTGGGCAAGGACAATTTCTGTTAAGTTGTGTTTGAAGTTGTTATTGCTAGCACCTCGACAATTCCAGAATAAAAGTCATAGTAAATCCATAGATGGGTAAAAATGAGTGAATTAGTTACCATGTTTTTAACAATGCTACATATCCTCCATCGATCGTCCTCCTCTGATCTCATGAAGGCCATCTAAATTGAATGAAATAGGTTCAGATTGTTGTCCTCCCAATTTAGCTCGAGTGTCATTCAGATTTGTTCTATCCACCAGACGAAAGTGACTAAGTGAGTTATTTCTCTCTCTAGATCTAACAACAAAGCCATCGAGCTGATTTAATTCTGGTGTTTCACCACCTTGATCACCTATTCTCCTGAGCTCTGTGTGTCTTCTCGTGGATCCAGTGGCTCTCTATCTGTAGTCTGAGACTCTTTAGGTTTATGAACAGGGTTGTTGACTGCTATTGGGTTGTCATATGGAGTTAGGGTTGGAGTAGCTTCTACCATGGTTAAGTCGACATACCTTGGTGTAGTTTCCGAAGTATGAATCATGTCAGAGGTAGACTGAATCAATTGCGTGCTATCAGATTGGGAAGAGACCTTTGCTTGGTCAGAAACTGGTGACTCTGCCCTAGAATCTTAGGCTAGATATGATGTACTCACCTCCATTGTCTTCCTGTTTGGCTGATTTAGAGTTTGGGAATCTGGTTCTTTGGATTTGGGGAGAGTTGACCTGATTTTCCCTTTGCCCTTAGGGTCTTTAGCTTGGTTTGGGTTTACTACATTATTGGGCTCTCCTCGGTCTTTTTCAAAGCCTGACCTATTGGTCTTCCTTCCCCTGCTATTGTTATCATGGCCATCTAGGCCCTTTTTAAAATATTTGAATTTGTTAACATTTGTTGTTGGACCAGGTGTTGCTTGGGCCGCCTTAGGCTGGATTGGTCTTCTACCTCTTTTAGTTACTAGCATCCATGGGCTGAATGCTTCTTCCTCCCTTTTCTCTGCTTGCAAGTTTTTGTTAGCCTCCATCGTTTGATTGTCAAAAATTTCGTTGTCGGTATCGGCTATATTCTTCGCTGCCGGTTGAACTATAAGAATTTTGAACCTGCAGGGTTCTTTTCGGTGATCAATTCTGCCACAAAGAAAACAAAATGAGTGTAGGGACTCATACTCAATGTTATAATACCAATCCTCCAATATGAACTTTGGTTTCAGAGGTTTACTAAGATCCATTTTTACACAAATTCTTACAAATTTTTCCCTCATTTGTCGTATTCCAGTCAATCTTTAGAGGTTTGCCAATAGATTTGGCTATGGTGAATAAGACTTTTTCCTGGTAATACTCAATCGAAAGATCTGGAAATCGAACCCAAATTGCAATTGTGGTTTCAAAAGCTTCCGAAGGTTTGAAATTTGGTTCCTACCTTTTTACGGTGAAGTAGTGGTCCATGATCACCCATGGCCCTCCTGTGAATACATTAGTATAGTCTGACTGGTCAGGGAATTTAAAGAGGAAGTAATTATTACCCAGGTCTATGGCATCAAATTCCCCTTGAAGACCCTAAATATTCTTTGCTCGAGTACATAGCATTTTGTAGCCAATACTCTTGCCCAAAAGCCTGATGATTAGGGCATTCTTTCATGGCTTCCTGATCTTTCCAGTAGTTTCTTTGGTAGGGTGACTCTAGGAAACCCTGTGTGCTCTGAATAAGAGTTTTGGATTTCAGTTTGTATTTCTTGCCCATCATCCACTTCATCAGAAGAGAGAATTTCAACCCTATTGTCAAATAAATAGTCATCTCTTCTTTTCATGGTTAGAGCTTCTTTGAAAGATTTGAGAGGTGGGGAAAGAGATCCCATTGCATCAGGGTCATGATCTGGGGTTCCCTCATTTGACACTATAAGGTCCATGTTTATCTCGTTGGCCATGGCTGTGTCTTGAGGTGGGTCAGAACTTTTGATTTTCTTAGTGCTTCTGATCAGGTGATCTTCTTCTTAATTGTCTTCTCAAGGTTCAAAGGATTTTGATGATCGTTGGTGCTTCCTGAAAAATTTTCTATCATAATGTATGCGAAAAATTCCTTTGCCATATCATTGTGAGTGGCTTTGTGAATCTAAAAGTGTGAGTCTCTAGCCTTAATAAAATTATAGTGTATATTCTTAAAATTAGGGCAAATTACACAAATAGTCCCTATACTTTACCCTGTGTGTCATTTTGGTCCCTGGCATTTTAAATTGCTCAATTGAGCCCCTCAATTTAACGAAGTGTGTCAATTTCGTCCAATAATTGATGCTCGTTTGAAATTATGGACGGAAAGCCATCACTTGTCTCTCACGTGCTCCCTCTAGCAATTACTAAGGGGCACACTCGTCTTCTCACTTCAAACCCTAGGTTACCTCCCGCCAAAACCATATATGTTGTCTTTATCTCCATTATATACACATACAGACTCCAAAATTGACGGAAAACGAAGGACGAAAGAAAAAGATAGATCATGTACTATGCCGATGCAGAATTGAAGCTCAGCTGAAGATTTCATGGACGAAGGTTTTTGGGATGTCCTCAATATGGTGTAAGTGTAGATGGAAAAAAAATTGGGATGTCTTTTTCTTATACTGTTTGTAAATCCAACTGAAGTGTTTAACAAAAAATATTGCAGAGCAGACATGCATGTGCATTCTTTCTATGGGTGGATCCTTCATTGTGTCCTCACGCTAGAGAGATCATACCTGGGTTGCTTCGAAGAACCACCATGCTTGAAGAGTAATTGAAGATGCACAGAGTAAGACAAAGAAAGTTGATTACTTTGATGGCATTGTCATGGCTCATTTTTTGGTGTTGGAACATGATTGGAGATGGTTCTGCAGCTGCTTCTCTTTCAAGCACTAGGAATAATGGAAATTGAAGCTTCTGGACTAGGAATGAAGTTGGGGGGGAGGAGTTTTTTTTTCTTTTTTCTTTTTCTTTTTTCTGTTTAAAAGCTTATGGACTGGGAATGGAGTAGGAATGAAGTGGGTTTTTTTTTTTTTTTCCTGTTATTAAAGCTTCTGGACTAGGAATGGATTTTAGGGTTTGATTTTGTTATGTCCAGTGTTATGTAATTGGGGTTTATTATGCATGAATGTTATGAGTGTCCAAACATGTTTTGAATGACATTATATCAATGTTGAATCAAGCTGTAGCAATGCTTTTTAATCAACTTTTGTTTATCAACTTTTGAATCAATGTTGAATTTTTGAATAAATGTTGAATGAAGCTGTTTTTGTTTATCCATTTTTTCAATCACACTATATCATGGTTTTGTTTCACTTTTGCCGCATTGGTTTGTTTCACTTTTAGCAAACATGATGCAATCTATAACAAGACATAACACAAAAAACATGGTCCAAACATGTTCCAATACAAAAAACAAATACATGAAATAACACAAAGGCCAATTAGTTTACCATGTGCTAACAACATACAAATGGCAAATCCAACAAAACATTACCATGTTCCAACAAAACATAAAGGCCAAATACAACAAAACATAATGCATAACAATCCACAAAAATATTGTTGCCTACTATTAAAGTGTTAGGTAACTACTCCTTCAACATTGAATTTGTTCCATGTTTTGGTAGTGAAGACAAGGTCACAAACTTCTGCCCCTTTGACACATATGTTGTTAAACCCCCATATGGACCTTCAGATGGGTTTGGCTCAATGAATGTGCTTGTTCTAATGAACCCTGGTGGAGGTCCCCTGATGTTCACCCCTTGCAATGCCGCTCTGAAGTTTAAGCTTGGTTAACTACCACTTGCTAAACCTGAGACTGGTTTGTTGTTGTTGGGTAGTGGTTGACTGCTTCCCTTAGGCCTTGCTGAACTACTTGGCTGGGTGGTTGCTCCAGGTGTAGGCCTTGCTTTAGGCCTTTCTAAAATGCTTACCCTACTGCCTTGTTGGCTGGTGGCTTTAGTGGTTGATTGGTCTCTTGGTTGACTACTGGGTTGAGTAAGTGGCTTACTACTTGTCTGACTGCTTTTCTGGGTACTTAACTGGTTCTTAGTCACCTCCAAATTGTCAATAATTAATTGTATGAAGGACCTCTAATAAAGGAATTCTACTTATGAAGATGTAACAAATTGTGTGTAGGCGAACCTTTGGTGCAATAGGCTGGCCTTTGCATCTTCTTTTGTTGTGCCCAAGCTTACCACACAAGTTGTATGTAGCTATTGTGTTTCCTCTGTGTAACTTATGAGGATTCTTAAGCTCATCTACTTTAGCCACATTTCAGAACCATTTATTGGGTATATCATTGGCTCAGACACAATTTGGGTGGTAGTTGACCGGTTGACGAAGTCAGCGCACTTTATTCCTATGCGTGTGAGTGACTTGGTAGATCATCTTGTCGACCTCTACATTATGGACATAGTGAGGTTGCACGAGGTCTCAGTGACGATTGTTTCAAATAGAGATCCGTGTTTCATGACTTGGTTGTGGCAGAGCCTACAGAGTGCCTTTGGCACAAAATTGACTTTTAGCACAGCATATCATCATCAGACTGATAGGCAGTCAAATCGCACCATTTAGATTTTAGAGGATATGCTTCGGGGTTGTGTCATTGACAGGTTCATAGGAGTGGCACTTACCCTTAGTAGAGTTTGCCTATAACAATAGCTTCCAGTCGAGTATTGGCATGGCACCGTTTGAGGCCTTGTATAGCCAACCATATAGATCTCCTATGTATTGGACAGAAGTGGGTGATGCACCTGTATTGGGTCCGAAGTTAGTCCGAGAAATGACTAAAAAAGTTGTATTTATCCGTAAGAGGTTGGTTACGGCCCAGAGTCACTAGAAGAGTTATGCCGACCATAGGAGAAGACCCTTAAATTTTGAGGTGGGAGATCATGTCTTTTTGAAGATATCACCTAGAAGGGGTTTGATGAGGTTTGAAAAGAGTGAGAAGTTGTCCCCTCGGTTCATTGGGCCTTTTGAGATTCTTAAGTGGATTGGAGAGGTAGCTTATCGTTTGTCCTTACCGCCACAGCTTTCCAGGGTTCAGGATGTGTTTCATATTAGCATGCTTCGGAAGTGCGAGCCAGATCCATCGTATGTGTTGGATTGGACCGACTTAGAGGTAGATGAGGATATCTCATATGAGGAGAGGCTGGTGAGAGTCTTGGATGCCCGAAACCAAGTCTTGCGAGGCAAGACAATTCCTTTTTTTTTTTGATCGGCAAAGAAAAATTCCATTAAAAATATGAAATTTGAAGGTACAAGGAGATAAAACGCATTGAGAGAGATTCGAAGAGTAAAAACTCACTCTCCTACTACTACTACTCGCGATCTTACAACCAACCTCTTAGCCTCATAGTTTTAAATTTTGAAAAGCAACTAGAAAATAAAATAAAATAAAATACATCACACTCTCTTGAGACCCCACCTAACACACAGAAATACAATTCCCTTGGTTATAGTATTGTGGAAACATCACGAGGTTGAGGAAGCAACTTGGGAGTGTGAATTGGAAATTCATGAAAAGTATCCGAATTTGTTTGTTAATGTTTGATCATGTGTTGTATTGTTGTTATGTTAATGAGATATGGAAACATTGTATATGTTGTTTATGTTTTGGAAATGCGAGTTTATTACGAACATTGTATATGTTTTGGAAATATAAATTGTGTATCCAGTATTAAAAATTCATTTATCATGTTGATGGGATTGAATGACCGGAGAATGGGTCATGGTGATGGAATTGAATAATGATCATTATGGTTGTAGTTGGTTTTAATGTAGTTTTAAAACTTGATTTGAAATTTCAGGGATGAAATTCTTTAAGGAGAGAGGTTATAACGATTCCAGTTTTGACCCGACTCTTGTTGTATCCCGGACTGGGGTTAAATGGTTTCATATTGTTATTCATATCTTGCTTCCCTTGTAACTCCTTAAATTTGGCTATGGGATTGTTGTGGTTGCGTTTGGGACATGTTAGTTGCTTAGTTTCCAAACTCTTGTTGCCTAGAATTTTGTTCCTCTGCTCGAGCAGCACTTCTTGCGCTCGAGCGGGCTTTGTAAATTCTCAGTACTTTTGCAAGTCTACAAAACTATTGGGAGAGTGTATTCTATGCTCGAGCGGTCCTTTCTGTGCTCAAGTGGGTTTAGCTCAAGAGGCCATTCTTGCGCTCGAGCGATTGGTCTGCTGTCTGCAAAACTACTGGAAGTGTGCATTCTGCGCTCGAGTGGAACAACTTATTGTGTCTGATGCTCGAGCGTCAGTCCTTGCACTCAAGCGGACTGTCCGTATATCAGTTCGCAAAAATGACGTTTTATATCACTTTTTCAGATCTATTTCTCTCCAAACCCTAAAGTTGAGACCCTTCCTTTCTAAAACCTACATTTTCTCTACTTTTTCATCTAGATCTAGTGATTTCTCCACCCTTGTGTCTTTGTTAAAAAGGTAGAGCACATCAAGAGTTACGTTTTGATCCAAATCAATCTTGGTTTCGGCGTCTTTGGAGTTTCTCCACTTCTCCCTTGGTCTTCTAAACTTGAAGTAGGGACTTTCTACACTCTCCTATGACTTTTAACTTAGTTATTTGTTGATTGTGTAAATAATGTTGGGATTGGAGGATTTTAGACAAAACCTAGGGTTTTGGTTCAAAATCTAAAGAGGGGTTTTCAAATGAAGGTATTGAAAATGGTTATTGTAGACATCCCCAAACGTCCCGGGAAAATCCCGTTTTGTTCATTTGGGCTCACTACAGTTCGGACTCAATGTCACGGTCCTGTATCTAATCTCGCAAAGTGCAATGTAAGACCGATGAATTATCAAAGAGTCTAAATCCGGCAAATCATTTTGAAAAACAGATTTTTAGAAAGAAGTGCCAAACATGGACTGCTTTGCCAGATAGAGAGTCACCACCTAAATATTTTATTTTGGGGGAATTTAGGAAACCCTGACTCGTGCCTAAGGCCACGTGTCCGTCATCACCAAAGTTGCCTCGGCTCGGGAACTTGGGTACGATTGGGGAAGGTCACTTCGTGCGCACCCCCACTCGCCCAATCAAAGATCGGCCTCTACTAACCATGATATCGAGTTTTGAAAACATTATGTGCTCTTATTCCGGTTATTAGCCTAGAATTACTATGTGATGCACACAGCATACAAGTATAGACTGGATCACCTGAGTTGGAACAAAACATTTCATGTTTGTTTTTTAAAGCGGTTTGCTACTCACAAGTAGGCTAAAATGCGGATTTTGCCACCCTCAAGTGGGCTCAGAAAACATGGTGATTTGCCACTATCTAGTGGGCTTAAAACTCGCAATCAATGAATTGTTCCAATTCAGATAATCCGACCTCCACCTACAAGCATTCAGGCAGTTATATCACATAAGCACTTAGCCTCATGGTAAGCATGCTATCATGGCAGTCACTCACACACATATAAGGATGCTAAAGTATAAACACTTACCGAGTACGCCAAGCCAAAGAAAGAAACTAATTAGAAATCATGCATGAATCCTAACTATGCTGAGATGCCTAATGCAACACATACAGGTATGCAACTAAGAAAGGCTCGGCTATTCTAAGATGGCATATGAGATGCAACAAATGATACACGTATTCAACTCGGAATTGAAATACAATGCAGTTAGTATGATGCGCCCAGCCCGATGCATGCAATACAGATGAATGAATGCAAATATGCGAACATATAGATGCTAATTGAAGCATGCCCTAAAACTAACCATCATAAGCTGGTAAATAAAAGGGAGAAAGACGTGGGGTTGGAAGACATGCATCACACACACGCACACTTATTACAACATTGCCCTCTCGCAGAGGGTCCAAATAAATATTACACAACCAAAATGAATAACGAATCACAACTAATTATTACATAACCCTAATTAATTAACAAATTAACTAAGATAAATAAGCTAACATGCAAATTAAACAAAAAAAAAGGACTGCTTCAGCTCTGTTCCGAATGATAGGGATGCATACATGCTCGAGTCGCCTTGCCGGAAATCCATCACGATGCCTCGATTTGCCTCTGTTTACAACTGGTCCCAGAATACAGTGCAAAGCTCCAGAAGGCTGCTGACCAGTTTTTGCTGCTGGTTTCCGGTTTGCTGCAACAGAGAGCAAGAAAGGGGCATGACAAAGTATTTTCAACATATGCATACATGACCACTCTCCCCGTCATTGCATAAGCTCTAGGGAGTGTAGTCATCGATCCTCGTGCCACCAATCACGCATCCCGATGCATGATGGCTGAGGAGTCGAATTGCACGACTCAATATGAAATGGATGCACACATAAACACAACAAGGCCTAAACTCCATCATGGGTAATCCGGAGTGTCGGCGACCGAGAATCGAGGCACGTTTCGTCACTTGGAGTACAAAACGTCCCTCGTTTCCTGTGTTTGGACTAAACCCTATTCCAAACACAATGCAATATACATGGCATGCACGATGTGACTCGGACTATGCAACCTAAATGCAATGCGGCTAAATGATACAAACATGCAGTGAATGACATGCAAACATGCTACTAGCATACACAATGCTATGAACTACATGGCATACTCGATGCAAGGCACCTTATGCAACAATATGACAACATATGATTAGCATATACAGTGCGAATATCGAATGGCATACTCGATGCAACGAACTACATAGCATGCGCAATGCTATGACTAGAATGGCATACACAATGCAAGATGGACTTAAACCAAGATGGGTGAGCCTCAGCCACACCCAAATCAGTGGCCAAACATGATGGAATGAAAGGTAGGAACACTCATGCAACCATGCCCGATGCAAGAGACCGAACCTAAGGCATCAAATGCCACTCTACCAAAGCATGGCAAGGGATGAAACATGACATACAAACACACATTTTTCAGCTTTGAAACATGATACACAATGGTCCCGAATCATGCAAATATGTCACACAATGCATGCTAGATGGCCCGAATACCGAAACTAGTGAAGTGCGTTTCACTAGAGGTACACAAAACAATACACAAAGGGAAAAACCAGCCCCAAACAGACCCTAGGCAGGTCCAAGACAGTGGGAAAATGGCCTAAAAAGATGGCTCAACATGCATAGAAATGAAGCTCATGCAATGGTCCAAAAACGAGGCAAACTAGCACAACTCTTAAACGCATTTAAAGAGTGAAAAACATGGGAATATGGCATACATGTAAGCTCTGAAATATGATGCACAATGGTCCTAAAACATGGAAACACCTCAACATAAGCATGCAATAGGCTCCAAAACACAAAGCTAGGCAAGAGTATTGAAATACAACCATGCATAGCAAGCATCATTCAACCATGAGGCATAAAAATAGAGCTAAGGCAGTCCAAAACAAGCACAAAATCAGTTTACGACATGGCCAAAAAGTGCTAGATTCATAGACCAAAATAGCATGCGATACAAGCTAGTGAAGAGGGTTTACACTACAAGTATATGGATCATTCAAGAGGTCACTAAACCAGCAAAATTCAGAGGTATGAAATGCCAAATAAACCCCAAAAACCCACTGAAATATGGTCTATGCATGCAAGAATGATAGGCCCCTTTGATATGCTATGAAGAGGGTTATTCTACACATGTAAGGGGGACACCTAATATGGCAAAAACACCTCTGGACAGAGGTTATGCAGGCCCTAAAACTCACTAAAAATGGCCTGAAATGAGGCTAGGAAGCATGCAAGTATAGGCTTCTTTGTTAGGCCAAATATGCTAGAAAATAAGACAAGGGGTGAGAAGGTCACCCATCTCTGATTTTGGTGCTCAAAAACACATAATAACCACTGAAAATCCGCTGGATTTCAGTGGTCAAAAGGGCCAACAAAGCTCAACACAAAGGCCCTAATGCATGGCTCAAAACAAAGGGAAATGAAGCATGCAAGGGGGTAGATGGCCCTCAATAGAAAAAATGTCTTAAATAAACATGTTAAGAAGCTCAAAATAAGACTTTTTTCAGTTTATGACAAAGCTCAAATATGCTTGCAAACTAGGCTAAGAGATGGAACAAGATAATGACAAAAAGAGGGAAATAGAGTGTTACCCTTGTAGCCAAGAACTCCAGCAGCTTCTGGACCAAAACAGCAAGCCTTCAACCTCTGAAAACCAGCTCCAAGGTGCTTAGAGTGATGGTGGAGGTGTTAAGATAGGAAGTGGTGTGCAATAGGCCAAGAACAAGGGACCGTTGGAGCTAAAATTGAGGGAAATAGAGAAGAGAGTATATGTATGCCTCAGCCAATTTTCTGAACCCTCTACAAGGAAGGCAAGGCCCTTCTTTATAGAGCCAAGGGTCTAAAGCTTCTTCAAGAAGCTTAAAACCAAGGTTAAACATCCTCTATACATATGTATGGAGGATGCAATCTGTGGCTTCCAGCTGGCACAGCTGGCACAAATTCAGTGAGACAGAAAATGAAAAAGCTAGCCGACCAGTTCAGGTGGTCGACCAACCACTCCCCCTGGTCGGCCGACCAGTTCAAAAGGTCCAAGGTGGTCACCCTGCTCCTAGGGTGGTCTCCAAGCTGAAAGCAAGCAAGTGGTGTAGTGGAAGACTTGCAAAAATGGCTCAAAAACCAAGGAGACCAGCTTCCTGACAAGAAAATCGGCCGGTGGGAGAAAAGGTGGTCTCTAAGAGAAAAGGTGGTCTCCCACCCTTGTACCACCTTCCAAACAATGAAAATAGGGTCCCTGCCAAAAATAAACCAAGACGGATGCAAAACGAGGGTTCGGAGGCCAAAACGCGCAGTCGGGTGCCCCGAAAACTGATTGTTAAGCATCAAAGGTGGCGTGCGGCCACGAAGGTGGTCTCCCAGGCCACAGTGTCCCTCTAGAGAGAGGAAACAAGGTGTGTGCCAAAAACCGAAACAAACGGAGAAAGTTAAGCGATTCCGAACCGAGGCGCACGGCCGACGGCTCCGAAAATCGAAAACTGGTCTCCAAATGGGAACAGTGGTCTACGACCATGAAAAGTAGCCTATGGCCACTGAGAGATGGTCTACGAGACCTTTCCCTCCCTTCGGGAAGAGAAAACAGAACCTAGTTCGCAAACCGAGGCAAAGCACAAAAGAGTCCCAAAGTCTGGAGGCAAGGCTCTCAGCCGAGACTCCGAAACCTCAAAACGAGCACAACATGCGCAATCACCGAGCGCTCAATCGATGACATCTGAGTCTTAAGGTCGGTCAAAAATGGGGTGTCTACAGTTATGGATGTAGACATGAGGATGTATTATGTTAAATTTGTTGATTTTGACACATGGGTTGGATTTGGAAGAAAATGAAGCTTTACCCTAAAATGTTTCAAATAATTATTTTGTATAAATAATGAAATTGGTATTAGGAATGTGAAATTAGATGAATGTGTATATAAATGGTAGAGTTGGATGTGTATCATCTCTCACCTATGGAAATTTGGATAATTTATCTGCCTTGGAGATTATATATCTGTTTAGAAATATCTGTTTTGGGCTATCGGTGGAGGATAGTTATGATTATTGTAGAAATTACATGAGGATTAGGTGAACTAGAACTAATCTATTATTTGTTGTCATTGAATAGTCGTGTTTTAAATACATTGTATATGTATGATGTTAGGAGGAGAAATGAGATAACTCCATGTTTGGAAGAAGAAATGGGATGGATTCCATTGAATTAAGTTGGCATGTGTGTCCAGGGTGAAAGTCCCGAAAATCGTGCGTATATATAGGTGTCGATCGTGCGGACAAAATTTCTGTAAAATGGCAAATTGAAGTGTTTGCGTGATGGTTATATGTTAGAGAACCACTGAGTTGTAATCTCAGTTGGGTTTTTTTGGATAATAATGAACATGGCTTATGAATTGAGGAAAAATGAATTGACATGAATGAGATAACATGGATTGGGATATAGAATTTGGCATATTATGATTTTGTGAAATATAAGTGATTTTACCACGGGCATTGTATGTGCACATCTTACTTATATCTTTGTTAAGACTCATATATTGTGTTAGATTGTTTCTACTGGGCTTTGGCTCACCCTATTTAGAAAAAACTATTTTCAGGTATTGGTGATATGCCTCCGCCAAGGCAGTAGCTTAGAGGGATTTGGAGCAAGAGTTTCTATTTTGTTGTGTCTATTTTTGTATAGCCAAGGGCTTTAAATTGTGTTGAGCTAGGCTCATTTTTGTTGTAACCAAGTAACGACTTGGAAAGATATAAGCCATTAAGGCAAATGATTATCTGTGTAACTTTCATTCCTTCTTGTATTTGTCTCTCATGTATATCGACTCTGATGAATGAAGGCACGTTAATTCAATTATATTTCCGCTTATGAGATGGGTTTGTTGTATTTATTTTGGGACGTTACATATTCCATAACTTAGCATATTGTTCCATGAGGCTTCCCTCTATCAATTCTTGTGTTTTTCTCTTTGTCCTATACACTTGGCTCTTGGATATCCCAACCTTGTGATCCTTTTGCACAACTTGCTTGAATGACTGCGTTGGATTAGATGGATTGGACTTTAATGTCTCCAAGTGCTTCTTAGACAGCTTGGTAGAATTCACTTGTCTATTATAAAAAAATTCTGCCACAATTGTGAGTGGGAACATATGTCTTTATCTGGAATGATGGTTGTCCTTGCATCTTGGATGCATAAAGCATCCACTCACGTGGTGGCTTACAGGTGGCCCTAACCCTCATACTATCATTTTTGACTAACTTAATAGCATTCTCAGTCTTAATACCATGCTCCTTAACAGCAGCTTTGAATATTTTGGCAGTGCCAAAAACCATGCCAACCTTGAATTGTGGGTCTGCTATGTCTGTGTTTGGATTAAACTCTGGGTATCTAACTATGTTGCTTCCAGCCTCTTCATCAGAAGATCCATTAATGCTCTTGAGGTCATCAGATGTAACATCAGGCTCTAGGCAGTCAATATGAGGTACCTTAACCCTTTTATCATTATGTTTCTGCCTCCCTAACCCACCTCATTCAACATTCCTATCAACATTAGCATCAAATAGTATGTCATCCTCATTGAAATCATAGTCACTATCCTCAAAATCCTCTAGATCTATAGAATAGTTGGATGAATCATAACTCTGCCTTTCAACTTCAACTTCAACTTCAACCTAACCCTCACCCTTCACATTACTTGTGCCACTTCCAATTTCCTCAATGACAACTGATGCATGGTGAAAGGGATTAAACTCTTTAAGGTCAAGCAACTAATCATCAAGGATGTGCTCTAAATACACTTCAATTATCCTACTTACATGCACCCATTTCTCCATATCCATTACATCACTATCATTCCTAAGTGGCCTTAATCCATAATTTAAGTCCCTACCAGGCATTTGATAATAGTATGAAATGAATTCAGTATAACCTAACTTTTGAGTCATATCCCCTATCTCTGTCAACCTCATTTTGTTAGCATCACAATTGTCCCAAAATGATAATTTCCCCTTTACGTAAGCCCTATTTACTAAAGACTTAAAAACCCCACCATGATGCATTTTGATAGTGAAATAATCACCATCTGAATCTGAAATAGAAGATAACATATTTATTGTATGATCCACAATACAGGACAAGGTGAACCACAACACATTATATATCCATAAATTGTAGATATTGATTTGTTTTTTTGTCAGTGTGCAGTTGTGTAGATGTGTCGACATGTGTGAATATATAAACATATATTCATCTCGTTACTTTTAAACAAAGCGAAGCAAAAGTAGATTCTTTGACCCGCTCACTGATTCAACTTGCACACAGATAAAATAAAGCAAAATACAAAAAAGAAAAAAGAAAAAAAGAAGAAGGGTAATAGTACTTTTTTGCTTACCATAATCTGGTATTTCATCACCAATCCTTACAATTGCCATGTTCATCTTTTCACCTCGTCAATCGTTTTCTTCTCTATCGACACCAATTTCAGCAGATTTACAATCAAATAATTTTTTGGTAACTCAAGAGCCTAGAAACGATTCGATTGTGTAGAGAGAGAATGGACTTGCTGATTTGGGGAAGATACAAGTATAGGGACGATGGAGGTAACCTAGGGTTTGAAGTGAAAAAACAAGTATGCCCCTCAGTAATTGCTAGAGGGAGCACGTGAGAGGCAGGTGATGGCTTTTCATCCATAATTTCAAACGTACATCAATTATTGGACGAAATTGACATACTTCGTTAAATTGAGGGGCTAAATCGAGCAATTTTAAATGTCAGGGTCCAAAATGACACACGGGATAATGTACAGGACTATTTGTGTAATTTGCCCTTAAAATTACATTTTTTTATGATAAAAATTATACTTTTGTGAATAGTAAAAGGGATTTTTAGTTTAAGGTTATTAATATTAAGATTTTATAAGATAAATGACATATAATATTTTCATAGTAGTTGGGATCTTTCAACATTTTCACAGAGAGAAATTTCTAACTCTTCACACTGATATTTCTCTAATAACAATATTGAGGGAGCTTAACTAATAAGAAAAAATATATTGGCTCTCCTACTACCCAAAGTTGGGAATGTTTCACTAATTTTTCCATAATAAAAAGATATAATTTTTGTGATTAAAAAATTGTATTTTTTATATAATTACATCATTTTTGGGATGAACGTGATAATTTTTTCCCATCATATACGTGTATTTATATTTTTTGTCTTGTTTGATTCTTTGGTTTTTTTTATTTATGGTTCATGTGAGATAAATTGTCTATAAATTTATTGAATGAAAAAGTAATATATGACTTTTATAATTGTGCAAGGGTTACAAATGTACTTTATTTACATTTATTATTGGTTGAATTCACAAAATTTTATATTTTAATTGGAAAATGCTATAAACCCCAAATAATTTACTAATTTTTTTTTATCAAACCTCTCAAATTTTTTACCCATGTAAAAAGTTTGGTAAAAAAATTGATAAATTATTTGGGATCTCTACCATTACTCTTTTTAATTTGGTCCCTCCAACATAAAATTGGTAATGGTAATTACTTAAAAAATTCATCACTACCACATATTTATTGATTCAAATTAACTAGTTTACCTATGCTTTTAAATTTAATTTTAGGTGTGAAATTGAGATGCACATTCTATCATCTGATTTATCTACTTTAGTTTTGCATAGATATGAAACAGTAATTTCTTTATAAAACAAAATTGATAGATTTTTTAAATTTTTTGACAATTTAAAAAAAAAAATTATTTTAAAGACTTTTGATACTAAAATCCCTAGAAATTAATGAACAAAATCACATAAGATGAACACTGCTTAAATCAATTTATTTAGGAAAAAATAGTGAAATATCTCTCTCCAACTTTGGATAGTAAGAAATATTCAATATATTTTTTCTTATTAATTGAAGTCCCTCAATAATAGGATTAGAGAAATTTTAGGTTGTCACTAAGAAATTTTAGCCCGTCAACTTCTCTTTGAAGAGCTGAAATTTCTCTGTGAAAAAAGAAATTTCTCTATAAAGAGTTAGAAATTTCTCTGTAAAAATGTTAATAGACTCCAACTCTTATGAAAATATTACATATATTTTATCTAATAAAATCTTAATATCAGGAATCTTAAATCAAAAACCCCATTTATTTATCTTTGGTGAATTTTATAAATTTTTATTTATTTTAAAAAAAAAATTAAAGCATTTTAGAAAAAAGTCCACTACAAATGAATAAAAAGAAATAATTCAGAAGAAATATTATTAAAAGAGCTAGTGTTTCCAAACAAAATTCCCAAGTTATATAGCATTTCACATGAGTTTAAGGCCTCGTTTGGCAAGTGATTTTTTTAGCCAAAAAGTTAAAAAGTTACTAAAAAAATCAAAAAATCAACAATCCATATCAAAAAGTCAAAGATTCTATTTTCTCTCTACTTTTTACATATCTTTTCGTAAAAAGCCAAAAAGTCATCCCAAACATACTAGTTTTTTTTAACTCATATTTTAGCCTAACTTGTTCCCAAACGAGGCCTAAGTGTTTGCATTGGAGGATCTAATAAAGTCCCAAAATGGAACCGTTTTAAATAAAAACTCACATGATTACAATTATGTTACTACAGTCACTAGTTAAAAATAATTTGAGATTAAGAAAAAAAAATATATTAAATGGGTCAAAAATTTCAACTTGATCAAGTATCTACTATTAGGTTGAGTCAAGAATTTTAACATCAAATCATCATGTGATTATTTTATCCTTATTTAAATTAAAAAAATATATATATATATACACATGCTATTATAGTAAGCGTATCACCGCAAAGTGTTCTCAAAATACAAAATACTAAATAACTGCTGGAGAAATTTGAACAATTTATGAGTACAAAATAAATAAATCAACCATACTATTTAAAACTTCCATCATTTTTTCATGAAAAAAGAACATAATAATAATGAAACAAAACGTTTTAATAATATTGACACATTCATTTTGTTATTAGTAAATGAGTGAGATTCCTAATAATGAGATTTTCATTCTTTCCCTTGGATTTCTGTCATCTAAACATAATTTTAGTAATATCTTATACGCCGTATCTTATACAATGAAATGAAATGTAAACACATACACATCTTTGTTGGGTATACCTCCTTATTGGAGTATGGGACCTAATTGGTTTTAGAAAAAGAGTTTTAATTTGACTTGGTTTAGGTATAATATATTTTTATATATTATATTTGTGGAGGCCCAATTCAATTTGGATACAATTAGGGTTTGATTACAAAACCCTAGATTCACAATATATATATATATATATATATTGTTTGGTTCTTCAAAAAGTGTGTGGCGGCTACAACATATTTAATTATTTGGTGAGCTTGGTTTTAGTGGATGGTGCAGCAGGTTTTGATCAAAATTTTGTGAGTTCTTTGTGAGTAATTTTGATGTTGTTACAGTCTCTGTTTTGAAGATAGTTTAGTTCGTTATTTTGGGTCTTCTACAACTTTGGTTCTGAAGATTTTGGTTCATCTATTTGGTGAGGTCTTTCCTCTTATTTATTTGTGATTATTTGAAATTCACCTAAAGGTGGTTTTGTGAGACCATTAGTGTCTCGTTTGTAATCGTTTGAAACTTATTTGGTTGATAGTGGAATCGGATTTCGATCCCGTGGACGTACCTCACATTGAGGGAACCACGTAAAAATTCTTGTGTTGCCTTTGATTTAATTTTTCCGCATTAGTTTTTATTTCCATTGATTGATTTACTTGTGGGGAATCACATCGATTTTCCCTAACAACTGGTATCAGAGCTTACGATTTATTTGGGTCTATTTATTTGTGTAAATCAATGGAGGGGAATGTGGGTCGCATGTCTAACTTCAATGGAAATAATTGGGTAACTTGGAAAACTAAAATAGAGGATCTATTATTTTGTAAAGACTTGTATGGACCCATTGAGGGTGATAGTGGCAAACCTGCTGATATAAAAGATGATGAGTGGAAGAGGCTTAATCGAAAAGCCATTGGTGTTATCCGTCAATGGATTGATGACAGTGTGTTTCATCATGTTGCTACTGAAACTTCAGCACATGATTTATGGAAAAAAATTAGAGTCTTTATGATAGAAAATCAGCCACAAATAAAGCCTTTCTGTTTCGTAAGTTGGTTAATTTAAAATATAAAGAGGGCAGCCCTTTTCCGGAACATCTGAATGAAATAAAGAGTATTGTTAACCAACTTGCTTCTATGAAAATTATTTTTGATGATGAGTTGCAGGCTTTGATGTTACTTAGTTCTTTGCCCGAAAGTTGGGAGACTTTGGTTGTGACAGTTAGTAATTCAGCACCCGATGGAGTTGTCACAATGGGCCAAGTCACTAGTAGCTTGTTGAATGAAGAAACTAGAAGAAAATCAGCCGGTTCCTCTCATTCGGAAGCATTTGTTGTGAGAGGCCGAAGCAAAACAAGGGGGAGAAGTAAGACTCCTCATGGTCGTGATCAAAGCCGTGACAAATCAAAGGATGGTTCTTTTTCAAAGAAAGACGTTGAGTGTTATTATTGCCATGAGAAAGGGCACATGAAGCGGGAATGCCGAAAGCTCAAGAATAAGGAGAAAAAGCGTGACAAAAGTGTGGATAAGAAGCAATAAGACACAACGACAGTTACTACCGATGATCTCATGGTTGTTTGTGAAGATGATTGTATCAATTTTGTGGGCCAAGAGAGCAATTGGGTGATTGATTCTGGTGCTTCTTTTCATGTGACTTCTCGAGTTGATTTCTTCACTACCTACACCGAAGGAGATTATGGTTCTGTTCGAATGGGTAATGAAGGTTTGTCCAAGATTATCGGCATGGGTGATGTTTGCTTGGAAACAAATTTGGGTTGCAAGTTGTTGCTTAAAGATGTGAGGCATGTTCCCGACATTCGCCTCAATTTGATCTCTACTGGGAAGCTAGATGATGAAGGCTTCAACAACAAATTTGGTGATGGAATATGGAAGCTCACAAAAGGTTCTTTGGTGGTGGCTAAGTGCAAGAAGACTCATACACTTTATTCGATGCAAGGAAAAATTTGTAAAGGTGTTGTCAATGCACTTGAAGATGATACTTCTACCGAATTGTGGCACAAGCGGCTTGGCCATATGAGTGAAAAGGGGCTGCAAGTTTTGTTCAAGAAAGAGCTTCTACCCGGTTTGAAAGGTACACATCTTAAAACTTGTGTTCATTGTTTGGCGGGTAAACAACATAGAGTTTCTTTTCATAAAAATGTTGCTTCTAGAAAAGAAAATGTTTTGGAGTTGATTCATTCGGATGTTTGTGGTCCTTTAAAAGTTAGAACACATGGTGGTGCACTTTATTTTGTTACTTTCATTGATGATTATTCAAGGAAAGTTTGGGCTTTTCTACTAAAAACTAAAGATCAAGTTCTAGAAGTATTTAAGCATTTTCAGGCCATGGTTGAAAGAGAAACAGGGCAGAAATTGAAGTGCATCCGAACAGACAATGGTGGTGAATACATTGGGCCATTTGATGAGTATTGTCGCAGCCAAGGTATTCGGCACCAAAAGACAGTTAAGAAGACTCCTCAACAAAATGGCGTTGCCGAGAGGATGAACCGCACCATTGTGGAAAGAACAAGGTGTTTGCTTTCACAAGCTAAATTGCCAAGATCCTTTTGGGGTGAGGCAATGAGTACAGCGGTTGACGTGATCAATTTGTCTCCTTGCTATCCTTTGAATGGTGATGTTCCTGAAAGAGTTTGGACTGGCAAAGATGTGTCTTATGAGCACTTGAGAGTGTTTGGTTGCCGAGCTTTTGTTCACATTCCAAAGGATGAGAGGTCCAAGCTTGATAGTAAGTCAAGACAATGTATTTTTCTTGGCTATAGGCGTGATGAATTTGGGTATAGATTGTGGGATCCGGTCGACAAGAAAGTCATTCGAAGCCGTGATGTTGTGTTTCTTGAAGACCAAACAATTGAAAACTTTGGCAAAGGTGATCAACCGGAGCCAAAAACTAGTGATCTCATTGATATGGATCCATCTCCTTCATCTTCAGTTGATGATGAAAATGGGGGAGATGTGCAGCCACCTATTGAAGAAGTGGAGATGATGCTAATCCTAATGAAGTTGAGCCAGAAATTGAGGAAGAGCATCCAACTCAAGAACCGCCACCACAACTTGAGTTAAGAAAATCTACAAGGGACCGACAACCTTCAAGAAAGTATTCTCCCAATGAATTTGTGTTGATTTCCGATCAAGGGGAGCCGGAGAGCTACCAAGAAGCAATTGAGCATGCAAAGAAAGATGATTGGAAAAAGGCCATAGAAGAGGAGATGAATTCCTTACTTGAAAATCACACCTATGATTTAGTGAAGTTGCCTAAAGGGAGGAAAATTCTGAAAAATAAGTGGGTTTTCAAATTGAAGAATGATAGCAAGAATCTGAGGTACAAGGCACGTCTTGTTGTGAAAGGCTTTGGGCAAAAGAAAGGTATTGACTTTGACGAGATTTTCTCACCGGTTGTAAAGATGTCTTCTATTCGGGTTGTACTTGGCATGGCTGCAAGTATGAACCTTGAAGTTGAGCAACTTGATGTGAAGACCGCATTTCTTCATGGTGATCTTGAAGAAGAAATTTACATGGAGCAACCAGAAGGTTTTGTAGAGAAAGGGAAAGAGAAATTTGTTTGCAAATTGAAGAAAAGTTTGTATGGCCTCAAGCAAGCTCCACGGCAATGGTACAAAAAATTTGACTCTTTCATGATGAATAATGGTTTTTCTAAAACCACTTCGGACCATTGTGTGTTTGTGAAAAATTTCCCGGATGGCAAATTTATTATTCTTTTGCTTTATGTTGATGACATGTTAATTGTGGGTCAAGATTCTACCATGATTAACAGGTTGAAATTGGAGTTGAGCAAGTCTTTTGCTATGAAAGATTGGGACTGGCAAAGCAAATACTTGGTATGAAAATTGTTCGTGATCGCAAAAAGGGGCTGATTTGGTTGTCTCAAGAGAGCTACATTGAGAAAGTTCTTGAGAGATTCAACATGGATAAAGCAAAGCCGGTTGGTTGTCCACTTGCGGGTCACTTCAAACTTAGTTCGAATCAATGTCTACAAGTGAGAAAGACAAAGAAGAGATGTTGAAAGTTCCTTATGCTTCAGCAGTTGGTTCATTGATGTACGCCATGGTTTGTACAAGGCCGGATATTGCTCACGCAGTTGGTGTGGTGAGTCGTTTTCTCTCTAATCCGGGTAAAGAACATTGGGCAGCGGTAAAATGGATTCTAAGATATCTTCGAGGGACTTCGAAGGTGTGTTTGTGTTTTGGGGATGGTAAGCCGATGCTTGATGGGTTCACAGATTCTGACATGGCCGGTGATATTGATTCTAGGAAATCTACTTCAGGGTATTTGATGACTTTTGCAGGGGGAGCTGTGGCATGGCAATCTAAATTACAAAAATGTGTTGCTCTCTCAACTACCGAAGCTGAATTTATTGCCATTACAGAAGCTTGCAAAGAAGAGTTATGGTTGAAGAAATTTTTGCAAGAGTTGGGTTTGAAGCAAGAAAGGTATGTGCTTCATTGTGATAGTCAAAGTGCTATTCACTTGAGTAAAAATTCTACTTTTCATTCGAGATCGAAACACATTGATGTGAGATACCATTGGATTCGTGATGTGTTAGACTCGAAATTGTTACAACTCGAAAAGGTTCACACAGATGATAATATCTCGGATATGTTGACAAAGACTTTGTCGAGGGACAAACATTTAAAGTGTCGAACTTTGGCGGGTATGGTTGATGTCTCCACCTAAGTCGGTAGGGGGAGAATTGTTGGGTATACCTCCTTATTGGAGTGTGGAACCCAATTGGTTTTAGAAAAAAAGTTTTAATTTGACTTGGTTTAGGTATAATATATTTTTATATATTATATTTGTGGAGGCCCAATTCAATTTGGATACAATTAGGGTTTGATTACAAAACCCTAGATTCACAATATATATATATATATATATTGTTTGGTTCTTCAAAAAGTGTGTGGCGGCTACAACATATTTAATTATTTGGTGAGCTTGGTTTTAGTGGATGGTGCAGCAGGTTTTGATCAAAATTTTGTGGGTTCTTTGTGAGTAATTTTGATGCTGTTACAGTCTCTGTTTTGAAGATAGTTTGGTTCGTTATTTTGGCTCTTCTACAACTTTAGTTCTGAAGATTTTGGTTCATCTATTTGGTGAGGTCTTTCCTCTTATTTATTTGTGATTATTTGGAATTCACCTAAGGGTGGTTTTGTGAGACCATTAGTGTCTCGTTTGTAATCGTTTGAAACTTATTTGGTTGATAGTGGAATCGGATTTCGATCCCGTGGACGTACCTCACATTGAGGGAACCACGTAAAAATTCTTGTATTGCCTTTGATTTAATTTTTCCGCATTAATTTTTATTCCCATTGATTGATTTACTTGTGGGAAATCACATCGATTTTCCCTAACAATCTTAAACAATCCAAAGATTACTAGAATCTTAAGTTCGTTATTCCTTGCAGTTTATTTACACATCACAGTTTATAAAACCACTTGTTTACATCGTCTGACTAAATATAATGAACGATACTTACATGTTCCTCTTAATTTTGCCAAATGATTTAACTTCTCTCTCTCATCAAGCTCTTCTGGTCAACTGTTCCTTCGACGTGCTCTCAAATATCTTGTCAGCATTTCCAACCTCAAATCCATCTCGCCTATGGAACTCCTTCACCTATGCAAGTTGACAACGCAAGCAATTAAAAATAGTACAACATAAATACAAAACATATGCAAACATTATTATGGCATATACAAATACGCAAACATGTCTAAGAAGGATTAGAGTACTAAGCAAAGCTCCCAAGGATATCGATTGAATATCTTGATTAATGACAGTTTCATGAAGTTAATACCAAGAAGAATGCACCATTATTATACATGTGGGATATTATGTAATCTTGAATTGAGTAGAATTGTCTTTTAAAAATGAAGAGTCGCTAACCTCTTTTTCGGGTAAATTCTTGAACTGTGGTAGTATGAGGCGCTCAGCGAACTCAATGTATGAACAAGGGACAGACTCTGTGATGCCATCAGAAAAACAGAACGAGACTGAATCTGCCACAGTCGAACTTTGCAGCAGCATTCCATCAGGGCTCACTAACAATAAAAGAAATATAAAGTTGTAAGCTATCAGCACCATACTCAAAAGAACCAAATTAAGGGGAAAAAATATATGATGTTATAAAAATTAAAAAAAAATTGATATGGGCATGATTAGAAATGAGTAAATAACACAAACTACTAGATTTATCCCCTGTCAAGAAAAGTTAGCTCAAAATATCAGCAGGAAACTTCACGCTTTCTATAGAACCATCACATTTATTCAAGTTCAAAAATAGTTGTTCATGATGAAAAGAACCAAAAAGGATTACACAAATCATTTCAGATCTTGCAGAAACATTATTGTTGTCCAAAAAAAAAAACCCCACCAAATGTGTAACCAATGAGCATAATCTTACATGAAACACTTCCAATCCACATTAGATTTCAGGTATCACAGAAATAACTGAGTCTATCCTAAAGAGAGAAAATTATTTGAGATCTCCCTCAAGAATTTTTAATCATCTCAAAACATTTGACACTCACAGTTCTGGAAACTGAATCAATTACAGTCAAGCAAGTCACAAAACCAATTTCCAAATCTACTTTTCCCAAGTGAAGCCTTGATTCTTATCCTCAAAAACAGGAGATAGAACAACATTATCATGCACATGTGGTTATCTTCATTTGATATTAATAAAGCTTTTGTTTAGAAGAGCCCTTGCTATCCTATTTAGTTGCTGCCATCATGCCACATGATGAAGATTTACTGTTGCATCAACTAAATGACTAGATACAGATACCAACAACTAGCATTATATTATTGGGATTTACCTGCAATAGAGACAAATATATATATATATATATTACAAGTATAACTCTGTATCAGGATTGAATAGCAACAAAATAAGTTGGAGGCAAGTAAGAAGTTATTTATCACAAACCCTTTAGAACACCTCCTTCAGAGTTCAACTTGAACCCACTCTCCTCAATAAATTGGTTGAGGCTTTTGATATTCCTCAATTGAGATTTCAGATGATGCGTGGATATAGTGACATGATTAACTGCATAACCATTGACAAGAGTCCAGGCAGCGTATTCACTTTCCCTGAAAATACATAAATCAAACAGTAACAGTTGTCCCCATTTGATGGGATTAAGGCTTGGTTTGGTTTAAACAGTAACAGTTGTAGAATGACTGATGTCATAATTAATCCTGCTAGTATAAAGTTCCAAACTAAATTTACGCAACTAATCCAGTGACAGAACAAGACCACAACAAAGTAACGAAATTTTGGATTATTGACTTTGGAATCCCTTCCACTGGGAGATATACAAAAAATTGTTAACATAAACATGTAGACACACATCAACAGATAAATGAAAATTATATACCTAGCCAATTGTTGGAATTCAGAATATAAGGGCTTTTCCCATGTCAAAGAGCCCAGTGCACTTGCAAGAGCTGCATGTTTGTTTCCGCGACCTGATATTTCGGTGTATTTTCTAATTATTTCCTGCATGTAGGAAGCAACAATTAAGTATAATGTACATGGAAAAAAAAAAGATCACTTGAAAGGAGAAAAGGATTGCATCATACCAATTAGGTAACAAAAATGAAAGCAAGGAAAGACCATAGAGGTTAGAATGAGCTGAAAATTAAATATGATGGCTAGTAGAGTCTTCTGTACCCCTCTCAATCTTAATGTTATCTGCTTAAGTTAGACAAGCAATAGCTTACCTCACTAGAGATAGTTGACCATTGGAAGATATTCTAACTAGAACAGATCTCACTCTATAACAAAATCCTATTTAAAATATAAAATAAAATAAAAAAAATCATATCTATCTTATATTTTGAATGGACAAGAAAACAATAAAGGTTCATATTACATCACACAACAGATATAACTATGGACACATTTCATAGCAACAGTATAGATATCATTCATTTCAACCTAAAAGTTTGCCATATTTAAACCCCTTGATGATCAATTGTCATCCCCACATAATTGGGACAAAATGATTAGTTTGGTTTAGTTATGATCAACAGTCGTGTTCAATGAGTCTACAAAGATAGGTTGGACAGATAGTGATTAATATATATCATAATCAGATTTGACTGGTCAAAAACAATTAGTATTCAGCAAAAACCTAATTCAGATGGCATCAATACCAAACTAACTAAAACCATAAAACAGTTGCTTTTTGCCCATTTCAATGCATGACATAGAACATCTTCATTGGGCAAGTGTAAGAACTCAAAAGAAAAGTAGGTCAAACCTCTTTTGACTGAAAAGCTTCCTTCAATGTTTCCAAGGGACTCACAAAGACCAAATAGCATTGCCCAAATCAACATGAATATCCAAAAAAACAAGTTCTACCAAACTGAAACTGTTACAAAATAAATAAATAAAAGAGATTGTAGGAAATTAATGTATAGATATTATTGATTGATGTCTAATGTTCTTACAAGAGCTCTCTTTTATAGAGAGAAATGGGATACAATGGAGCCATAATGGAGCACTATACCATAATGGATCACTAACTATATCACTAATTATATGGGGCACTAACTATAGCACTAACTAATGGAGCACTAACTAATGTTGAGTAGGTGGAGTATTTGTAGGTGGAGTAGGTAGAAATTGTAGGTGGAGTAGGTAGAAATTGTTACATAGAAATTGTTACATTCAACAGCCCCCCTCAAACTCAAGGGGGTTAGGAACTAACCAACTTGAGTTTGGAGAGAGTAACAAAACAGGAAAAAATAATCTGACAAATAAAATAAAAGTGGATAGGAGACACTGTATGGTCGTGTCAGACCGTTGTAGAAGACCGTATGGTTATGGCAGACCAAGGTAGAAGACAGTTTATGGGGTCATGTCGGACCGTTGTAGAAGATAGTTTATGGGGTCATATCGGACCGATGTAGAAAACAGTTTACGGGGTCATGTCGGACCGTTGTAGAAAACAGTTTACGGGGTCATGTCGGACCGTTGTAGAAAACAGTTTACGAGGTCATGTCGGACCGTTGTAGAAGACACTATATGGCTGTGTCGAACCGTTGTAGCAGATAACCGAAATCAATGTCGGGACAGTTTACCGGGTCTTGTCGGACCCCTATAGGAGCTAACCGGAATCAATGTCGGGACAGTTTACAGAGTCTTGTCGGACCCATATAGAAGCTAACCGGAATCAAAGTCGGGACAGTTTACAGAGTCTTGTCGGACCCATATAGAAGCTAACCGGAATCAAAGTCGGGACAGTTTACAGAGTCTTGTCGGACCCATAAAAGTCGCACCCTCAAAAGGCGTGCCCAATCTTATCAAAAGGCGTGCCATCAAAAGACGTGCCCTCAAAAAGTGTGCCATCAAAAGGCGTGCCATCAAAAGACGTGCCCGACAGCCATCAAAAGTCGAGCCATCAAAAGGCGCGCCGATTTGTCGTCTGGCGTTGAGAGGCGCGTGATACGCGTGTCTGCCTTGTCTATTTAAACCAAGGCGAGGCAGCCGCTGATGCATAACAAACCAGCTGAAAAACCTCTGAGAAACACTTCGTTGTCTGGAGAGAGATATTCTGTAACTCTATTGCCCAGAAAATGGACTCTTCTTCCCGTTCCGCTACCCAGAACATAGCCTCTTCTTCCAGGGGTCTGCTCACTCTCTTTCCCGACCTCAATGAGTGCACAAGAGAGATAACCGGGGCAGTTGCCCTTGAACTGCAACCAAGCGCCCCTGGACCAAGCCCCCCTGGTTTTGCGCCGTTGAACTATCCGATGGTGTCAGTGGAGCAGATAATGGCTGCTCAATCTGATATTGAGGCCAATTATTATACATTAAGGTCGTGTGTTGAGACCATGACGGCGGTCAACAACCTGTCGCACCGGCTTCAGAGTAGAACAAATGAGGTGCAGCAGGTAAAAGCCCAACTGGCTCTGCTCCAGCGCATGTATACGGATGCCCGAGCAGAGATATGTGTGCTGAAGGCAGAAAACAAGGAACTGAAGCGGAAGGCCACCGTGATGCTCAGATTTGGAGGTCCGCCATATGTGACAGTTGAGGAGCAACAGGAAGTGAACGTGCTCGGCGGCGTGGGAAACACAGAGGCAGCACCGGCAAGGGACGCCCAAGACAAAGGCAAAAAGAAGAGAACAGCTGAAGAGGTGAAAAAGTAAGGCTGGTTGATGTGGTGGTTGTAGGTTGGAGATTGTTTGGTTTTTTTTTTTTTTTTTTTTTTTTTTTTTATGTAAAATGGTGATCGAGTTTGATCCCTGGCATGAATAAAATAAAGTTGGTGTGCAAATCTGATGTGAAAGAAAAATAAAGAAAGAAATAATGTGAAAGAAAATATATTGAGAAATCAAAACGAAAGGTGGAGAGTGGTTGACATGGTTTTTGGGGCCCACGGTTTTGGTCCACGGACGGCCCACTCCAATTCACATTGACCATTACCCAGAAAATATCACCATTCCACAAAATTTAAAGTGAATAGCACTGATGCTTTTGTTACCCCACAGAACAAAATTCAGCACAGTGAGGATAACAAAACAAATTCCTGGGAAGAAGCATGCAACCAACCAGGCAACTGACCTCCAACCATCTGAAGTCCCCTTGATCGTTCTCCATAAACGTACACCAGCATAACCAGCAAAAGTCCCCAGGAAAAGATAAAGAATTATCATACCTGTCAACAACATTCCTCGAGAAGCTGGTGAAATGAAGCCAAAGGCAGCAAATACAATAGTAACAATAGCCATCCCGCTGATCTGAACCCCATCTCCAATCATCACAGAGAGTAGCTTTGAGTGATTTGGTTTTCTGAACACATCGCCAACGACAAGCTTCCAGCCTGAAAGCTCCTCATTCATCTGTGCTTGAGCTTCTTTGTCCAATTCCTCGTACCTTGCCAAATCCCTTCTGACTGTTCGTAAAAATATAACAAAAACAATACCAGCTAAGAAAAGGATCACCATTAGTGAATTGAGGATCGAATACCAGTGGACTCGAGCACCTTCCATTTTCAGGTAAGCATCCCATCGAGATGGCCATGATCAGTGAATAACCAATATAAAGTATAGCTGACACAGGTCCACTCAAGCTCTTGAGATCAAAAACCAAGTAATTGATCGAGTACAGGAACACATAAAGAGCAACGGAACCTGAAGCATAGAATGCTTGCCAGAGAACATGCTGGCAGCTTTGCTAGGCAACCTTGTCAGCTCTGGAGTTAACTTCTCAGCTGACTTTTCAGGTGATTGGAAGTTCTTGTTGAAATTCCCCGACTCCTTGAAGAGCTGATCAAAGTGAGGCTTACAATATAGAACACCTTCCATTGAGGAGTAATTGCTCAGCTTGAGCGTTCCTTTGCAGTGACTACACTTAAAGCATGACTTGTGATAAGAAACTCCATCTGCAGACAACAACTCAACTTGATAAACAGTCTTCTCACAGGCCTTGCACTTCTGCTGTGTGCCGGTGAAAGACATAATAATGAACAAACGTACTTGCTTGCCTCAAGATAGTCAGAAACTGTCGATCTGGGAGCTTCTTGGAAACACAACTCTCGATCAAAGTCAAGAATTCGAACCAAAGACAATTGCCGATGCGAAAAATGGAGACCTTTTTTACAGCCGAAGCTGTGTGTGTAGAGAGAGAGAGATGAGCTGGGAACACCAAAAAGCGATGGAGAGATACTAGCTCCAAATAGAGGGGCTGAGGTTGTTCCAAAAAATAGGTTGGGAAGATGTTGTCCCAGATGGGTTTGTAGAGAATAAAAAACTAGAACTAAACACAGAAGGGGATGATCCAAATATAGGTGAACTTGATGTGTATTGATAGAGATTACAGCGGAATAGGTTGAGGTCCGGCGGACGGCCAAGGCAAGGTTGCCGTCCGCCGGTAAGGCGAAGAACACCAAGAGCTTAACCTATAGCTCTGATACCATGTAGGAAATTAATGTATAGATATTATTGATTGATGTCTAATGTTCTTACAAGAGCTCTCTTTTATAGAGAGAAATGGGATACAATGGAGCCATAATGGAGCACTATACCATAATGGATCACTAACTATATCACTAATTATATGGGGCACTAACTATAGCACTAACTAATGGAGCACTAACTAATGTTGAGTAGGTGGAGTATTTGTAGGTGGAGTAGGTAGAAATTGTAGGTGGAGTAGGTAGAAATTGTTACATTCAACAGAGATAATCATATGACCAACTTCACTTACAGATATAATATGACACCAAAAAAAAATATTAAAATCACATATTATTCTGAGATTATCATAACTATCTCTTATGCACTTAGCGACAGTATGAAACTCAGCTATCAGTTAACCAAGAAAAGTCTCAACAATAAACCTGAGCTTGAGGACTCATTTGATCTACAAGCAATTCTGATATAAATATTCTAGGCAAAGGACCATTAACACCACTGCCACCATCAGAAACTGGAAGGCTGGGAGGAGAAAACCAGAGAGCTTTTAACTTCTTCGCTGGAAATCTCAACTCTTCCCGTTGAGTATAACCAAAATCCAGAAAAAAGTTTGCCATAGAACTAATGCCATAACCATTCACCTGTAAAAGGAGGGTAAAGGGAACATTAAACATCAAAGATGTACAACAATATCTCCTAACAAAACCATAGAATTGGAAACTATGACCCCGCTTGATGAAGCTTATGGGGGGTGCTTGCGGTTTTTTTTTTTCATTTTGGGAGTCTGTGACAGAATGTTCGGTGCAGCTTCCATTTACAACTTATGAGGCAAAATTGCTTACTAAAAAGTTATTATTGGAAAGCTAGGAAAAGAGTGCTTTTAGGTTCTGTATTTAGATTATTAGTTTTTGGCTCGCAAGAAGTTGCATTGAACGGGACCTACATACTGAAGGCAGAACTTTGGAGAAAAAGCACAAGTGAAGAATAGATAAAGAGGAAATATATATATATACTTTACACATGTTTGCACATACATTTATGATACCGACGACATGATTGTTTAACATTTGTTTGCTTTGTAAAAAGTCTTCAATATGGTGAATTATAACAACAGTGCAGTGAATTAACAAAAACAAAGACCACAACATGAGACAGAATTAACCCTAACTAAAAGAATGCACAAAAATGAGAACAATTATACCCCAAATGTCCTAAACGCGAGATGATCATAGCATATTTGATTATTATCAACTGAATGAACACGCTCCAAGATGGCTTTAGCAGTGGGATTCCTATTTAAATACACACTTTCCATACTTGCCAACACACTCCTAAAGAATGATTCACCTCCCTGCAAGAACACGGATTATCCACAAGAACTTTATCAATACCACAATAATAGAACAATAACATCATCACAAGCAACTAAGTATAGATTGAAAACATGTTTAATTGTTAAAACTTAAAATACAACTAATATATTTTGAGGTCTAATGGTATATCAATGTTTCATTCTTAGTACAAATGTTAGGTTATTGCCTCCAAAAAAAATCATTTAGACTAGCCTAGGATGTATATTTTTAGATTCTAACCACAAACTGTTCCATTTCCAAGTTGCATTGTTTATTGACTAATGCTTATGGTGACTGCATTGAGAGCACTATTGATCATTTGCACATATACCTGAATAGTACTGCTTGCAAAGAAATGAAAAACTATATCAAGTTGATCACTAGAAAACACTGATTTTAAATTCTCCAATTCATGTATAAAGTTGGTGAAACCTAAACTGGGATCAAGTGGTGTTTAATAAAACTAAAAACTGAAATTAAGTACTGAAAACTTAATATTGAATTTTTTAATCTCAAAATTGGTTTGGTATGTACTGAAATTTAATCAAGTTGTTTGCTATGTATTATGTACCATAAGCTAAAATTTGAAATTTATATTAAATTACTAATTTTCTCTTCCACTCTTTATATTATGTGGTGGATTAGTAGTGACCTATGAAGCATGGGTGTTGGTACGGATATGGGTACAAGTATGATACGGGTATATTGATACGCTAAAATCTAAAAAAATTAAGGTACGGGTATAGCTAGGGTACGGCTAGGGTACGGCTAGGGTACGTTAAATATTTATTTATTTATTAAATTTATAGCTACACATCCTACCTACAAATCAAAGTTCAAAACAATAGCTATAAAGTGAAATTATAAAACTCAAAATAAATCAATATTCAACAATACAAATACAATACTATACAACAATAAGTGGAAGAGGGCAAAGTTACTCAATAATAGTGTAAAGAGTTGGTGGTTCCAAATTATACAAATTTTTTGATGATTAAAGAGAAATAAGGCTGTAGACTTGCATCAAATTCCAACTTCTGAAAAAAATAAAAATAAAAAAATAAAATTAGTTGTTGTGGGGTACCCATGGAGTACCCACCGCGTACCCAACTTCCCCAAATCATATATGACGTATCCTATACGTATACGGTGTACCCGGCACGTATACCCGCACTCGGTAATTACTCAATACTTGTACCACAACATTTTAGGAGTACCTGTACTTTATAGGTAGTGACATAGTGATAATAGCTATGTGATGGTAACGGTAGCAACGGTAGTGGTAGGATAATGGTGGCAACGAGATGGTGGTTACAAAGTAGCGGCAGGAGTGGTGGTAGAGGGGAGGTAGTGGTGGTGGGTGATGGTGGTGGTGGTGGTGGTGGTAATAGTGGCTATGGTGATGGTGGTAAGTGGCAACAGTTGCAATTGTGGCAGCGGTAGTGGATGCGATTGGGTGGCAATGATGATGATTGTGGTGGTGGTGGGGTAGTGGTGACGGTGGTAGTGCTGGCAGTGGAGGGGTGATGGCAGTACACCTCAATAGTGGCATAAACATAATCAATTAAATATTTAACATTTTATATTAAGAAGAAGCCTATCACTTAAAATTTTAGTTTATTTTAAAAATATTTCTTAACTTCTCAGGTAAAATGAATTGTGATTATAAGACACATTTAATTGATTTTTATTTAATCCATTCAGTTTTAAGTACTGAATTATCCAACAGCCTAAAGATTGATCAAGATTTATATTTTATACAAATAAAATTTGGCCAAAATATTTGCATATTTAGCCAAGCTTAGGAATTTGGGAGGAAAGAAAACCTTTTTAATACCTAAGTACTAGTTTGGCTGAAAATTTAGCCAAAGAACATAAAAAAACTCAAAGATTCAGGTTTTCAAATAGGCCGTGAAGTCAAAATTTGGGAAATTTTTGTATTTGGATTAACAAAAACAAGCTCATAAAAAAATCTAACCAAAAAAAAAAATGGCAGATGAGCCTTGTTTGATGCAGGTGCTTATGAAAAATGACTTAAATTTCAGAAATACCCAAACAACACACAATCGTATCTAGTTTAAATATCATATGGAAATAATAGATTCACCTTGATGTATAATTATCATCCAAACAACACATAAAACGCATATGGTTTCGATTTCACTTTCAGGATCACAAAATCAAATTGAAAAACGCAAATCAAAACTACAGGGGAGAAGAGTACCCGAAAAGGAGAGTGTTGTTGTTGTTGAGGTCCATCGTCGGCTTTAGAAGCAGAGACGATTGTGAGATTTCGGTTTCCATTGGGAATCGAATTCGCAGGGAATACGCTTTTCAAGGAAATGAAATTCTTTGATTTGGTTGAGAGGAGAGCAGAGGAAGAAGAAGAAGAAGAATAGGAGGAGAGAGAAGAGTATTTGGTGAAAGAAGATGAAAGTCTCATGGTTTCCATTAATTTTTGATCGTCTTTTTTGTTTGTTGATCAGAACCAGAAATGCAAAACAAACACGCGAATCCTCAACTGCACTACTCAGCTCAATGGCGTGGTGGACTGTACTTTTACACTTTGATTGACGGACGGATTTGGGAACAATTTGGAAACGAAAAAGGAACTAGGTGAAATACGGTTTATCATTCTCTTCGTAAATTCTTTCTCAAATTTCGAACCAAATACTGTTAAACAAAACAGGATCCTAATTTTTGTGGCTCAAATGGTTTGAATTTGTCAAAATGATATTGAGTATAAAATAATATTAAAATTGTCAAAACGATATCATTTTGATAATTTTAAACCATTTAAACCACAAAAATTAGGGCCCCAAACATTTTTCTAAACAAAATTAAAGAATCCCATCCAGTAAAAGTCTATGGCATATGCCGCTCAAAGGGCATGTAGTATCTGTAATGGGATTTCTAACCATAAAGCTCCAAATATCTTAATTTTAATTTTTCAATTTAAAAAAAAAAAAAATTAGTATTTATTGATTTTTCCCATCAATAAATTTTTTTGACTTTTTTCATATTTATTATGTACTATTTTTAACTTTTTTCATACATTACAATTAGTGATAAGATTATTAAATTATTTTTATAAAAACTCTAAAAACAATAATTTTTATATTAAAAAAATATCTAAAATAACTATAAATTCTTATTAAAAAGTAATATGTTGCAATTGCGAAAAAAAAGAAAAAAAATTACACTGTAAAAAATAGTTTGTATATTAAAAAAAATATCTAAAACAAATATAAATTCTTATTAAAAAATAATATGTTTCAATTGCGAAAAAAAGAAAAAAAAATTACACCGTAAAAAAATAATTTGTATAGTAAAAAAAGGGCTATTTTTTGATAAATTCTATTTGTAACTGTTTTATTCCATAAAACCCAAACTATTTTTGAATATTTCATTAGGTCCGTTAATTGTAAAAGAACGAAATAACCCTCCCTTCACTTCTCCCGCGTCTAATCGATTCTGAAAACAAACCCATTCCGATTCCATCTATTCAATCCACAAAATTTCCCAAACAAAATCTCATCGTCAACCCCAAATTCACATCGCGTCACCGTAACCCTAGATTCACATCGTCTCACCATCGTCGTCGTCCACCGTCCATTGTCGTTGGCCACTGCTATTCTTCTTCATCTCACTGCTGCGAAGGTTTACATCGGAAGGAGGGTGGTTCGTTGTTCCAAAATTCCCGTCGATCGACTGAGTGTATTCCATCGATTGAGTGTGGTCCATAGATTTCCATACCCACCTACCATGAGGAACAAAAGTAAGCAATATCATTCCACCTTCTGTTTTTCAATCATAATGTGATCACCGATATATATATTTACATTACCGTATTACTGTTGTTGTTTTTGAATTTGATTTTGTAAACATCAGTGATGTGAACTTTCACATTAATGTTCATTAATAGATAAACTCACAGTAGTAGACACTGGTGTGAACATTCACATCAGTATATAATAATGAGAATGTTCACATTACTGTCATTGTTGATGTTATTGATTGTTGATGTCCATAGAACCCCCAATCTTCACCCAAAAATGTGATGGAATATGATGTAAATATTCACATTGTGACATCAATGTCAGACTTGTTGGTGTTGTTGGGTGTTGTTGGTTCCACCCTCTGTTTTTCAGCCAATTATAACATAATGTGATCACCAATGTATATATTTACATCGCCGTAATACTATTGTTGTTTTTAGAATTGATTTTGTAAACATTGATGATGTGAACATTCACAGTACTGTTCATTAATGGATAAACTCACATTAGTAGACACTGGTGTGAACATTCACATCAATGTATAATAATGTGAATGTTGACATTACTGTCATTGTTGATATTGTTGATTGTTGATGTCCATAGAACCCCCAATCTTCACTCAACAATGTGATGGAATATGATGTAAATATTCACATTGTGACATCAATGTTAGACTTGCTGGTGTTGTTGGTTCCACCCTCTGTTTTTCAGCCAATTATAACATAATATGATCACCAATGTATATATTTATATTGTCCTATAACTATTGTTGTTTTTGGAATTGATTTTGTAAACATCGATGATGTGAACATTCACAATACTGTTCATTACCGGATAAACTGACATTAATAGACACTGATGTGAACATTCACATCAGTGTATAATAATGTGAATGTTCACATTACTGTTAATTTCTCAATCAGTCATATTATGTTGTTATTTACATTACATTCTGAACATAATGTTAATATTCACATTGTAACATTATAAACATAATTTTAATATCTACATTGTGAATATAATGTTAATATTCACATTGTCACATTCACATTGAATATTCACACCATATATTTGGCTGTGAACATTCACATTCAAACATATAAGTATAATGATGTGAAGATTAATATCACGTATACATCATGTTAGTTTAATAATTATAATGTGTGACTGTTGTCACCTCTTCATGTGAATTTTGGTTTGTCATGTGGTATCACCTCTTCATCTGAATATTTGCACCAGCTATTCACATACTATTTCACCATCACAATCCCATTATTCTCATGGCATACTATTTACACTTATTATCACTATTCATTTGTAAACAGTAATATTAAATATGTTCTTATTTGAACAAACAGGTCTTCCCTGTAGATTTGATGGCAAAAGAAAGAGAGAGGAATCGCGTGCTAAAGGCAAACTCGATCAAACAGCTAGTCCCGAACAAGTGAACATGAAACAGGTCAACTACTGGTCAAATATCACTGGATTGGTGAAACTATTGAAGGCTACAAAATTTACAAATGGTCAATTGAATTACCTTAGGAAAACACCATTTTGGCCCTTATTTGATTGTTTGATCAGTAATGAAGTCGACCTCAACCATTGCATGAAATACGATGATGTCATTGTACGTATAGTACTAACATTCAAGCCAACTAGTGGGAGGTTTTACATCGAGGACAAGAGCATTCAGATTTTTAAAAGTGATGTATCACTTATTTTTGGGGTGGATTGCAGCACCAAGCCAATAGACCTCTCTTATAGTGCAAAACAAACTGCCGGCATCATACACCGAATGTGCAAGGATGTTAGTCGGTTAAGTGCTGCAAAAATACGTGAAATTCTGAACGAAACATTGAACGGCAAAAAGAAACAAGACAATGAAGAGGTTGCAAGATTAGTTTACATGTATGCATGGGTCAAACTGTTCTTTTCCACGTCCGGAGAAACAATTGGATGGGTATTCTACTCATATATGGACCCATTAGACAACATGATCAAGTAGGACTGGGCTGAGAGCATCCGGGCAACCCTGATGGGGTTAGTGGGCCAAAATTGGGAAAAACCAGGACGAGTCACCGGATGTGTTATGTTGCTAATGGTAAATCTCATAAATCTTATTCTATATTTAATATGAACATTTACGAGGTCTGTCCACTCATATTGTCAGCAAAACAAATGTGACATACACATTGGTACGGACTGGTGGCAAGGTTGCCATAAGAGCACACTGATGTGAATGTTCACGATAGTGTGATTCACATTAGTGTGGAATGTTAGGAACATTCACATCAATGTGTATTGATATAAACATTGACACCAGTGTTTTGCTCATGTTAGCACCAAAACAAATGTGGAACACACATTACTAGGCAATGGTGTGGAAGTTGACATTAGTGATGTGAACATTCACATTACTGTTCAGTAATGGATAAACACACATTAGTAGACACTGGTGTAAACATTCACATCAGTGTTTATTGATTTGAATGTTCGCATTACTGTTAATTTCTCAATTAGTCATATTATGTTGTTGTTTACATCAATGTGTATTGATGTAAACATTGACACCAATGTTTTTCTCATGTTAGCACCAAAACAAATGTGGAACATGCATTATTAGGCAATGGTGTGGGAGTTGACATCAATGATGTGAATATTCACATTACTGTTCAGTAATGGATAAACACACATTACTAGCTACTGGTGTAAACATTCACATCAGTGTTAATTGATGTGAACATTCACATTACTGATGTTTGTTATTTGTTTCAGTACTGGTTGTGTGAGCATACAACAATCTTACAACCCCGCAACCCTAATGCCATTCTGCGGTGTGTGAAGTGGGACCTCATAGCCTTACATACCAATATGAAGTCCATATCTTTGGCGAAGCTTGGTTTAAATGAGATAGAAGTACAACCAAAAATGTTGTGTCCATTCACATAGTGAGACAAGGAACTATATAACTAACATAATGTCTCCAACTCTAGGTATATGGTGGCGAGCTGATGGTATCCCCAACTGAAGCAAAGATGTACCATCATACCAAATTGAATGTGGAGCCCAAACCTGAGGTTTTGTCGAGTGCACCAACAAAGCAAGATGAAAGCAATGATGATGAAAGCAAAGACAATCAAGGAAGTAACGATAGCGATCGAATTTCTGCCGATGCAATGGACCTAAATGATGTTGAACATGACATCAACACCAGCTTTAACACCCCCAATGCTGAAAGAGGTATCATCATAGCACAACCAAGTGAGCCGGACATTGTAGATGTACTTATAAAAGAAAACCAAAAAGCTTGGGGTCTCGTACGACAATGGGAAGCAAAATACAAACAATTGGAAGAATCGTGGGAGTTAAGGGCAAGGTGATTGCTGCCTTTGAAGCCAAATTATTTGACAAATTGGACCCATCCAATATGGACATGGACATCAAGAATTGCATGGAGTGGAAAGATGCAGAAATTTAGCAGTTGACAAAATTGGTCATCAACCTGGAATGCGAAAAAACAATTCTTGAAGACCTTTATGATGATCAATCCGTCACATTATCACTCAAGTCGGAGCACAAAAGGCTCATGACAGCCTTAAGAAGCATCCCATTGCAGCATTGGAACACATTATCAGCCCACCATCGAGGGTAAAACGCATCAAGCAGAAGATAAGGAAAGAGCACCAGTTGGATGGGTTTGAATACCCCAACTTGCCTAGTAAAAGAAAGGGAAAGAGAGAGCTGAAGAGCAATCCCATGCAATTCAAATTGTACAAGATTTAAACAAACATCCATAAAAAAAGCACCCAACAAAGTACAAAAAGTTAACCTTGAACAACAAACTGAAGGTTTGGGCCAATATGAGCAAACTCAACAAGCAGAAGGTCCAAAATTTGCACAAGAACGACAGTGATGAGTAAGTGATCATACATATCCAGACTGAATTTATTTTTATGCTGATGTTAAGCTTCACATATGTACTTAGTAGATTAGATCATTTCATAAATGTGCAATGTTGACATTAACGTTTTCTGTAATCACAATGCACAGGTTGCTTGTGTGGCGAGGGGACTCAAAGATAACCACCACACTTTTGATTTTTTATGTTTGATGTTGATGAGAATGTTCACATAAACAGTATTTGATTTGTATGTTCAATAGATGTCAATATTCATCTCAACATTATATGCTTATAACTTAAATGATAGGCAGATGTGAATGTTAACAACAACATTATATGACAGGTGTGAACATTGGCATTGGCAGGTGTGAACATTGGCATTAACAGATGTGAACATTGACAGATGTGAACATTCACATCATTCACAATGAACATTATATGGTTATATTGTTAACTTAAATGATAGACATATATGAATGTCAACAACAACATAATAGGACAAGTCTGAACATTTACATTGGTGGATGTAAACATTCACATCATTTACATTGAACATTATATGCTTATATTGTTAACTTAAATGATAGACAGATGTGAATGTTAACAACAACATAAAATGACATGTCTAAACATTCACATTAACATATGTGAATATTAACATCATCCGCAGTGGACATTATATGCTTATTATATTGTTAACTTAAATGATAGCCAGATGTGAATGTTAACAACAACATAATATGACAGGTGTGAACATTCACATCTGTAATACATTGCATGACTGTTTGACAAATTAACAGATGTGAACATTCACATCATTCACATTGAACATTCATATAAATACTTGGTACATCATTGTATGCCCTTTGTGTGCAGAAAGTCATGCAAGAGTAAACCCCCCCCCCCAAAACAAGAGAAATAAACTGATTGATGCACATATCAAGGACTATCAAGGCCAGAGATACTTCATCTTCCCAATACACGACAACTTCCACTGGACGATTGTTGTATACGATGTGAAAGACAATATATGGAGGCATTATAACTCGCTACGACTAAGACCCAGCATACATGACCCATATACTGACAAAGCACAAATAGTGGTAAGTGGCTGACACATATAATACTTGTCATTATGTGTAATATTTGAACTTGGATGTATGCACTATGTTGCTTGGTGCCTAATATGAAATTTCATTGTTGGCAGAGGGACTACATCGAGGCTGTGGTGCGCAACATCGGACCATCATCACCATTATGGACCAAATTATCAGGCCAAAATACTTCGCAACTAATCATATCAATAGACATCTGTCCTCAGCAAGCATCAGATTCGTAAGCCTAAAATCAATTTGTACACATGTTCCACAACCATTACATACCTAAATTTCAAAATCTAACAAGAATTTTGCATTTTCAGGGTGGATTACGGGCCTGCAGTTTGTTACATCATGAGGGCGCATGTATACCGTGAAGAAATTGTTGATAGCCTAAATCGCTTTAAATGATGTCAAATAAGAGACTCATTAGTACATCTTTTTCTGAATCACAAAAAGACAGTGCAATGTGAAAACCTATAGGTGGGGGGTGTTCACCTATCACTGTTACCCAAAATTGTTATCCACATTTAAGACAATTTAGTGTCAATAGATTTGACATATTGGAGCAGATTAGCTTAATTGTAAATCAATTATATATCACTACTTGTACTGTTATTTTTCAGTCAATATATGTATATGTATTTTGAGGCCTATTTTGTGTTGGTCGTGCACATTGAGATTATATATATATATATATATTTTGACACATGACATGATGTGAATTTCCACATCACAGAATGAACATACACATTCTTATGTTTTAAAGCCCTACTATATGGATGTGAATATTGCTTAAAGTGTTATTGTAACATAATATGACAGGTGTGAATATGATATTTCTTAACACATAAGTCAATATTCACAGCTAATAATTTGATGATGTGAATATTTACATCGTAACTTTTGATTATGTAAATGGAAGCAATGATGTCAATATTCACACCACGCCCATGCATGCATCATAATATACATAAGAACATCTAATTTTTTCTAACAACAAACACTGACAATTACATTTTGTAATACATATATGAATATTCACATCTTCTGAGTTGATGATGTGAATGGTTACATTGATGTAAACATTCATATCATCTACTTTGATGCTGTCAACGGTAACAAGAATGTGAATATTCACACCACAGAAATGTTTAAAAGTTCAACCCATGTGCAATTATTCACATAATGTGATTATCTTACACAAGTGTGAATGTTAACATCATGTATTCATCCAAAACACAACAACAAAAATGTCAGATTGATACCTTAAAAAATTAAAAATAAAACACAAATCAAATACTAATGCATTATTATGTTTGCCAACGCAACACAATCTTATTACAACACAATGTTTGCCAACATAACACAATCTTATTTCAAAAATCAATATAACAATCCCATGTAAAACACAATGTTAAAATGAAAAAATGTACACCCTATATCGGCTCCTTGCATGATTTCTGATTGTGGCTTCCTAACTTATCACATCTCCCGCACCTTATTTGTTTTAGTTTCTCACCCCTTGATGGGATTCTATTCTTTTTCGACCTTCCGGGTGGTCTTTTCACAGTTGGTGGGTATATAGTGAAGTCCGTGGGATCGAAAGGCGGCTTTTTCACCGATGGTATAGGGAATATGGCACCCGAATAGGCTGCACGATATGTCTGTACATGAAAGTAATGTTCCACACAATCACTTTTCCTTTTGAATTTTATAATTAATTTTCAAGCATTCCCACTTCTCTTATGTAACTTTTTTATTAGCTACACTTTTACCAGTTAGTGTGGAAAACTCATCAATACGAAAATGCATAATCCAAGTATATGCACCCCAAAACAATAACATGTTCATCCAGTGCCAAATTGCTTTCCTTCTCAGTCCACATTTGATTTCCTTCAGTAATCTGTAACAATCATTTTAACACCTGAGCAAATAACTCTGCTTATGTAGTGATCCTTGAGATATAAAGCATGTAAATTAGCTATTTTTTCTCAAATTCAATATTAATTTTGGTGACAATATCACCATTCGCAATTGCTAATTATATATTTAATTGGATCTTTAGGCTATCTTCATGAATTTAATTCAATCTAACATATTCCGAGGCAAGAATCACAAACAGTAAAAAAATGGGCGCATGACAAAACATACTCCGAGGCAAGAATCACAAACGGTAAAAAAATGGGCGCATGACAAAAAGTGCTCACATTGCATAAAAGTTTCTAACTCATAAGTTTGTCTATAATGACTCTAGTTTAGATCTGGCCCGTTTATTGTTTTGGATCCGAATTTCCCTTGTCTTATTGGTTGTTCAACTCCTTTCCATCTTATTGTTGGTGGGGTTTGGTTATTGGAAGTTTTGGTTGAGTTTAAAACAAGTCGGGAGTCCATTTTCAAAGAGTTGATTGCCCAGAATTTTTCTTGTTCGCTCGAGCGACACTTCTTTCGCTCAAGTAGTCTTTTACAGTCTGTAAACTACTAAAAGTTTGACATCTACGCTCGAGTGACACTTCTGCGCTTGAGCGAACTTTTACAGGTCTGAACTAGTGGGAAGGATGTATTGTGCGCTCAAGCAACCATTCTTGCGCTTGAGTGGTGTCTTCGTTGTGTGTGGTCACTCAAGCAACCATTCCTGCGCTTAAGTGATCTATGCGTATATCAGCCCGAAAGAGGTCACTTTTGAGTTATTTTTCTCATCTCTCTCTCTCTCTAAAACACTCCAAAACCTAGATCTACTTACTCTCTCTCTAGAAATCATCTTTAAACCTCAAATACATCTTGATCCGTTGACTTCTACACCATAGTCCCTTTGATAGAAAGGTAGAGCTCACCTACAGCTTCGTTTTGATCAAAGCAAAATTGATTTTTGGCGTCGTCAAAGTTTCTTCACTCTCTCTTGTGTCTTCTAACTTTGAGGTAGGGATTATTTTTACTCTTGTTATGATTTTTAACTTAGTTATTTGATTTTCTAGATGAGATAGTGATTTGGGGATTTTTGGACAAAACCTAGGGTTTGGTTTTGAAATCAAAAGAAGGGTTTTCAAAAGGGGCTCTTGTATATGATTGTGGCTTGGTAAAAATGGTTGGATTGTGATAGATGGTAGATTTTACCCATGGAAATTGATTTTTAAAGAAAATGGGGTTTTGCCCTAAATTGTAAATCTTGGTTTTGTAAAGGAGAAATGGAATTAATGTTGGTTATATGAAATTGAAACGACGACGATGACGATGGTGGAGTTGGATATGAATTATCACTTATATTTAGAAATGTTGAAAAGTATATCTATGTTGAAAATTAATTATCTGTTTAGAGATATCTGTTTTGGGCTATCAGTGGAGGATAGCCATGATTGTTGTAGAACTAGCATGAGAATTAGGTGAATTGAAACTATCTTCTCATCCATTTGCATTGAGAATTATAACATATTTAACACATTGAAAATGTTGCTGTTTTGAGAAAAATTGGTGAATACCTTGGTAAATCTGGATAGGAGTGTAGTTGTGGTATTATGTTGGCCTGTGTGTCCTTAGTGAAAGTTTAGAAACCCACGCGGTTAGGTGTCGAGCCTTCTGGTTAATACCGACAAAAATGACAAATAGGTAGTGCTTGTAGCCTACGTACAGACACCTCCTAGAGATTCCAGTGTTGTATCCACCGCCCTGTTTTATATTGTAAAGAAAATGAATTCTTGAATTGTAACATAACCTAGCATTGTATGGTTTGGAAAAAGATATAACATGTTTTGACACGAACATTGCATATGCATCCACCTTATAACTTTGTTAAGGTTCATACATTGTGTTAGAGTATCTTTATTGGGTTTTGGCTCACCCTATGTAGAAAACTATTTTCAGGTGTTGATGATATGCCTCATCCAAGGCAATAGCTTGGAAGGACTTGGAGCCAAGAGCTTCTGTTTTCTTTTTTGTGTATTGTTGTATTTATTTTTGTACAAGCCTAGGGCTTTATTTGTATTGAGTTCAAACTCACTTTTGTTGTAACCAAACATTATCTTGGAAAGATGTAGCCTATAGGGCATTATTATATCTATTGAATCTTATTTAAAATCCTTTGTTTGTTATGACACATGCTATGGGCATTATTATATCTATTGAATCTTATTTAAAATCCTTCGTTTGTTATGACACATGCTATGGATTCAGGGTTAGGGCTTATGAATGTATCACTGCATGTATCACACTTTTGTAAAGAGATGAAATCTTATAATGGAAGAACATTATATCCAGGAATCTGTCATTTTTTTTTTTTTCATATCTATCGTGGGTTGATCTTATTATAATTATTTCGGGGCGTTACATTGTCCATGCACAAAATGATATTAACGGATTAAAATGACAAGGATACTACTAAAACTTTCTTGTATTACTAGGATAAAAGCCTCGTACATATTTACTTGGGCAAATTATTCACTGTGGATAAGACACTAACTTCAGCTTCAGTAATCAAAGTATCCTTTACAAGGAAGCCCTTAGAAGCATCATGGAGCTCAGTAAACGACAAGAACGAATGGTTACCCTAGCCAACAGATGTTGAAGCAGAGAAACATTTGGTGCCTGAAAAAGAATAGTTAGACAATTTTTTTTTAGATTACAAAATGACCTATTTAAATGAAAAGTGGAGTCTCATAGATATGACTTCTTCGAAGTTTGGTCAAACTTAAATTCCACTTAAAAATTTGTGTTTGTTTCTTGTATTTGTGAAGGGAAAAGATGAATAAAGGCATATTCATGTGCCAAAGGTACTTAATTAAGATCTTCCGATGAACAAAAAGTAGTAGAACTGTAATATCACCTGTAACTTCCACATGTTGGCCGTAAATTTGGTTCCTTATGCACAACTTGTATTTTGCATATGTTTTCCATTCAGAAGGAAAGCTTTTCAAATCATCTAACTCTAAATAGAGGGACAAACATTTACCCTTTCTTGTTGCCTATCCTTTCGGATAGAGTCGTACCCTCCTAATTAATTTCGTTAGAGAAAGTTATAACAAGCTGTTATTTTGATATTTCAATGTGCATATATTGTAATTTGAAAGCATAAAAAAATAAAACATAGCATACCATTTCTGATTTCCAATAGTGAAGACATTAGAATAATGAATTTTGGAAACTAGAGACGAGAATTTATCAATCTTCCAAGTGTAAGTAATGTCGAGTCCTTTTTTCAGTAAAGTTAGACACTCTCCTCTACTAGTACAATTCATAACAACAACTTCTGCTCCAAACATGCACGTGTCTCTGATGAGGTATCCATTAGCTGCATCGTTGAAAGTACCAAGTGAGAGTAATTAGGGAAAACCCAATTCAATTTTCATCAAATGAAAGTGTTTTACCTTCCCATTAACATCATCTCAGCATTATTCACGAAAAAAAAAAAATCATCTAAGCATTGGAATAGAATCACAAAAGTTTTAAGGAACCTTAAAGAAATTGAAATGAGATTGAATAGTTACTAAACAAACTACTTACCTTGGAAGGTCAAGTACTTGTCTTGAATATGATTATACACAAATAATTTGAAGCTCACATTGACCTCCCAACCAACAGGTAAATTACTTGTCTCTGCAATTAGCAAGTAAAGAGAGATGTGTCCTTTCCCTTTTCTTTGTTTATCGCCGTTTGGGTAGAGTGACAATTTCCTTGAAGTTCAACACAAAAAAGACCAAAACAAGAATCAATTTATTTGTATCTTGAGATATAAAACAAATGCTTACAAATAAAGAATATAAAACTCAAACCATTTGTAGCCATTGGCTTCAAAAATGTCTGATTCATAATTCTTCATTCCAACATCTAACAGTAATTGTGAGAGCAGTGAGGATGACTCAATCTTGAGAATGTAGTGAGCTGGTGGTATATCTCTTAGTGATCTTGTTACTTCTGTGGAATGAAGAGATAAAAATGTGAAATTACTATGAAAGATCTAATTTGCTTTACATAGATTCAATTCAACTCATCTTGACTGTCCAATGCTCTATTTATTATATAGCTGTCTTTATGGAATTGTTTCGCAGCCATTAATGAACAGTCTTCTCTAGAACAAACAGTAAGCTAGGAGAAAATCTACCCACCAAGGATCAAACCATATTATGGTTCGGTTTAGTTTGATTTAGTAGAAAATCTAGGACCAAATCATTATTTATGATTTCATAAAATTTAGAACAAAATCAAATCTTGAGATGCGATTTAGTTATGTTTGAAACCACGGTTTCTAACAACTTAGCATCATTCGTAATTTGTTTACAAAATATTGTTCAATACATCAAACATTAAGCAAAATAATTTTTTTTTTCAAACATTAAACAATATTCGTCATTGATAACCTTCATCATTTTTCAAACAAGAAGCAACGATATTGGGTAATAATATAAATCAGAACTATGACTAGAAATTTGTGAATCAAATCGTGAATTGCAATTTAACTATTTTGCACACTACGATCAAAATAAATATTAAATAAACCAAAGAAATTTTGGACCGAATTGATTTATGATTTTTTAAAAAAAATATTTTTGTGCAACTCTGACTTTTTACTTAAAAGTAGATGATGTAGAACACCAGGCACACCATGTCTTGTCAAAACTCCTAGACTCCTAGGTGGTCACACAAAATCATATATGGTGCACATATATACATATAGAGAGAGAGTACCAAAGTTGGCATTGTCATGAGGAATGGGATGCCATGTTCTCCCTTCCATATTTGATGCCTTCTCCACTGATTTTTTTTGGATGAGCAACTTCTATTATATACAACTTCTATTGTATATATATAAAGTAGGGGACTCTTTTTCTATGCCCTTATTTTAAGGGGCAGTTAATATTCAAAATAGAAGATCAAAGATAATTACAAAAGAGTTTCCGTTACACTCCACCTCTTTGTAATTATTTTTTTTCTCTTACCGTTAACTAAAAATTTCCCTTATTTTAAACCCCTGGACACAATTTTATTTCTAGAAATGATTAAAAAAAATAGAAGGATAAATTACATTCAATGTTAGAAAAATAATTTGATATTTTCAACTAAATATCATCTAAAATTAGATGAAGATTCCATGAGTAAATTCGCTTTGAAAAATTATTAATAGTATGGAACACGTGGTCTAAGTGCGGTTGTCTCTATCTAAAAAAAGGAAAAGTAGTGTTGTCAACTAATAAAAAAATTGCAATCTACACTTAAATCGTTATCTCTTTCTTCTAATTACTTAATGAAAGTGAGTTATTGTATTCCATTCGTAAGATTTTCAACTAGGCCATTAGTTTAGATTAAGAAAAATTACTATTAAATGATAATTTTACCAAATTATTACATATTTATGATTTTAATTATTAATATTTGTAAAATTTACTACTTATTTACAATATTTTCCCCTTTAGATTACCACACAAACATTACCCCATAATGCTTCAGAGTAACCAATGACTAGCATATCACCTCGTGCTATGCATAGGATTGGATTTAAAAAATTTATTTATAATTATGTCAAACATATTTTTAAATTGTTAGTATAAAATATACGTAATTTTGAAAGAAAATGTTGACATTTTATAATTGAAGTAATAATTTTTTTTTATTACATTTGTTCGAAATTCACTGAATAAATCAAATATATTATAACTAAAATCTAAATTGTTGTGGGTCTTCTATCAGTATTCCTACATTGTCAACATGATAGTCAGTATTATAATTGATGAACAACACATATATTATATATTTATAAAATGTTATAAAGTAAAAATGTTATACTTACATGTTATATATATATGTGTGTATATATATATATATATATATGTTTACCTTCTAAAAGGTATAGACATTCTTCAGATCAATCTATATTTAAAACAAAGGTCACGCATGGTGCACAATCTAGTTGATGTAACATTGTTGGTATAGGTATGATAAATGCATAGGCACAGTCTTGGCATGATACAATATAATCTTTAATCATTCTAACTCCACTATCCTATAAAATTTTGGAATTATAACATTGTGTTTAAAAAGGTAATAATAAGTTATTTATAATAAATTTTATAATTTCTTACCTTTGATCTCATATTCTTCAAATATGATGGTTGACATCGCAAGATAAACTCTACCTGTTTATCTTGAACAGTGAGATTTATTGAACCAGTACTATCTTTGATCACAATGTTAACATTGTATCTAATAAATAAAAAAAAAACTTGTTAAAAGGAAATATTGTACCTAATAAAAAATTAAAACACTTGTTAAGTTTGAATTATTATTGTACATAGCAATTATTTACCTAAAAAAAAATTACCTCAGTATAATATCAATATCATTATGTATGCAATGACGACAAACAATGTAACCATAATGATATTCAACTTTTTGATAGCAGCTTTTGCAGAAATCAATTCAAAGGTTGTCAACATCAATTTGTTCGATATACCCAAGTATTTGAAAATATAAAACCTACAAAATATTTGAAAAAATATAAATTAATCTCTCTCTATAAATGAATTTATATACATATCGTTTAACTTTCATTACTTAGGATGATAACAGTCCTTACCTTTGGCATAGTTACGAAATCACGTATTCAAATGATTTTAGCATTTGATATTACCAATGATTGTGAAATTGAGAATCCATTTTTCCAATTTCAAGATACCAACTTTTGTGATATAGAATTCATATCAAACCTAGATAAACATGTCAATATATATAATTGTGAGAATTATATTGTCATATATAATTGGTTAATATTATATAATCATAACATACCACACTCGAATATGATTTGTATGACGGAATTAATGATTAGTATATAACTTCTTGTATGTGCATGTAGGGAGACATGGACCTAGAAGTTGAGAAAATATAATTTATTAATATCAATATTTGTATATGCATATAGATATTATAAAAGTCAATAAAAAGTAATCTTACGATGATAATCTTGAACTATTAATCCAGTGGCAAACAAAATATTATCATTCTCTAGAGTATGATATAGTTGCATGCCATCAATTATTGCAAACATATCCCATAGAGTTAGTCTTACTAATGTGAAACTGTTTTTATAATTAAAAAAAGAAGAAGTTGAGATTAGGAAAAATAATATAATTCGTAGAGTATTTCAAATTTGGTAAAGACAGAAATATATTATGGTATCATACATTGTATCAAATAGTAGAATCTTTCTTTTGTAATTAACACGATTTGCAATACCTTGACATTCTATTACACTAACAACCAAGCCAATCACATCTTCATATTTTAGCATTGACATGTTTATTGTTTTGATAGTTTAATTTTTTTTATTGGTAATAAACTATGTAAGTATGTAATCTAGATAAGTATCATTTGGTAAAAATAACGTACTTATTAATTAAACATCTTGATGAAGAAATTGGTCAATGTCTGATAATTTCTTAATGAAATACCGCTAAAGTGGTATATTATCATCATGATCAAGCCTGTGCACAATTGTTGTATTATTAGTAAAAGATATCTTATAATAATATGGCACCAACTTGAATTTCTCATCAGCCAATATAATATGAACTCCTTTAAAATAATATATTTTTCCTTCAATTAAATGTTCTTTGAAGTAATCATATTCCTCAGAGCATACAGTTCCTTCTATGAAATCACCCTTTGAAAAAAGGCAATAAGTACATATTTTTAACAAAATATAAAACAAAATATTTAACAATTTTCTTATGATAAGAGTTGTAAATACCTGTCCAACAACAAAAATCATTCTGAATGTCATATTTCTCCTAGGATGATTAGTCATAGATAACAACTTAACTAACTGAGCTTTAATGCTCCAATTACTTGCATATGGATGTAAATTAGCAAAATAAGAATATCTGATAATTCTATCACATATTAACAATGTAGATGCATATGAGCAAAATATGAATTTATAATTTTTATATGACGTGTCTATAGATCTCAAGAAATTTGAAAATGAAAATAAAAAGAATTTTTAATAGAAAAAAAAATGTTAAGTTTACATTATGATAAAATAGAAAAAATAAGTAATCAATTATTATACAACAAATATTATACAAGCATATTTTGTATGGGTAAGTTTTAAAATTATTTTTATTAAATGAAAATGAAAATAGAGATTTGATCATCCAATTTTTGGTACATTAAATCTAATATTTTGGATAAGATTTAGAATTTAGAGTAGTAAGTATTGTATAATTAAACAACGTGAATAAAAAAAGCATAGTCATTGAAATTTTGAAAAGACTTTTTATGTCAATTTTCAAATGCCATCAAGGACATCATGATACACAACATTTTTTATGTAATTTGACGGTTGGTCATCTTATTAACAATCAATACCTTCAAGTCTAATGGTGTGGTAACACACGATAAGACAACATATAACTGACCGTGGGAGAATACTGGATTAGGAAGGTATACGCCAACTTTTTTTAAAGTCTAACCCTGACTTTTGTTTATGGTCATTGCAAATGCTAATTAATTTTATGAGAAATTGTCTTCTTTCAATCGGGACAGGTGAATGTGTGGTAGATGTAGATGGTGATAAAATGATACATGGAATGAAGACTCCTTCTGCAATATTCGAACACATAATCACTTGTGCCTCAATCACTTTATCCCCTAATTTCTCAACAATAAGACGGGTTCTATTACATAGATCTTAAGATTAATTGAGATTTCTTAGTAGCATTATAGGCACTCCCTTTTTGAGTTCAAGGCAATGACTTGGAATTCTTGAAAAAATTAATGAGTGCAACAACTCTAGTGAATGCATTCCTTCGTCAATGTTCTCACCCTCAGCTAGACATATCGTATATGCACTTAGGTATTTTCGAGATTCTCCAAACAACATTAATAGAATTATGACATTTAATTCATCAACATCAACATCAACATTTTTTGGTGCCAAAATGCCACGTTCTTTCAAGTAAGAACTGTCATTGTATCTTGTACTTAATTATGGATAGATTGCATGGATCAAATCATGTAAAGCATGATCCATTTCTAATCAAGAACTGTTTTGGAATTTCAATCCAATTAGTCTCCCCGTTTTCAGTGAAAGAAATTCCAGTTATTTTTCCATCACCAATCATCAATATCCAGTTAGCAAAATGTCTTAGTTGTTAACGCATTTGAATAGAAGTATCATGGGCCATAATACGCATATTGGTCCTCAAATGCAACACATGACAATGATTCCAAATAGTCAATTCCTTCAATGACGTTGCAATTGTGGCTTCCCGCCTACCTTTTGGTACTATAAGTAAAATTTGTCTAAAGTCATCACCAAGTATGAATAGTTTTCCACCAAATACACAATCACTTGAATGAAATTCTGTATCCTTTAGTATATCTCTAAAAGAACAATCAACTACCTCAAGTCCATAACGGTGGTGCATTGGAGCTTCATCCCATGTGATCAATGATGCCTGTTGAATTAATTTTGCCGATTCAGTCTGTTGATTAATACTACTACTTGAGAATTCATCCAAATTAATTGAAATTTTAAAGCGTGAATGCGCAGTTCTGCCTCCTAGTAACAACAAAGCCGCAATTACAGATATGATGCAACTGAAAGGACAATTTTTTTTTTTTGACCTAAACTTTGCTATCAATGTTTTCCACATATATGTTTTTCCTGTTTCTCCACTTCCATAAAGGAAAAATAAACCGCCTTGTTTACAATTGTATGCATTCATTATGGCGTCATAAACTTCCAACTGATCACTATTTAAACCAAAATGTAATTCATTGAACAATTATTTTTTCGAAACACTATCGTACTCCATTTCTTCTTTGATAAGCCTATTTGTCACAAATTGAGTACCTTGCGAAGATGGCAATGGCATGGAAGGGAAATCTTTGAGAGATCTTCCATTTTTATTTAATATATGCTCAATTTTGAGAAGTCCTAAATTTTTTAAGTCTTCATCGTCAAGATGTAGATCACTATCTCTCATATCTCTTCTTATTCTACATTGTATATCATCAGTGAAACTTTTCCAATGACGTTTCCACTAGATTGGTTATATCAGAAAACATGAGCATTGTGCAATACATAAGTCGAAGTTTTGTTGTTGATGTCCAATTTGATGCTTCTACCAATGCCTCGTGCTATTCGTTATCATCATCGAGTAGACCAAGTGCAATACATGCAGATTTAAATGTTGTGTGTTCGACCCCATTTACAATTCTGATATGCTCAAAATTTACTGCACCACGAACTTTATTCAATAACATTCTCAAATAATATCTCTCACTCGATGTTGGATGTGCATATGGAAATCTACTAATATATTTATGTGATTTTCGTACATCGCATTCTTTTTTTATTTTTTTATTTATCTCTTTTCCATACCCATTTTGTTGGAAATTCAACATAAGTCAACTCTTTTGCAAATTGATGGGTTTTGTTTGCTTCAAACCATTTGGTCAGGATTGTATCATGAACACGTTGTTGGTCAATAATTTCGTGTAGATGATCACTGTCATTAAATATAACAAATTGTTGACTTGGAAGATGATATTGAAAATGCTCAACAGAAGGACTCTGCTTTTGAAGTTCAAACTCAAATATCCTTGTCATGACCCCATTTTTCCCTTAATAGAATGATGCCGTGATGGCCAGTAATTCGATTGAAAGCCAACTTACAAAGATTCACACAAACAGAATATACATATGGGGCAAACATGTGCAGAAGTAATAAATTCAAATCTAATCAATCCATAAGAGCTGTGCATAGGTAAAATAAGATGACATACATATTAATATGGTTGTATAGCTTGAATACAAAGTAAAATAAACTTAATATTATATCTTGATCAAAAGCCTTCTCAAACCCAAACATACAAAACAAATGGTCTACAAAGCTAAGAAGCATAATCCTCAAGATGCTACAAAACAAGAACCAAAACATCTTCTACATAAAGCTTAGGCGACATCGCCTTCTTGTCCATCATCTACATATATATAAGGGAGAGGAGTGAGTTGAAAACTCAATGAATGATATAAGTAATAAAGGTTTGAATGAATGATATCCGAGATTTTATCAAAACAATACATATCATAGCTTGTAACAAAACAAAAGATGAACCGAGTTCATCAATCAAAGGCTTTCAAAGCTTCTTGGGATGTTTACTAACATCTACATAATACAAAGGATGACATTCATTGACAAAAAAAAAAAAAAAAAAGAATAACCGACCCAGAATCGATTAGACAAGCCCACCTGTCGATGGCAAAGGAGATCTCAAACAAAGGTACTAGTTGCATTAAAGTCCCCTAGCACAAAGGACCTTTCTAGAATATTATCAAAACAAACATAATACTTAATACAAAAACTAAGGGATAATCATTCATGCTTGATCAAATACTTTTCCAAAACAAAGCAAAGCTTTTATCAAAACATTATAACATAACTTTATTAAAAATACCACTCACAATAGCTCTTCGGTCGAGGGGATTAAGGCAAAGATCCAAGACCTATAAGTACATAGTAATTCTGTTCAATGCACTTCAAAAAGGTAAGAAGTTATGCTCAAAGATGGTTATGAAATGCACTCTCAAAACAAGCTTCAAATGAGTAAAATGGATCCTGACATTTCTTTCCAAAACCAAGTCAAAACAAAGTAAAACATGTGCTGGGAGCTAAATCAATGTTTTTCTTCTTGGAAAAGCATGATGGGTACTGTAGACGCGCCCCGAGGGCCTCATGCTACTACAGTTCGGACTCATTGTGTCACGGTTCTGAATCTAATCCCGCAAAGTGCAATGCGAGACCGATAAATCACCAAAGAGTCCAAATCCGGCAAATCGTTTTGGAAAACTGATTTTTGTAAAGAAGTGCCAAACATGGACTGCTTTTCCAGATACAGAGTCGCCACCTAAATATTTATTTTGGGGGAATTTAGGAAACCCTGACTCGTTGCCTAAGGCCACGTGTCGGTTATCACCAAAGTTGCCTCGGCTCGGGAACTTGGGTACGATTGGGGAAGGTCAGCTATGAGCACCCCCGCTCGCCCGATCAAAGATCGGCCACTACTAAACATGATATCTTGTTTTTGAAAACACATGCGTTCTTATTCCGATTAATTGGCTAATCTTTACTATGTGACGCGCACAGCAAAACAAGTATAGACTAGATCGCCTAACTTGGGACAAAGCATCGCATATTCGTTTGTTTGGAAGCGGGTTTGAATTTCACTACTCGCAAGTAGGCTAAAACACGGATTTCGATGAATTTTTCCAATTCAAGCAATCCAACCTTCACCTACAGGCATTCAGGCAGTTATATCATATAAGCACTTAGCCTCATAGCAAGCATGCTGTCATGTTAACATTTACACGTATACGAGATGCTAAAGCATAAATACTCACAGTGTACTCCGAGCCAAAACAAGAAACTAGTTAGAAATCATGCATGATCCTAGTTCATGTAAGATGACTAATGCAACACATGCAAAATGCAACTAGAATAGGCTCGGCTAATCTAATAATGGCATGTGAAATGCGACAACTCGATACACGTATTCAAGTTGGAATTGAAATACTATGCAGTTAGTATGATGCGCCGAGCCCGGTGCGTGCAATACGAATGAATGTATGCAAACATGCTGACATAAGTATGAAACTAAAGAGGCCGCCACAGCTCCGCCTCGGAATGATTGAATGATGCATGCTCGATCGCCTCGCTTGGAAACCCGTTGCCATGCCACATGTTGCCTCTGTTTGCACTACTTTGCACCTCTGAAAACTGTTCCAGCTTCTATGACACTTCTGAACCACCTTGGGGACGTTCTGAGAGTCCACCGACCAAGATATAAGGCCACCGGCCATGGGAAAATGGTCATCGACCAGAAGCAGGGATCTCGGCCAGATATAGTTAGCCGGCCGGCACTGAATGTGGCCGACCGGCCATCCCTTCCTACAGAATTCTGTTTTTGCTGCAGCGGAGGACAGACAGTGCATGGCAAGGAATTTACAAGACAATGTGTGCACGACCACCCTCCCTATCATGCTATGAACTCAATGGAGTATGGTCCTCGATCCTCGTGCCATCAATCACGCATCCCGATGCATGATGGCCGAGGAGTCGAATTGCACGACTCAATGTGAAATGAATGCACATGTAAACACCTAAAGCCAACAACTCTATCATGGATAGTCAAGAGTGTCGGTGAGCAAGAATCGAGGCACGTGTCGTCACTTTGAGTACGAAACATCCCTCGTTTCCCGTGTTTGGACTAAACCCTACTCCAAACACAATGCAACAAACAATGTATGGACAAATGCAACTCTAGCATGCGATCTAAATGCAATGCAACTAAGTGATGCGAAGATGCACAAAATGACATGCAAGCGTGCAGATGGCATACACAATGCTATGAACTAATCAATGGCATACTCAATGCACATGGATTATATGGCATCCATACACAATGCACTAACATACGCAATGTTATGAACGAGGCATGCGCAATGCAATGATCAAACATGCGATAAGATGGACTATAGGGCATACACAATGCAAGATGGACTTAAACCAAGATAGATGGGCCTCGGCCACACCCAAATCAGTGGCAAAATGGACTAAAATGATGGCTTGCAATGCACAAAAATGAAGCTCATGCAATAGCCCAAAAATGAGGCATACAAGCACAACTCTCAAACGCATTTAAAGAGTGGAAAACATGGGGATATGGCACAAGTATAAGCTCTGAAATAACATGTTCAATGATGCCAAAACATGAAAACAACTCAAGTTAAGCATGCAAGAGGCTTCAAAACTCGAAGCTAGGCAAGGGTATTACACTACAAGTATGCATGGCAAGCATCATTCGACCAAGAGGCCTAAAAAAAGAGCTAAGGCAGCCCAAAATATGAATAAAATCATTTTGAAGAATGCCCAAAATATGCTAGAATCAATGGCCAAAGCAACATGCAATGTAAGCTAGTGAGCATGGTTTACACTACAAGCATGTGAAGCATTCAAGAGGCCACTAAACCAGCCAAAGAAAGAGCTATGATATGCCAAAGAATGACCAAAAACCCACTGAAACATGACCAATACATGCAAGAATGACATGCTCCTTTGATAAGCTATGAAGAGGATTATTCTACACATGCAATAGGCAAACATGAGGTGACCAAACCAGCCCTAGACAGAGTCTAGGCAAGTCCTAGAAGTCACCAAAAAGTGCCTGAACTAGGCCTCCAAATGGTATAAACATATGCTCCTTTGGTAGGCCAAAAATGCTAGTAAACAAGACAACAAGAGAGAGGGTCACCCCTCTCTGATTTAGGCCCTCAAAACCACATGCTCACCACTGAAAATCCACTGGATTTCAGTGGTAGGAAGGCCAAGCAAAGATTAAATCAAAGGCTTTAGGGCTGGCACAAAACAAGGCTATTTAAAGCATGCAAAAGGGTAGATGACCTTCAACACCAAAATAGTCTTACACAAACATCAAAAGGACCTCAAAACAAGACTTTTTTTAGTTGACAACAAAGCTCAAATAAGCATGCAAGTTTGGCTAAGAGAGTGATCAAGACAAAGCTTTAAAAGAGGGAAAAGAGATTACCCTTGAAGCTCAGCAAAACCAGCAACTTCTCCAGCCCAAAACCAACTCTTTAACCTCTGAAAATACCCTCCAAGAACCTCAGATCAATGGTGGAGGTGTGTGGCTATGAGGTGTGATGCAATAGGCCAAGAACAATGCACTTTTTGAACCCAAAATGAAGAGATATAGAGAGAGATATATATCTTGTCTTAGCAAAATTTTTTGGAACCATGTATAAGGAGAGGGAGGCCCTCTCTTATAGAGGAGCAAAGGTTCAGGCTTCCTCAAGAAGCTAGAGCAAAGGTTCAAGCTTCCTCAAGAAGCTAGAACAAGGATTCAAGCTTCCTCAAGAAGCTAAAACAAGGGTTCAAGCTTCCTCAAGAAGTTAAAGCAAAGGTTCAAGCTTCATCAAGAAGCTAGAACAAGGGTTCAAGCTTCCTCAAGAAGTTAGAGCACAGGTTCAAGCTTCCTCAAGAAGCTAAAACAAAGGTTCAAGCTTCCTCAAGAAGCTAGAACAAGGGTTCAAGCTTCCTCAAGAAGATAAAACAAAGGTTCAAGCTTCCTTAAGAAGCTAAAGCAAAGGTTCAAGCTTCCTCAAGAAGTTAGAGCAAAGGTTCAAGCTTCCTCAAGAAGCTAAAACAAAGGTTCAAGCTTCCTCAAGAAGCTAGAGCAAAGGTTCAAGCTTCCTCAAGAAGTTAGAGCAAAGGTTCAAGCTTCCTCAAGAAGCTAAAACAAGGGTTCAAATCCTCCATGCACGTGTATGGAGGATACAGTCTGTGCCTTCCAGCTAGCACAGCTGGCATCCACTTAGTCAGACAAAACATGAGAAAGCTGGCCGACCAGTTAAGGTGGTCGGCCAACCACTTTCCCTGGTCGGCCGACCAGGGTAAGTGGTCTCCCAGATAAAAGGTGGTCGGCAGGCACAATAGGTGGTCTCCACACTGAAAGCAAGTCAGTGGTATGGTGGGAGACCAGCAAATGTGGCCCAAAGACCAAGAAAACCAGCTTCCCGACAAGAAAATCGGCTGACGGAGAGAGAAGTGGTTTCCAAGGGAAATGCTGGTCTCCCACCCTTGTACCACCTTCCAAACAAGGAAAACAAGGTTCATGCCAAAAATGAACCAACACGGATGCAAAACGAGGGTTCGGGGGGCAAAGCGCGTGGCCGACGGCTCCGAAAACCGGAAACTAGTCTCCAAACGGAAACAGTGGCCTACGACCACGAAAAGTAGCCTACGACCACTGAGAGATGGTCTACAAGACCTCTCCCTCCCTCCGGGAAAAGAAAACAAAAATTGGTCTGCAAACCGAGGCAAAGCATAAAAGGGTCTCGAGGTCCGGGGGTAAGGACCTTAGCCGAAACTCCGAAACCTCAGAACGAGCACAACATGCACAATCACCGAGCGCTCAATCGATGACATCTGAGTCTTAAGGTCGGTCAAAAATGGGGTGTCTACAGGTACAAACCAGGTCTAGGAATTGATGCATAGAGATGAGCTAGGCCGAAATGGCCTAGCTGAGTGAACTCAAGAGGTCTTGGCCAAGGTTCCACACCTCTTGGCTGAGGTGGGGTCTGGCTGGCTGCTTGGGATGTTGCAAGGTGCCTGCCAAGGTGTGTATGCAAGATAGACTAAGGTGCAAGTGATCATACAAGGTAGGCTAAGGTGAAATGCAATGCTTGGCCTAGGTGTGGAAGCTGAACAAGAGTGGTCTCGGTGACCACACTTGGGGAAGTGAAGTCTAGAAATCTGAGTTTTCTCTTGAAGAACATGAGCATGAAGAACATGAATGCTAAAGTCATAATTTCTTATTCAAAATCTGAGATTTCATAATATGAGTTCAAAAACATAGACCTGGGTATCCATACTTGAAGATTTCATGAGAACAAACCCAAAAACATAGAACTTGGTATAAACTTTTGGATCAAACATGGTTTTTCTTCAAGAACACAAGAACATCACTTTTCTTTTCAAAACAAAACTTTAAATCAATGCATGGCTCATGAATCATGCTAGATCATGTAACGTGATCAAATTAACATAAAGAATGACAAGAGTAGATCAAGAATTTAACCTCAAAACACAAATCCAATGATTCAAACTCTAATAATCAAGCTTGGAAAGTCTAGCTTTCTCATTCTAAGAACTTCTTCTTCTCCATAGAGTTTTTCTCTCTTCAAGACAAAGGTATGGCAAATGATATGGGCTCTCAACTACTAATCTGACTTAAACCCACTACTGGGACACGTGGCATCATCTAATCAATCTCCTCAAAAAGTTGCCAGAATGAAAAGACAAGAGTAGGTCAAAGTGTATATAACAAGTAAGGTGGCATGGGCTCTGACAAGATAAGGATCCTAGATCAAAACATAGTCTTCAAACAAGAAAAAGATAAGTGAGGTCTTCCTGATCTCGGTTAGGAGGGATAACACTTGGCCTAGGTATGACACACCTTGGCCTGGGTTTATACAAGTCAAGGAACAAGATTGCTAGGTGTTGGCTAAGGTGCACAACAAGGCTGCAAGGTTCAAGGATCAAAGATCTCGGATGCCTAGATGATGCACATCTCGACCTAGATGATGCATATCTCTCCCAAGATGTAAGGGTGAAGGTAGAGGTCAACCAAGATGGTTCCAAGATAATCATAGGTGTTGACACTCAACAGCCTAGGTGTAAGAGGTTCAAAGGTGTGACCTAGGTGTGAGGTAGCAAAGATGGATGGCCTAGGTTCAACACATGAAGCAAGGAACAAAGCATGAATCTTATACTTAGACAAAATATTAAAGTTCACAAGATGCAAGCTTAACCAACCAAAATCATGTAAATTCTCATCAATATGACTAAGGCAAAATAAGGGTCATTATAATCCTCCAACATGCTTCAATCGCAAACACGTATCGAGCATCCAAATACTGTTTGATCTCATTAACTTGTTTGTAATGTCATTGCTTATTATTATTTGGATGAATAACATTATCCTCAATCACAATTGTCACACGATCAGGCCCTTTGTTAATATATTTGTACAAATATTTCACCAACTTCGGGTGCGCACATCGTTCAATATTAATGTGGCAATCATATCGCACTAAAAGATCACAATTATATGGAATGACCCATATGTTATCAACTATAAATCCATTTATGTTTATTGTGTTGCCCTCATCACATTTACGCCTATATGATACAAATCCATTGTCATTAATTGTTGTTTCATTACAAAATTTCTTTGGATAATGTTTTGTATACTTTCCCTCTACCATGCATGGAGCATTGGGATTAGCAACACCACAAGGTCTATGTATCATGCATTTGACAACAGTCTCATATGCCAATGGGTCTGCATTTTTGTCAAGCAATTCAGCACATATAAACTCATCAATTTATTCTGGTGTGATTGGTTTATTCTCCGATGCTAATGTGATTGTGATGTGAGAATGCGACAATCCCCATTTTTAAAACTCAATGACGTAAATAACTGTTCATAAAAATAATTATTGATACATTAGACATTTAAGAGTATTTGTTATATCATAATTGCATAGGTGTTAGAATAATAATGTCATGCCCCAAATTTTAATTACTTGGAAATATTACCAAGAGCCTGAAATTTAGGTCCATTTTTTTTTTTTCAAATATCTATTACCCTTGAGTAACAGAAACATAATAATACATGTTCTCTCTCATGATGAATACAACAATAATAATAATATATGCCAAGCTCCCGCTATGGAGTTACAAATAAATAATTACAAACATCAATACACAATGAGATTACACATAAGAGATACATGAACTTCCTAATCCTCCGACTAATCAATCCGAATTTTCTTCCTGTAAGAAAAATGAAACAACAAGGGGTGAGCACAATTGCCCAGTAGGAATCTCATAGTTCAAAATCAATAACCATCCTATAGATAGAAATGATCATGCATGCAGGGTGATACCATATAGTAAAGTGATATTTTGTAATTTCAAAAATCATACGTAGAATATCTTTTTCTCGAAATTTGTTTGAACATTTAAGAAAAACCTTCAACCATAAAAAACTATCCCTTTCCATCAGAAAACCATAAATCCTTTTTGAAAACAAACATGTTTAAGGAACCACATCATTTTAAATTTATTAACCAATTCCAAAATATTCCTCATTTAATTTCCATCTTAACATCCCTCATTTTTATTTCTATTCTCCCCTTTTACTAATTACATTTTTTATAACATCATAACCTCAGGTTCAAGTTCCCTTAATACTCCACAACATTCCACATACATGCTATTCCACCAATTTATTCATATTTGTTGTAACTCCTCAATGTAGAAATCCAAATCTCCTTTATATTCAACAATTGTTATCCTACACTCAACTCCTACTTATCTAACAACTACATCACATCCACAGTTGCATCATCAACTATAATTCAATATGTCACAACTATATCATATCTACATGTGTGTTATCAATCACAATTCAACATATCACAAGGATAATAAATCCTTTTAATTCAATTTCTTCAGATAATTTCTATAAGCATTCCCTTTCCAGGCCAAATTACACATCAATTGTAATTTCATAGGTTCATCTCAATTCACACATATTATCATCGACTCAACACATTTCTTAACACATTCCACCTTTTGCTGACTTGATACGGCGGGACAGCGAGCACCCAATCCATAACACTATCCACCTTTTGCCGACTATTATACGACAGGAAGTGAACTCCCAAAGACCATTTTCTCAAAAACCATATCTTTTTCCGAAAACCATTTTCAACTTTTTAAAACCATCTCTCACATTTGCCGGCTATTATACGATAGGACGTGGGCACCCAAAACATTTTCAAAAACCATCCGTTTTTCCACTTTTGCCGGCTACAATACAGCAGGACTGTGTGGACACCCAAAAATCATTTTTCCACTTTCGCCGGCTACAATACGGCAGGACTGTGTGGACACCCAAAAACATTTTTCCCACATTTGTCCAGCGATAAGCCTAGACAGGGCAATTGGGCACCTTGAATTCAAACCACCCCCACATTTACCGGCTATTATATGGACGGTCGTGGGCACAGCAAAACTATTTTTCAATTTTTAAAACCATCCCCTACATTTACCGGCTATGATAAGGACAGTCGTGGGCACTAAAAAACCATTTTTCAACTCCTCGCGCGAGTACCAACCACAACACAACCCAACACAACTCAACTCAACCCAACCCAATGCGACTCAACTCCACACTACACAACTCAACCAAACTCAACACAACCCAACTCAACTCAACACAACACAATATAACCCAACTCAACTCAATACAACATAACCCAATACAATTCACATGACACACAACAAAATTCAACACAACTATTTCAACACAAAGCTCATATCATCCATACCATTAGTAATTTCTTTTTCCCCAAGTTTGGTTTCATATTATAACATAATTTAAAACATCAACATTAAGAGTTCAATTGCAACTTTTACCTAAATTTCTCAAATTCTTTAAAATTTCAATTAAACTTGCACATGTGTAATTTAACACCTCAATTTCATGATTCTACTATTAATTAAAGCAAAACCATTAACCATCTTCATGAGCCAAACTAGGGTTTTTAAGAGAAATTAAGACTTTTCACAAAAACACATTTTATTCCAACCCTTCTATTACTTTTACACCCAAACTCATGACCCAAGATAATAACCTAACAAGTAAACCCAACTCTCTTCAAACCCTAACCCCCAATCTCATGATTCACCACAATATGCATAAAAATGTAAACTTTTGTATTTATATAAAGAAAATACCACAAATCTATCTATAAATGAGGGTATTGAAAGAGAACTAGAAACCCCTACCTCTTGAAGCAAGAGATGACGACCCAAAATTCACCAGCGACAAAACCACAAACTATTTGGACCAAAAGGAAGCCCTAATCTACACTCTTTCTTGAAGGACCATGGTGAAAAGATCACTCTAGGTGAGTAGATTTAGAGATTTAAGTAAAAAAGTTTGAGTTTTAGAGAGAGAGAAGAGAACTCACGGTTTGAGAGAGAGGAAAGAGGAGAAAAAGTGAAATGAAACTATGTTTGGAGCCTATTTATAGTAGCAAGGTAATAATAGAATAATAGCCCCAAAGTCAAATGAAAAGAACAAGTCAAAACCCCTCCAAAAGTAGGGCCCAAACCAGCCCAAAAAATTGAAAATTACACGCAGGTGTCAACCCTTCAGGCACAGGTGTCAACCCTTCAGTAAGAAAAGCAATCTGTGCAACAGGCAAGGTATCGACCCTTAGACAGGAAGGTCGACACTAAATTTCAGCCAGCAATTTCCAGATTCAGCAGCTTGCAAGGGTCGACCCCTTCCAGACTGGTGTCAACCCTTGTAGATAACAACAAGAAGCAGGTGTCGACACCACCAAGGCTAGTGTCGACCCTAAATTCCAACAACACTTCCAGAAACTTCACCAACAGGTAAGGGTCGACCCTTAGGAAGGCTGGTGTCGACCCTAAAATAGAATTTATAAGTTTCCAAGGAACTTTTTGACAAGAATAAGTACGAACCCAACGAGTTTAAATCGGATTATACTCCTCCAAAACCAATATTCAACAACTCCAAAGACTTCCAAAAATGAAAATAAGGGAATTAAATGCACTCCAATGGATTAAAAGATGCGGGTGTTACAAATAATACCTGAAAGTACTTCTTCAAATATTTTATTTTCCTTCAAGCCGGTTAGTAGTTGTTTAAACTTAATCCAAAAAACTCTAGCAACGATATCAAGGCTATCTTCTGCACGTTGATTCAGTAGTCTTGGAAGATTAACTTTTATTTCTGGCCATATAGGATTGCATATGAACATGATAAACAAATCAGGAGCTCCAATAGTTTTGCAAATTGCCATAGCATCTTGATAACGTTGGATCATACTACATGGCCCCCCAGAGAATGGCGAAGGCAACACAAATCTTCTCCTTACTATTGACGCATCTATATCTCCAGTAACTACAACATCTTCTATTCCTTGATATAGATTTGCGCGCAAATTAGCTTGATGGGTCTTGACGTAATTCAATCTAGTTTGCTTAATAGTAGCATAACAGTCTACGACAAATTGTTAAAACAAACGCCTTCCTCTTAAAAGTGTTTTACCTTCAAATTCTCTATACTGGACTCTAAATGCATAAAATTCTCTAATTGACACATTGTTTCGAGATCTGCTTGAGGATGTATTAAAAGAGATACAGCATCTCCATCCATCTATACCTCATAGAAACAGTAATATGTACTATAATGGTACATATGATGGATGTATTTCACTATTATTTTTAATATACCATTATTTTTCTGAACAATGATGTCACGATGTGTTTCAGTTCCAGTATCATCACAAATAATTATCATTGCAACTTCATTTGCAGTTGGCTTGATATATTGTCGTTCACTTCTGGAGTTTAAAACATTCACATGTAGATTCAATATATTACGATCCTGCAACAAATCTCTAGTACTTCGGAATATTTTTACATAAGGATTAACTGCATGTAACATTTCTTATAAACCTTCCAATATTGACAATTTAATGCCCGAAATATTTGTACTGGTTTGGCCCATCACATCAAAACGATTTTGCAATTCATGCTCTGTATCATATATATATACAATTGGGCAAACTTAAGTTTTTGACTAGGAGTTGGTAATAGTGACCCTATTCTATGATAATTTTCCCCACTAATTCGAAATGCATATGGACCTCTTCCATCTGAAACTGAATGATCTACTTTTCCACCAATTGATGTGAAAGACAACATTGAATTATACATTCTAATATCATAAAACTTGCATTCCTCAATTGTGCATCTAAGAAGTCAAGAGTGTGTGGCAATAAAGGTAAAAGGATCTTCCCAGCTTGACAACATAATATGAATTTTGGATTAGTTTTAGAACTATCCTTTGTTCTCTCATCTAACCACAAGATGGCGTGACATCCAGGACATGTGGATGTTCTGTTACTGAATTTCCATCTACTCATTATACGTCATTTTCTGCGACATGCAACAATTGCAACATCTGACAAATATAACATATGTAACATAATTACATGTGCCATATACTTAATAATTAGTATTATATGTAACATATTTTTCGTATTTTTAAATTTTTAGTGAATATTTTTAAAATTCTAAACAATTTTTTTACTTTTTTAGATGCACTTTACTTAGATGTATCTAAAAAGTAAAATATTTGTAAAAAAGTCTTTTTAAAAATTAATAAATACATAAGAATACGAAAATGTACTAAATTTTCGTAATTTTTTTTGTATTTTTGATATTTAGTGAATTTTGTAAAAAAAAAATTCACAAATATTATACTTTTTAAGTGTATTTATATTAGGTGTATCTAAAAATTTTAAAAAATCTTAAAATATTAAAAAAATTCTGTGAAAATAAAAAAACACAAAAAATAAAAAATTTAAATTTTCTGAAAAGTGAATCTTGAAAATCCAAACCAAACAAACTGAATCATTTTTTTTCAAAAAAATACAATCAATTAAAAAAAAACTCAAGCACAAATTTTTTTAAAGTAATCTTATACTTTTTGAGTGTATTTATGTTAGGTGTATCTAATATTTTAAAAAAATGCTTAAGATATTAAAAAAAAAAATCTGTGAAAACAAAAAATAAAATATACAAAAAATAAAAAAATTTAATTTTCTGAAAAGTGAATCTTGAAAAACCAAACCAAACAAACTGAATCAATTTTTTTTTTTTTTTTTTTTTTTCAAAAAAACACAATCAGTTAAAAAACACAAGCAAAATTTTTTAAAAGTGATTATTAAATATGTAATGAGACAACGTATATTTAAATTGCAAGAGTTGCCATTATTTTTTTAAACAAAATTATTACAAAATAATTCTTACCTTGTTGTGGAACAATGTTATTATTTGTTGTCATTGCGGGTTGTGACACATCTCCATGCAATTGAAAGCCCTCGGTTATGGGATTTATGACCATTTCATTATTAAAAAATCATTGAAAAATAATTAAATATTCCAAAATAAATTTATGTAAAATAACACAATGAGAATAGTAATGAGATAAACATAAAATTATGAGCCATGTACAAATAATACGGAAAAATGAATAATACAATAGTTTATTCTTACCTTGTTATGGAAGATTATTAATATTTGTTGTCATTGTGACTTCTGAGACATTTCTATGCAATTGAATGTCCTTAGTTATGAGGGGCATGCCTATTCCATCATTTAAAATTTAATTGAGAAATAATTAATTTATAAATTAATATTTAATTTAAAGGTTCGTGAATATCAATTATTGGCAATTATAATTGTGGGTGTTAATTTTTGATCACACAACCAAATAGGGAACTTAGCTGGAGAACACGCGGCAAAATAGATTAAGCCAACCACCTGTCAACAAGAAGATGAGAATACCGCGGTGGTTCGTCCACTCGGGGCACTTCGACGATCAAGTCAGTAAATCTTATCTGTCACAGATATCAAAACAGTACTTAAACTCGCAAGTAAAAGCATAAAAGCATACTTTAGACCCAAAGGGGTGCCTTACTTTATGATGATCAGTGTCCAACTTCCCCTAGAAGTCTTACTTCATGGAACTCTATCTTTTATAAGGATAACATCTATCACAACTCATACTATTCAGATTAAGATGAACTTCTTCAAGAGTCTCATCTCTATCCAAACAGGTAGCTTGATGTCATCTAGGAATTTAGTCCTTTATCCAAATATCTCGGATTTCGGTATCCCCGCAGAATACCTCGGTAGTGTCCCAAACATCTCGACAAACATGATCTGTCCACGTGGCACCTCGGCTGACACCTCGACGTCACCTTAGCCATGTGGCGTCATCTCAAAATACTTCCCTACAATAATTTTAAAAATTATAATTAAAAATATTAATATCTCTATATATATTGGTAGGACAATGTTATTATTTACCACCCTTGTAACTTCCAAAACATCTTCATGTATGTGAACACTGTCAAATATTGGGAACATAACAATTCCTTTATTTGAATTAGCATGAATAAAATATTTGGAGTCAAATTGTAGTGGCTCTTTTGAATAACAATAACAGCATGGTCACATAGGAATCCATTGATTTGCCATTTGAAGCAAGAACATGTACGCATTGCAACATCAACTATAACAGATGGTATCGAATGAACTTCAAACATGTCCTCATTGGCTTTGCTAACTTGCCAAGACTTGTTGTCATTGAACGAATCCATAAGCATTGTTTCGAATGTAGGACAAATAAGCTCATTCCATTTGTTTGCTTGGTCACGCAGCGCAAACATTTGCCACATCAACTGAGTACGAATTGTGTCCACCATTTGAGTGATAGGAAGATTACGTGCTTCTTTAATTCAATTATTAAATGACTCCGCCGCATTGGATGTCATCTCCCCGTAACGCATGCCCCTGCACAACATCACAAACATTGTACAACACAGAATTTAATTTCTTCGAAACTAAATATGAAATTTCACATTGCCACAAAACATAACTGAAAATTCACATTGCTACCATTCTAAACTTGACAAATGGAATACTTTAGGAAACTATTATTACCTGAAGTATGAATTTGCCCAGTGTTCAGGTGCCAAGTTCTTGAAAAAATTATGTGCTCGTTGCTTACCCTCCTCTTTTAATTTTGCAAGCTTTTTATGAAACCCTACCACAGTTGGCTCGTAAGCACAGTCACCCAAACTACTTACTAGGTGATCTTTAAATCCATTATCAATTCCTTTCATCCGGTCTCTTAAATTGCTCTTCAAGTGTTGTAAGCAATAACTGTGGTGAGTCGACGGGAACACCTTTGGCATAGCTTCTAACAAACCAAGATTACGATCCGAAATAAAAGTAATCTGGCGCTTACCATCAACAACCTTTCCAAGTTCGTACAAGAACCACGACCAATTGGCCGTGGTCTCTGAATCAACAATCGCAAATGCAATAGAAAATAGACCTACAGCATAACACCATTACACAACTGTTCACAATATTCTATAGTGAATAGAAAACAATATAAAGGAAACAGGTCATGTGAATGTTTATATCTACATTGCCCTATTACTATTGTTATTTTTGGATTTGGGTTCGTAAACATCAATGATGTGAACATTCACATTAACGTCCATTAATGGATAATCTCACATTAGCAGACACATGTGTGAACATTCACATCAGTGTATACTAATGTGAATGTTCACATTACTGATAATTTCTCAATCACTCATATTTTGTTGTTGTTCACATCAATGTGTATTGATGTAAACATTGACACCAGTGTAAATGTGGAACACACTGTGTAATCATCTGTTATATGTCCAGACTATGCTGCTCAATGTGAATATTTACATGAATAGGCAACTAAAAAAAATACTAACCATTGTTTCCATCTTTCGCCGTTGCCGCAAGTAGCTAACCTTTGTACTTTCCTTTGAGGAATGTTCCATCCAGGAATAATAAAGGCCGACAAGAATTGAACCCAGAAATACACGCAGCGAATGACACAAAGAAATGACAAAATTGTTGACTACTCACATCATAGTCAATATTGACATAACTCCCCGGATTGTAACGCATCACAGCATCTAAATACCACCGCAGCTGGTCAAACGATAATCAATGATCTCCATGAATAACAGCCTTTGCTTTCTCCATGCCCAACCATACCACGTGGTAACTCACATCTAGCCCATACTCCCTCTTCAAAATAGTCACCATCTCACATGGCCGAGTCAACGGCTTGTCCTTCACAATTTCAGATATGGTACTCGACACCAAATCTGAACTAACTCGCGGATTCTTCGATGTTCGGACATCCGTACCACAGCTATGTACATCACTAAACCTCTTGATGTAGAAAAAACCATTTGCTCGTTGTGCTCTACAATGTATAGCCCACAAGCAGCCTCTCTCCTCACTCATCACACACACAGCAGTAACTCTTGTTGTCTCGTTCTTGACATACTTAAACTGAAACCCACATTGGATGGCATACTTACATAAAACATCACGAAATTCTTGTGCACCTCCAACAAATCGTTGTCCCGCATGCGTAATACCATTTGCCCAAGGGGCTGACAACAACACATTCTCCTTATGGTGGCAAAATCTCCGTAGTGCATCAATTTCTTCCTCAACCCCCACACGCAGCGACCCAGAGCTACTTGACTGACCAATATCACTTTTCAACTCAACAACAACTTCTACATGTTGTACCCCCATTGATTTAGCAAGCAGTAACATGTTCTGAAATTCTTCCTCATTGTTCAAATCACATCTATTAATCCCAGGTAGCCGACAAAACAATGAAATAGAACCAGTAGACAACTCACCCCATTTTTCACACAAACACTCCACCAAACGCGAATAACACAATGCGCGGGCAACATTTATTACAGTTGTACTGCAACCATATATACAGATCAACATCATAAAGGTATCCATCTCCTGTAAAACACAACAACACAACAATCAACAATAATCCAAAACAATATGAAAATTCACATTGTGCAAAAATTAGATGACTATGTGTACAGTTTAAGTGCTAAATCCATAATTCACATTAACAAGATGTGAAAATTCACACTGATACATATACTCTGAATTATGTCACCCACACAGAGCCTCATTAAGCAAATATCAAAGTAAAATGAGAACATCCACATTCTTCACATAATATTAAAAAGATGTAAACATTTACATTGATACATATACTCTAAATTATATCACCCACACATAGCCTCATTAAGCAAACATTAAAGTAAAATGAGAACATCCACATTCTTCACATAATATTAACAAGATGTAAACATTTACATTGATACATATACTCTGAATTATATCACCCACATAGAGGCTTATTAAGCAAACATCAAAGTAAAATGAGGACATCCACATTCTTCACATAATATTAACAAGATGTAAACATTCACATTGATACAAATACTTTGAATTATATCACCCACACAGAGCCTCATTATGGATACATCAAAATAAAATGAGAACATCCACATTCTTCACATAATCTGAATGACCTCCCCTTCACATGATCATGTAAGATGCATATAATTGAACAAACAGAGCATCCGATCCATATCAATCCAAAAACAGAGCATCTGATCCATCATACAAATCAAAACATAAACTAAATATGTATTCATAACCAAAATGATACTAACCTTAATCATGCAATCCTACAATCGTCGTGTAACTCGAAAACAACTGATTTGAACTAGTTATACTCCAGAAAATGTGACAACTGAATACCGTCCAATTCGTCGTCTTCACTCGAAAATCACCAAACCATACTACAACAGCAACAATGAAACCCTAGTACATCAAAGCCTTGAAACGAGCATGCAAAATAGAAATGTATCCATCTGAATTAGAATGATGATGAAAAGCATAAAGATAGAAATTGTCAAAATTGAATCAACGAAAAAACAGGGAACGTGTTATGTGTATTAACACAGTATATATATATATATATATATATAGGGCATAATAGTTTAGGTAAAAATATGAAATTAGTAAAATGGACCTTATAAAATAAAAAGAAAAGTATATAGGACTAATCAGGTTATAGTATTCTTTTGTGGACTTAATGGGTTATAACAACTCTAAAATGGATTTATCAATAAAAATCCCTTAAAAGGATATCAAAAACAAATATATATTTTATTAAAAAATAACAGGTTGCAATTGCAAAAAAAAAAAAAAAAAAAGAGAAAAACAATAACACTGTGCATTTCATGAAAATCTTTAAAAAAAAATGTATATTAAAAAAATATTTAAAACAAATATAAATTCTTATTAAAAAGGATAAATTACAAATACACTCCCTGAGATTTGCTTAAAATACAGATTACCTCCTATGGTTTGAAAAATTACAAATACCTCCTTATTATAATTTTTTATTTGCCAGAATTAATTAAAAAAATGAAATTCATAATTGCTCTCCTATACAATAATAAAGTTACCTAAATTTTTAATTGAAACATATTTTTAACATCATTAAAAACTGTTAATTGACTTGATAATTTATTAATAAAATGGGTAATTTGTTATGAAATTAGAAACCTCACAAGGTGGAATGTAATTTTCAAAACCACAAGGGGCGATTCGTATTTTAATCAAATCTTAGGGGGTGTATTTGTAATTTACCCTATTAAAAATAACATGTTGCAATTGTGAAAAAAAAAAAATTTCCATTGTGCATTTCATTAAAATCTATATAAAAAAAATTCTATTTAAAAAAAAATATCTAAAGAAATATAAATTCTTATTAAAAAATAATAGGTTGCAATTGCGGAAAAAAAAATTCACTATAAAAAATAATTTGTATATTAAAAAATATCTAAAACAAATATAAATTCTTATTAAAAAATAACAAGTTGCAATTGCGCAAAAAAAAAAAATTACATTGTGCATTTCATTAATGATACTAAAAAAATGTGCGAAGTATTTGTGTAAAGGCTTGACACCTATCCACTCTCAAATTAATGAACCAAATAATTCAGCTTTAATGGCTAACAAATATTAGAAACCCGACCATTAAAGCCTAATAACTATTAATTAATAGAATTCAGCAATGTCTCAAACCACATCTCTTTGTTTTCTCAAATGTTTCCTTTTTTTGTTCATGCATTCATTCGAATATTGATAGAGAATTAGACATATAGAAGAGTCAGAGATATTAAAATTATATATTAAGTTATGTAATTGTTGTGATAAAAATAAAGGTTGTGTTCTTCTTTTATGGTGATTTATCTGGTTATACCTCTAATTAAAACGTCAAGTGTGCTTCTACATTATCATTGAACGTTGCTTTCATTTTTTTTTAGATACTTTGTCGCACAATTGCTTGTGTTTTGTATTATGAAATTTATTACATCTGTATTTGGTAAAACTATTAGATGGACCTAATGCAGAAAGTGTAAACTATTTCAATGTCATTCTAGGGATTAGAAGTACCAAAAATATACACAAAAAGTATATGAATAGACAATATTTTATAAAATTTGTTTGTGAGTCTCACTTCTTGAAAATCCTATAATTCATTTATTTTTTGTATTATATTTTATGTTTGGTTTCTGTACTTTTTGTTTTTATATAGTTTTATTTGTTTTCTTTAAAAGTTTATTTTTGGAAATTAATAAATAAATAAATCATTTTCTATTTCAAACAACTTCATTTTTGTTTTTTCTTAAAGTAGTTTTAGTTTTGGGCAATTACTTATTTCTTTTTTTTTTCTATATATCATAATTTTGTGCATTTTAAGTGTATAATCTTTTTACTAATACACTTGGAGATACACCATTAATAAGTATTATGCAAAAATCAAACAAGAAAAAGAAAAATAAATAAATACGATGAATGTGGAGCAAAAATCAAAGATCAAAACTGCCAAAACAAGCAAGCAAGCAAACAAGTAAGTAAAATAGAATATTTAACAATAGCATTTGAAATTTGCAACAAAATTTTATAATTTTCCTTTTTGCTAAGAAAATTCTATTTGGTATTAGCTAAATAAAATGCTTTCAAATTTATTTTTTTAAATTTGAAATTAAAACTATAGTAAATTTATGTAAGAACCACATTTTTTTACTTAATGTATAGTATTTATATTGACTACATTTTTCAGGTTTATTATTTTAAGTATTTATATAGAACTAAAAAAATGTTGTTAGGAATAAATTTTTCCTTAATTTAGTTATAAATTTTGCCCGTACAATATTTTTAAATTTTGAATAAAAGCAAACATAAAATAATTAATTGAAGATATGTTGCATTTTTTTTGTGAGCAAAAAATTAAAAATCACAATTCACATATATATAAACAATTGTAAACACAACCCGTGCATAGCACGGGTGGAACACTAGTAATTAATAATATAAAAATATCTCTGAAATATATAATTCAATAATTTATATTTTTAAATCTTATTTCAATATAAGTTAATATAAATAGTAAATTAAAAAATAAATCAAAACTCATAAAAAAAAAATTAAAATATGTTAATCATTCATCACTTTTATATATTTCTCAATATAATTATTGGCACAAAATGATCAATCTACAGATACAAAATTAATTTTAATTTTTAAAAAAAAAAATCATTATCAAAACATAGGATCAATACATAAAAAGAAATTTAAAAAAATAAAATAAAATTTTCAAGACTTATAAATAAATAATTCCAGTTCATTGGACTTATAAGTAACATAGCACTTGTTAATAATAAAAGTGTGATAAAAAGTGTAAAAAGGTTTACAGGTGTTTTGAATTCTTAAAAAATGTTTTGAATTTATAGGTAAATGTCTTAGGATCTAAACATTTTTTGCATTTTTTTTATTTTTATTTTTATTTTTTTGGTTTTCTAGAATTTCTAGCAAGACCCACGTAAGTAGAGTCCACATGAGAGACTCACCTTTATATAGAATGATATGACTAGTTTTAGTTTCTTTATTTCTAATCAAAATGCTTATTATTACTTTTATAATTTTAAAAATGTCATGGACTCATTATTATGAATTTGTTTTTTGTATACTTTTTTTTAAGTTATAAATCATTTTCTACAAATTATTATCAAACAATTTTGCTACAATTATAAATTAGTTTATCAATTTGTTTACCAACTACTGACATGCTTGGGTTAAACACATGAATTGTTGACAAAAGATTAATAAATTAGTTTGTATTTTTTGTAATCAAATCATGGCTCATGAGTCTTTGATTGGAGTTGAAAGTTTTTAGCTATGGGAGAGAAGGTTGTCCATTTCCAGCCCATCTTAAAAAGTGAACCCATGGGCTTGCATCAAGCCCATGACATGAAAAAGAAATCTGGACTGAGCTTATTGAAGCCCATCAGGTATCTTGCGCTTTTTTAAAGGGATGAGCTTAGGAATGTTTCTATCGGTAAATAGAGGTGATAAGCAAATCAAACAGTTAAAAATTCAACTCGTACTTAGCTTGTTAAAAGCTTGTCTAGTTTTGTTTATTAAGTAAACAAGTTAATTTTGAATACATTTTGAAACTTGTTAAAGTTTTCGAACTAACTTAAATAGTCAATTATTCATTCAACTCGGTTCTATAAAATCTATATAAAAATATCAAACTACTTGAGTTTGACTCGAAAGTTTAACGTAGCAAGATTGGGCAAAATTTGAAAATTGTTGGCTTAGTTCATTTTTATTAGATTTGGTTCTTGTTTTAGTTTTGAAAATGCTAGAACCATTCAAATCGATCCAGAGATGGGGTGCACTTTTTGTCTTTTTAGACTAAAAAGTTGAGGTTGAAAATATGAATGTTTGGGTTAACTTTTTTACTTTTTATAAAAAAATGTGTAATAAAAAATTGCAAAAATTGGTTTGTAGGGAAAAATTAGAATTGGGAGTTGTGCAGCCGTAATTGTTGACTTTTGGTGAATAGTGATAACTTTTTAACTTTTTGAGTAACTTTTTGACTTTTTGACTTTTTTGAGACTTCCCAAACTTGGCCTTAATAAGGTTTGAACCGGTCCAAAGATGGTGGAAGCATTTAGCAAGGTTTGAACACTACTTTTGATTGAAAATTGACAAACTTCAACTACTGAACTACATTAATTGCTTTTAATTTTTTTACTATTTGTTAGTAAAATTTTTGTTAGATTTAGATTGACATAAATTTCACCAAACAACACAATGATCAAACAATTATATTGATGTTAAAAGTTGTAAAGACTTCTTTGGAGTAAAATAATGCCAATACACACATAAAATAAAAAAGAGAAACATAGAAGAAGGTGATGAAATAAAATAATTGAATAATAATCAAATTACAAGTGAAATACATTAAAATTGCTGCTATCTAAATTTAAACTGCTCATAGGATAGAAAAGAAATAAAAATCAAGTCATGAATTTTATTTGTTGGAGATCATTACAAGCCAAGAATGACAATTTATAGAAAAATGTTAGAAAAAACTAGTACTAACCACCACCTAACCAAACAACTACTCACAATTTTTATCTTCTTACATTGTCATTTATCCTCCATCCATTAAATGTTCATTTAAATTCCTAACTAAAGGTGTCAAGTGTGAAAAGATAATATTTTAAGGTTAACTATTGAGTTTTGAAGTTTAAAGAGTAAATGAGTCATAACTTAAGGAGATTTATTATAATTTATCCTTTTTGCATTGATCCGGCTTCTCAATATGTATTATTTGATTTTAATTTTATAATTAAATGTAATTTTTTCTTATATTTATAAGTAACTTTCAAACAATTCATAAAAAAGAAAGTTCGATTTTTTTTTTTTTTTTTTTTTCTTTTTTGATTCAAGAAATGGATATGTAAATAGGTTACTCTAACATATCCACCAGAGAGTATTGCCCCTTAGCATCTAAGGCATATCTACAGGAAACCCCACCGTACCTACGTCGGGATCGAAACATATCTACAGGAAATTCCACCGCACCTACGTCGGGATCGAAGCTTAGGCCGCCGCGTATTCCAGGTGCTAAAGAGTATGTTTAATCCCAATAAGGAACTATGGAGACTTGAACCCAAACCTTGAGCGAGGGATTCGAAAATCTTATCCACTAAACCAACCCCCTCTTGATAAAGTTTGATGTTAACAATAGGGTCATAGATAATAATTATGAATGTTTGAAGAATGAAGAGGAAAGAAAGAAAATTAAGGAATTGGGACTTTGGGTAGAAAAATATCTTTGATGGTTGAAAGCAACAATTCTACATTGGTATGAAAGACGTGGTCCCATTATGAATATGATACATTTACAATGTTAAAAAACCCAGTGCTCCTCTTAGCTTGGCTTTTGAAAGAGGAAGGTGTGGTCCTATTTGCAAAAGCAAGAAAAACATGCCCATAAAAAAAAAAAAAACAAAAAACAAAAAACAAAAAAAGAAGTGATAATAATTATCATGAAATTTTGATTGAGAGTTGAAACTCCTTTTCAGATTGGGGACAACACTTTTATGTAATTTTTAAGAAACATTTTTGAGCTATTATAGAAACTTTAGATTGGTCACAATTTTAATATAATTATGTTAGGTTTTTTAAAAATTTTAATTTACATAACAATTAGCTTAATTTTCGTTAGTAATTCATTAATTATATAGATGAAAAAATTATATTATTTTTTTATATTTAAATGTATATTTTACTTTATTTATATTTATATTTTCACATCATCTGTATTAATTTTAGTTCTTTTAACTATATAAAAATAAATTAGTATAATCATACCAAAACTATGGACCCACATTTTCTTTACACTTATCAACAAATAAATAATACCTTTTTCAGCAATATTTTCTATAATTTATCCTTATTTTTTATTTTTATAAATTTTCAATTTGAACTTATAAGACCTAATGTTTTCGTTCTACAAAATATCTTTAGGTCATGTTTCACATTTTGATTTCCAATATCATTTCCCACTATGGATGTAGACATAAAAGCAATAATTGTAGCATGTTTTTCACATTGGACTATGACAAGCAATCTTTTTATTTGTTTTCATTCAAAAACAAGTTTTTCCAAAACGACATTTCACACAGGCCGCTTATTTGTGAAATGAAATGAAAATCTAAAACTTACAAATGGATTAATGTGTGTTATATGAAGGCACATGGTTTGCAGTAATTGTTTTTAATTAGGTGTTTATAGGCATGATTAAAAGCTGATTTTTTTAATTTTTGTTTGGCCTTTTTAGCTTTTTTGTGTAAAAAATATGAGAAATGATGTGACTCAAAATGGATTAAAAATTATTTTTTGACTTTTTATTTGCTTCCCAAATGGCCCCAAGTTAGCTTGTCATTAAGTATATTCTCAACTAAGAAGTTAAGAGATCAATACTTGTCTCAGTACATACATAAGAATTGATTATTTTTTTCGCATCATGTGGTCTTTTTTTAGGGTGAAGTACTAATAAATCTCAAATAGTGATCTTATAGACTATTTAGCCTTTTTAAAATTTTTTTTTATGGTCCCAAAGTCTCATTCTAATGTAAATTACATAAAGGACCAAATATAAATATGCGTGTGTTATATGTTGAGAGACAAATATAGATTTATTCATAAAGTTGAAATTACTAAAGGTAACATTTCAAAAAAACTTATTAATATACTTTTCTCAAACGTAGCTTTCCAATGTAACACTCCAAAAAACGTAACACTCTAATGTAAGACACTAAAAAAATTCTTAGAATACTTTTTTTAAACGTAAAAACGTAACATTTCAAAAAAACTCCTTAGTGTATTTTTTCCAAATGTAACACTCCAATTAATGTGACACACAAAAACTTCTTATTATACTTTTTCCAAATGTAACACTTCAATGTAATACACTAAAAAATTGATTAGTGTATTTTTTCTAAACGTAACAACATAACATTACCAAAAAACTCCATAGTGTATTTTTTCTAAATATAACACCCAATTAATGTAACACAGAAAAACTCATTAATATACTTTTTCTAAACGTAACACTCTAATGTAACACTTTAATATAACACTCCAATGTAACACCAGAAAACCACACTAACATAAATATAAATTTTCATGCTTAACAATTGTCACGACCCGCTCCCCGTACCTAAGGGTTAAGCATCGTGATGGCTAGTAACTGAAGTTCCCTCCGGCCAATTCTTGAACAAATCAATAAATGTAAGCGGAAATAATATTCAAGTGAGGATACCAAAATAATCATTGGAGCTTCTATTTTTATTATAAAATTTATTGACCAAAAATGCTAATATTTACATATAAAAATATCATAAAAGTGCTGTGTGTGTCTATTCCGTAACCCCGCGTCTAAGACTTTCGAAAAGTTATTTCTAAATTGTATTGTTTCTTGAAAATTGGTAAACAGCTATAAGCATATGGTAGAGTGAGAAATATTATACCAAAAGTATAAGGGATACAAAATAATCATGGACAGTTATATAACTGAAATATTTAAGATAACTTCATCTGAACAAATAATTATTTAAGTAGCAAAATTGAGATTATGTAAATAAATAACCATAACCACGGTACCGAACAGAACTGAACAGAAGGCACAAGATTGACAGTCAGAACAGAGATACGGATTCAAGAGTGGCTCGTACGGATTATAGAAGTGGCTCCCACAATAGTGTAGCACTTATCTCCGCACAGCACTTTGCTCCACACCAGAAATCATAGGGTCAATGGATTCATAACAATACAGAGGTACGGATTCAAGAGGTGACTCGTACGGATTATAGAGGTGGCTCCCACAATAGTGTAGAACTTATCTCCGCACGACACTTTACTCCGCACAGAACAGAGGTCAGTAGATCCATGACAATAGAGGACCACAAAGTAACCAAACAGAGACTAATGGTTATTTAAGTTCTCCAAGGCGTGAGACTGCTGTGGTGGTACTTACAAAACATAATTGTTTATAAGGTTATAGTCTAATATTCTTTAAAATATAAACAAACATATCCATAGGTTTCATTTTAAGCAAATAGAGTTCAGAAAGTAATCTACGCAACGAAATATTAATATAATTTATAATAACTTATAAAACATAACTTGTATAAAATAAATTATGATAAGTCAAAATATAAGTAAAATATATTATGGTGACTCAAGGTATAATATAACTCACCTTAATACAGAGGTACGGATTCAAGAGGTACGGATTCAAGAGGTGACTCGTACGGATTATAGAGGTGGCTCCCAAAATAGTGTAGCACTTATCTCCGCACGACACTTTACTCCGCACAGAACAGAGGTCAGTAGATCCATGACAATAGAGGACCACAAAGTAACCAAACAGAGACTAATGGTTATTTAAGTCCTCCAAGGCGTGGGACTGCTGTGGTGGTACTTACAAAACATAATTGTTTATAAGGTTATAGTCTAATATTCTTTAAAATATAAACAAACATATCCATAGGTTTCATTTTAAGCAAATAGAGTTCAGAAAGTAATCTACGCAACGAAATATTAATATAATTTATAATAACTTATAAAACATAACTTGTATAAAATAAATTATGGTAAGTCAAAATATAAGTAAAATATATTATGGTGACTCAAGGTATAATATAACTCACCTTAATATTGACCCTTAGCCTTTCTTTTCATTATCAAAGACCCTCTTAGCTTCTATTATTTTTTGTTTCTTTTTTTTTCCTTTCTTTTCCTTCATTTCTCTCTTCTTTTTCCTTCTTTGTCTCTTCTTTTCCTTTTCTTTCTTTTCTTTCCAGGTGAATCACCTCTTCCCTAGGAGAGAGCATTGAGAGGCCAACGTGTGGCCAACGAATCGTTCCACAAATTTGATTAATTAATTATATAGATTTATATTTATCTTTAATAAATATTTAAGATAATTATATTTTGACTTAATTTTTTAATATAATTATATAAATAAATTAATTTCTAATTAAATTATACTTTATCGTATACTCACAGAAAATAAATTATTTATTTTATTACCACACCCATTATTATTATTATTATTATTATTATTATTGTTATCAATATTATTATTTATTTAATAATATATTATCACATACAACCATAATATTAGTATAGAATTTAAGGAAGAACTTAAATTTCCGGGTTGTTAGTGGCTCCAAAAAGAATCTTCTACACCTCACTTTTGCATTCTCATCCCAAAAATGAATTAGAAAATTAGAAAAATGAATCACAAAAGGAAATTCACTTAAGCTTCGTTTGGGAAGCAAAAGTTGGGGTTTTTTTTTTGCTATTTTAACCACAAAAAATAAAGTAGACTTTTTAGCCCAATAAGACAAAACATCACATCCAACTCATAATCATTACATTCTTTCTCTCACAAAAAAGTCAAAAAAACCAAAAAAACTTAAAGCCCTTCCCAAACCAGGCTTTTTAACCCCAGGTTAAAATAGCCAAAAAATTCAAAAAGCCAACTCACTTCCCAAACGAACCCATAAATTCAAATGATATCAAATTAAATAAATATAACTTTTCAAAGCAAAAATGACTAATTGGTTCATAAAAAAAAACTCTTATAATTAAATGGATTGACATTTCTCCATACAAGTTTTATGGGTAAATTTTTCCTTTTTTTAATTATTTCTTTCTTTCTTGCTACGAGCGCCTTTATTATATTATGTAATGGCTGTTAGTGTTCAACTAGTTCTTTTATATTGAGATCTCAACATGAGCTCAACCCCTATTTGTATTATATATAAAAGGAACATCTATGTCTGTGTCTTGAAGCCCTTTGCCAAATAGATGTTCTTAATTTTTTTAAAAAAAATCTTTATGTAACTGACTCCTATAATTCACCTAAACTCTTCAAATTCATATTCAAATTCAAATCAAAATTTATATCTTACAAATTTAATAACACACCTATCGAGTAAGTATACACCACTAGTGTATATATATACACACACTAGAGGTAGGCATAATTGTGATGCATTTCAAAAATATGTTTAAATTTTTAAGAAAAACTTTATAGTAAGTTTTGAATAAGGTCAACAATTTAACATTTTGAACAATTTGATAGATGAGAAAAATTGTTTAATTGAAACTTGAATACAATTATTGGAAGCGATGAGGATATTTTTGAAAAAAGAAAAAATGTAATAATGTTTACACGCTTTATATAAAAAATAATATATATATATATATATATTTTACATCATCACGATTTGAGATTTTTTTTTTCGTGAACTTAATAATGGAAATGAAAATGTTATGGATAAATGAATTTCAAATTAAATTTTTATATCACAAGAATAAGTTGATTGGCAAGGGTTTCTAGATGATTTTTGTGAAACTTTTCTTGTGGTACATAGCATTGTTGTTTATACATATATTCAAAGAGATGTGTGTACAATACATACTTCTTAATTGGTATAAATAGTATCTTGTTTGGTGTTAGGAAGCGTTTTTGTTTATGTCTTTCATAATATTTAACATTGCTCTCTGTGGATCTGTTTTTAGAGTAGTAGCATGGAATGACATTATTGTATACCAACAATGCCTCCCTTAAAATGATGCTTCCTTTATTCAAACTCATGGCAACTTGGTTATGAGATCACTTGTCGGATTGAGTTTTACCATATCTTTTAAAATCAATTGGTGTTGAGAAACGCTTCACTTATATTTTTTATGGCATTCGATATCGTGCCCTGCGGGGGCTATTTTTAAAGCAGTCGCATTGAATGATACTAACATATTAGAATCTACCATTTTAGTTAAGTTTAATACACTTTTTGAATATGTGACTTACATTTTTAGACTAGCCATATTTTGTATATGGGCCTTGCTAGCAAATGTCCCATAGGGTTGAGCAAAAAAATCAGGAAAAAAAAAAAAAAAAATCCTCAAATTAGTCCAATCTAAACCAAATTGCACTATTTTGTTTGGTTTTTTTAATACACAGCTTGGTCCTAATTTTTAAAATAAGTAAATTGTACTTCATAATTTGGTACGTAATTTTATAATTATGATTTCGATTTGAAACAGAATTAAACTATTTAAATATATGTGTGCGCACGCGAGCGCGCGGGCGCGCGCGCACACACACACACATATATATATATAATTTGTTACTTATTGTAAACACTCAAATATCTGATAGTGTCTCATTTTTGCACATAAGTTGTTAATCCTCTTGCAAGTGTATCTTCTATAAAAATATATGTATATATTTAAATCATTATTGTTTGTAAAATATCGACAATGTTTGAGCAAGTTGTAAGCTATAATTTGTGATCATGTTATGAATGATGACAAAATTTTCAAAAATCGTAGTTCCAAACTAAACCAAACCAATAAGATTTTCATAATTTGATTTGATTCTAAATTTCATGGAATTATAGATAGCAGTTTAGTCCTTGGTTTATTCTTAAACCGAATAAAATCTAACCATGCTCATCCCTCCCTCGTATACCATGCAAATCTGCTAGGATAGTACCTGGAAATGCCCACGACAGCTACTTTGTCTCTGTTACCCATGGTCTCAAATACCAATTTGGAGGATAAGAAATTGCAATTGCCTATGTAAGCCATTGTGAATTGGACTTATCAGGAGAATAATTTATATATGGGTGTTTATATATATATATAGCATCAGTCTGCATATATAAATGAATATTTATAAAGAAAAATGATCCAGACCCCCTTTCCCCCACCCCCTTTGACCCCCTCTCTTTCTGATTGGCTAGTTTTTTTTTTTTTTTTTTTTTTTCAATCACCACCCGCCATGTGTGTGTAGGGGGTGGGGATTGGAGGGGGTCTCAATCACATCCCTATTTATAAATTAGTTCATTAATATTCATAACAAAATTTAGAACCAAATAGCTCAAAACAAAGGCTCCATAAAAAGAGGCAAAATTAATTTAATTAATCTTTTGGCTGAGTTTTGACTAACTCGGGGGCCAAATTAGAGTAGGACCCACTTAAAATTTTCTGTCAATCCAAATGACAAAATTGTTCCTTCCAATGTAGAGATCGAGTATATATATATATTTGATTGGTCAAAATTATTTATGGACGAATAAACAATTGACACTAAAGTGAATTATTTAAAAATAACAACTTATGTTTGTAAGACTCATTTCAAATTAGTATTTCTCAGGTCTCACATAAGAAAGAAAAAGGAAATTTAAATGGTTTATGGAAGCCAAGTTTGAAGGAAGGCTTGGTTAAGGACACTCAAATTTTGCATAGAAGGACATAGCCAGGTGTGGTGAACCACCCCACCCTCACAAATGGTGGGTCAAATTGTAATTGAATCAAAAGTCATGTGCTAGTAGCTATTAGTTTCATGGCATTAACACTACCCTTTCCAAAATATATTTTATACAGTTCTCTTTTGTTTTTTTGGGGTGGGAAAACAAAGCAGAAAAAATAAGACAAACAAAGCACAATAGCTAAGAAAACTACGAGTATGAACTAGAGTCCAACAGAATAGCTTGAGCAGCCAAAATAAGGGCATCCTCCATGCACACATGAGGACCTTCACGATGAAATGCCATCATCCGTGCAAGGCAGTGTGTCGCGTGATTGCCACTGCTCTTAACATGCGTGAACACCCAACATTAAATAATGCAGTGATGCTACATATATCAATTAATATACGTATTAAGGTACCAACTAGTGTTATGTCATTATTACTGACCTTACCTATTATACAAATTATAAATATCTAAAACCTCTTAAATTATGTCACATCATCTCTTAGTATACTAATTAGTACATTAATTAGTATATATTGGATTATTCTAAATAATATCATAGCATTTGTTCTTATAAACACACAGTAGACTTATTTGGTACAACCAAAAAAAAAAAAGGGGCCAAAAACACTCATTTCTTAACTTTTAAATAATTAATTTTTAAAAAATTATTTCTACTTTATAAGCTGTAAATAAAAATTATACTAAATAGTTTGTCATATATTCTCAAAAAATAAATGAAGAAATAGGATAAATTTAAAATATACCCTAAGGAGGTGTATTTGTAATTTACCCGATGAAATGAAAAAAAATAAAAATAAAAACTATAAACAAGTAGATAAACTGTAATAAAGAGCACCTACATTTTGTTTGGTTTTGATTGATTTTTTGAAAATTATTATTTTTTTATTTTTATTGATTTTTTAAATATTTTAAATAATTTTTTTACTTTCTAAATGCACATAACTTAGATACACTTAAAAAGTAAAATATTTTAAAAATTCAATAAATACACAACAATACGAAAATGTATTGAATTTTTGTCTCTTTTTTTTTTTGTATTTGATGAATTTTTTAAATATTTTTTTACAAATATTATACTTTTTAAGTTTATTGAGAGGTGTGCATTTAAAATTTTTTTTTTGAAACAAAAGTTCTTAAAATATTAAATTTTTTGATTAAAAAAAAAACAGAAATAAAAAAAAAATTCTGAAAAGTGGGTTCAATTTGTTAAGGCAACTATATTTTGACAATTAGGAAAAAAAACCAACTTATTGACTTATTTGAATCACATCACCTCTATACTTTTTTACACATTTAAAAAAAAAAAAGAGTTAAAAAATTAGCTTTTTTCCTACTTCTCAAAATAGACCCAAATAAACAACTTATTTGATTTTTTTTTTTTTTTTTTTTGTCACAATCTTTAAAAAAAAAAAAAAAAAAAAAAAAAAAAAAAAAAAAAGCCACTATAAAATAAGATGGGTAAATTACAAATACATCTCTTGAGGTTTGATTAAAATACGAATCGCTTCCTATAATTTTGAAAATTACATTTCACCCCCTAAAGTTTCTAATTTCATAACAAATCGTCCATTTATTAATAAATTATCAAATCAATTAACGGTTTTTTATGATGTTAGAAATATATTTTAATTAATAATTTTATTATTGTATAGAAAAATAATTATAAATTTTATTTTTTTTATTTAATTATGTTAAATAAAAAATTCCAACAAAAAGTATCTATGATTGTTCAAATCACATAAAATAATTTATATTTTAAGCCAACCTAATTTATACTTTAAGTAAACCTAATGGAGTGGTGTATTTGCAATTTACCCAAATGAGATATGGCAATGGAAGCACGACACAAGAAGCTTTAAGAAGGAGTGCAGTTTCCCGGAAAGATAAAATCAATCATCAAGAATAATAATTTGGGTGCTTTGGCAACCCAGTAAAAAGTCAGCTTTTAGCTTTTTACTCATTTTGAATCATATTACCTCTCATATTTTTTATCTACAAAAAAATAAAATAGACTAAAAAAGCCAAAAAAATCAACTTTTTACCAACTTTTCAAAACACGACTTAATTTACTACTCAAATAAAACTGACAAAACAGAGATCGCCTCCACCGGTACTTAAATTCTTTACGAATTTCGTTACGCGTTATGTTTTGGGAATACTCTATCGCAGAACCCTCTCCAATTCCACTATACATTACACCTTCGCCTCAATCCCTTTCACATCACATTCTCTTCCCATCGATCCATTTCTGTTTTTCATTTCAAACCAATCCTTGAAATCCTCTCTCTCTCTCTGTGTTAGGTTTGCATAATCACATTCAACCTGTTTATTTTTCTCTGTTCCAAGTTCACTAGGTAATTCAACAATTTCTATGTGTCTGATTTATAACAATTCTGATTTAACTTTGCCAGGAATATTTCAAACCGTGTGTAATTGCAGAAACTGGTTGATTTGTTACACCTTACTCTCTGTTTTTATCACTTCTTCTTTGTTTACATAGTGTTTTGAATTTTCATTTTCTTCACTTTTCCTAGCCATTATTTTTAATGAAAATGCTAATTATAATATGTGGAAAAAAAAAAACACATTAAAATTAGGGCTGTAAACAAGCTGAGTCGATATGAGTGAGTGGTAGGTTGTTCAAACTTGACTTAAAAATTTAATAACTGTAAAAACATATTTAGGCTTGACTTGTTTATGTAATAAGTCAATCTCGAACAAGTTTTTAACAAGTTGAAGTAGCCTTAATTGAAATTCTAATATTTTCACCTTCGGATGACCTTTATTTTAATACTTTTTACAGTGAACATTCTTAAATAAGTTGTAATTATAGTTAAAAATTGCATGACATAAGCCCAATTTTAAATTATCCAGTCACTGACCAATTCAGCATTAAAAATTATTGTTTGCTTGTTTTTTTCAATGATGCATGTGAACCTTATCTTCTTGGTATGGAATTTATGTGGTTGATGACAAGTGACAATGAAGGTTTGGATATTGTTATCATGTGATTTTGAACAAATCAAAGTCAATGTTTACAATTTAAGAAATCATTGTTTTAATTCATTTTCCTTTTCTAACATAACCGTTCTGCCAATAGCCCTGGGTAGTAGCTGGTGATATCTGAATTTGCAAAGGATTGCTTCATTTTTCAAAATATTTTACTAAAATTTTGTGTATTTTATGAGTTTATGTAATTACACTCATTATTTATGTTTTGTAATTTGCTTATGTAATGGAAGAGAGGACGGTCTCTTGTTGCCCTTAATTTCATGCATGTGATTGGTATTTGTTCCACTAGTTATTAATGCATTATGAACTATAAAATTTGAATAATATTAGGAATTATGAAGAAAATATGATGAAATGCTTCATGAAGATTTTTTTATCATTTAATTAGTGTGTAGTATTTTCTTGTATGTGTAATCTAACGGTGAAAAATCTTTCATAATCATTTTCATAATATTTTTTTCATGATACTTAACATTACTCATAAAATTTATGCTCGACCACAATTTTACAGCTCATGTAGTTTCATGCATGTGATTGGTATTTGTTCAGTTAGTTATTGAGTTTTTTTGTAATGCATATGACCTAGAAAATAAAATGAAGAAATTGGATAAATTATAAATATACCCCTAAGGAGTTGTATTGGTAATTTACCCAATAAAATGAAAAGAAAAAAAAAATAAAAACTATAAACAAGTAGATAAACTGTAATAAAGAGCACGGTTTTGATTGATTTTTTGAAAATTAATTTTTTTTTTTTGTATTTTTTTAATATTTAAAATATTTTTTTTACTTTCTAGATGCATATAACTCAGACACACCTAAAATGTAAAATATTTATCAAAAAATATTTAAAAAATTCAATAAATATACAACAATACGAAAATGTACTAAATTTTTGTACTTTTTTGTATTTGATAAATTTTTTAAAGTTTTTTTTTTTTATAAACATTGTACTTTTTAAATGTATTTAGGTTAAGTGTGCATTTAAAAAATAAAAACATTTTTAAAATCTTAAAATTTTTGACTAAAAATATTAAAAAAAATTACGGAAAGCAAAATTTTAATTTTCTGAAAAGTGGGTTCAATTTTTTGAGGCAACTATTTTGGGAAGTGTTTTTTTTTGGTATTTTTCTTTTGACTTATTTTTGTCTTTAGTAAATTTTTTATAAAAAAATAAAAAATAAAAAACCTTTAGGTTTGTAGATTCAACTTGACAAGATGAATTGGAAAATTATTAATTTTTTAAAAAAATCCAAAAAATTCAGAAAAGACAAAAATAAGCCAAAATAAGTAATCTTTTTCTACTTATTTTTATCTTTAGTAATCTTTTTTTGGAATTTTTCAAAAAAAATAAAATTAGATTCGTCTCGACAAGACAGATCGGAAAAAGTAAAAAGATTTGACATAACTTTGAAAACAAATTCACTAAAGATAAAAAAAAATTTCAAAAAAAGAACTTACTTTTTTTTTTTTATAGCCAAAATAGGCCAGTCTATTTTAACAATTGGGTTAAAAGTTAATTTTTAAAATTTTTGACTTTTTTGGTTCACATTAGTCTCTTTATTTTTTACACATTTTTTAAAAGAAAATTTAGAAAAATAAAAAAATAAGTTAACTTTTAACCTAATTACCAGAATAAGCCTAAGACCTTGTTTGGAGTACTCTAAAAAAGTCAAAAAGTCATTATTCTATTTAAGTCACATCATCTTATTTAAATCACACCACCTCTCTACCACATCACTTCCAACCCAACTCATATTTCACAAAAAGTCAAAAAGTGCACTTATTTAGATCATCCCAAACTATCCCTAAATAAGCAACTTATTTGATTTTTTTTTTTTTTTATCACATCACTTCATTGCTTTCGTATATACGTTTTTATAAAGAGTAAAAAAAGTCAATATAAACATGATGGGAGAGTCTTCTCTCCAATTTATAGTCAACTGAAACGTACTATTGGGCCTTCACGAGTTTCGTTTCGATAATTCGAACCATTTAATGTGTAGAGCTTGTCGAGTACTTTTTGTTTACAAAAAATCATATTGATTAGATATTGATAACCTCTTGATCAGAACACATTTTATCAATAATAAATATGATTTTAAAAATAAATATTTCAATCAAAAAATTACTAATATTCGATCAATATAATTTTTTATAAATATAAAATATTCAACCATCTCAATATAATAAACGACTCAAATTATTAAAATAAACGCATAACAAACCTCACAAATTCAGTAATATGCTCCAGTCCATTATGTCAACCGAGCGAAGCCTCTCCCAAATAAGATATGGCAATGGGGCATTTCCCTGAAACACGCCACAAGAAGCTTTAAGAAGAAAAAAGGTGCAGTTTCCCGGAAAGATAGAATCAATCACATCCATCATCAAGAACAATAATTTAATGGTCCAGCTTTTCTTTAATTAGAGATCAAGATTGAATTATTCAGTCGGTAATGCTACGTAGTTTAAATTTTGTGGCTCAAAAGTGGCTCAAATAGCTAAAACGACGTCGTTTTGAGTACAGAACAACATAAAAATGGCCAAAACGACGTCGTTTTGGCCATTTGAGCCACTTTTGAGCCATAAAATTTGAGCTACGAGCATGTGACCTATTCTTGGGTTTTTTTTTAATAATTTGAACCATGCAATATGTAGAACTTGTCGAGTATTATATTTCTATAAAAAATGACATTGATCGAATATCGATAGCTATTTGATCAGATCAGATTTCTGTCAATTATTTATTTTTTTACCGTTTATTTTTTTAAATACAAAACTGATGTGAAATAGCAATCGATAGCCGATTAACGTGATTTTTTACAATAATATAGTACTTGACAAGTTTGACATATTAAACGGTTTTTATTATCAAAACGGTACTAAAAAATGAGCCCATGGATCAAACTGGACGGTGCAGCCTTGATCTCCAATTGTAGACAAGCTGGACCGTAATTTAATTTACTACTCAAATAAAACTGACAAAACAGAGATCCCCTCCACCGGTACTTAATTCTCTACGAATTTCTTTCCGCGTTGGGAATACTCTATCGCAGAACCCTCTCCAATTCCACTATAAAATACACCTACGCCTAAATCTCCCCCCTCACATCACATCCTCTTCTCTGTGTGTGTGTTTTATTTTTCTCTGTTGGAAGTCCACCAGGTAATTCAACAATTTCTATGTATCTGATTTATAACAATTCTGATTTAACTTTGCCAGGAATGTTTCAAACTGTGTGTAATTGCACAAACTGGTTGATTTGTTACACCTTACTCTCTGTTTTTTATCACTTCTTCTTTGTTTACACATTGTTTTCAATTCTCATTTTGTTCACTTTTCCTAGCCATTTTTTTTAATGAAAATGCTAATTATAATATGTGGAAAAAAACACATTGAAATTAGTACTGCAAACGAGCCTGAGTCGATCTGGCTGGTAGGTTGTTCAAGTTTGGCTTGAAAATTTAATGACCGTGAAAACATACTTAGGCTCGGTTTGTTTACCTAACAAGTCAATCTCGAACAAGCTTTTAACAAGTTGAAATAGCCCTAATTGAAATTCTAATACTTTCACCTTCGTGTGACTCTTATTTTAATACTTTTTACGTGAACATTCTTAAATAAGTTGTAATTATAGTTAAAAATTGTATGATATGAGCCCAATTTTAAATTATCTAGTCACTGACCAATTCAGCATTAAAAATTATTGTTTGCCTGTTTTTTTCAATGATGCATGTAAACCTTATCTTCTTGGTATGGAATTTATGCTGTTGATGACAAGTGACAATGAAGGTTTGAATATTATTTGCTTGTTATCATGTGATGTTGAACAAATCACAGTCAATGTTTACAATTTAGGAAATCATTGTTTTAATTCATTTTCCTTTTCTAACGTAACCGTTCTGCCTGTAGCCCTGGGTAGTAGCTGGTGATATATCTGAATTTGCAAAGGATTGCTTCATTTTTCAAAATATTTTACTAAAATCTTGTGTATTTTATGAGTTTATGTAATTACACTCATTATTTATGTTTTGTAATTTGTTTATGTAATGGAAGAGAGGACGGTCTCCTGTTGCCCTTAATTTCATGCATGTGATTGGTATTTGTTCCACCATATGAACTATAAAATTTATGCTCGACCATAATTTTACAGCTTATGTAGTTTCATGCATGTGATTGGTATTTGTTCAGTTAGTTATTGAGTTTTTTGTTATGCATATGACCTATAAAATTTATGCTCAACCATAAATTGTGAGCCAAAAAACCTTGATAGATTCCCCTTCCCCACTTGTAAAGTTTATGCTCGACCATAGTGATATCTGTGCTCTACGATCCCCCAATTTTCAGCTTCTAATAGAATAATTTGAAGACTCTGCATGCATCTTATAACATCCTTTGCTGGTTATTTCATTGACATACCGTCAGTTGAATTTGTTACAACAGTATTGGGAAACTACCCATAATTTCCTGTGGGCTTATTGAGGTTTCTATCTGTTGGCTCTAAGCCGGTAGTTTCTCATTTGTTTGGTTCATATGATTATTATATTAACCCTTTTATAGTATTGTACATATTATCCATGTTGTTATTAGTTTGGCTGTTAAAATTGTAACCAGACAATCTCACTTAAAGTTCATCTTTAAATTGCTCTGGTAACAACTCTAAATATTATCTAACCTTATGCCTGCATGCATATGTATATATTTATACATATTGTGGGTCATTGCTAATTTGATGCTTTTTCTTTGATGAGATGGGCGTATCCAAATTATGTTGTTTTTGCATCTTCAAGTTGCTTTAGATTCTAGTAAAGTTTGTTTCTGATGTTATAATAGGCAAGAATCAACGATGGGACAAGCTTTTGGTTGCATTCAAGTGGATCAATCCACTGTGGCTATCAGAGAAACTTTTGGGAAGTTTGATGCTGTGCTTGATCCTGGTTGTCACCTTATGCCTTGGTGTATTGGGAAGCAAATGGCAGGTACCCTTTCATTACGCGTTCAGCAGCTAGATGTTCGTTGCGAAACAAAGACAAAGGTTTGTTGTTTATGTCAATTCTTGTTGATAGTATATCTTCTTTTCTTTCTTACTTTCTCACTTTTGAAGCATCTTTTCATAGAATGTTGGATGTCTAGGATGATAGTACAATCAAAAAACCAGATTGTTACGATATTCATGATTCCTTTATTGAATATTACTTTAAGACATTCAACTGAACTCAAATACTTTGAAATATGAAATCCAAGAAAGAAGCAATTTAGTTGATATCTTCCATACCATTTTTCTCTTATTGTAGCATCTAAAAGAACAAAAACAAGCAACATGTCTCATTACTCGCATCATAGTTTTTTTTGTTTATTTGAAAAGTAAGTCCTTATGTTGTATGGTACATCTAGAAAATGACTAACTGGGGCCTTTCCAATCCAGGTCATCGAATTTAGAAGTTCTTAAAAGACCGTTTTCTTTATCCTTCATGGACAAAGCAAAGGGAATGTAATTAATTTGAAGGAACTGTTTTGATACAAATTTTATGAGAAATGGTAGATTCATTTTGTTTTGTTGTTGCTAAAATAAACCCAAATTTCTGCTGCCTGGGATCTGATTTGGAAGCTAGCAATGCAAGACGTTTGAGTCAAAATCATGTATATTTTGCTGTCTTCAAGCCCCATCAATAATCACTTATATATTTTGAACAAATTCTACACTACAAAGATTCATAGTTTCTTTTCTATGGTATGTTTTCAGGATAATGTTTTTGTCACTGTGGTCGCTTCTATTCAATACCGAGCCATAGCAGACAAGGCCTCTGATGCTTTCTACAAGCTCAGCAATACCAAAGAGCAAATCCAAGCTTATGTCTTTGATGGTATGGATTTGGAGCTTAAGAATGCAATGTCTTACACTTTCATCTTGTTTGTTTTCCAAATCTTTTCATATTGATAATTGAGTAACAATGCTAGCAAGTTTTAGTTGTATCTTTGCTTGTTGCAAAGTTGGTCATGTGCACCATAAAATCAGATCTTGTGATTATTGTATTCTGCAGTTATGCTGATTTTATTTTCCATGTAATTTCCTTTTATAAGTAACGTTTTGAAAGAGTTCTTAAAAAACCTTCGTAAGTTAGAATCTGACTTTGAGTTTAAGTTCAGTTATATTTAGATTTTGCTAACAATATCGAAAGATTGTTTTTGTAAGGGGACAAATAAAAAGGTGACTTGTATGAATGTATTTTAGAATCCAATGTCCCAGGCCCCGTGTAGGGGAAAAAATGCAGTATTTATACATCCTTCCCAACTCTTCACAAGCACCCTTCTGTTTAATAAAAGCCGTGCACCCAATTTTACATATTAGCATCATTGCTGGTTGTCATGTACTCATTTCTCTACCATATCAATGATGCCTTCTTTTATCAATTAATAAATAGTCCCCTCTCCCCAGTTTTCCGCCAGGAAAAAAAATAAAAGAGTTGAAAAATAAGAAAGAAATAAAACAATTCACATCATATGTTGTGAGTGAAAGACATATCTTTCAGTCAATTCCCTTCTTAGTAGAGCTTTAAATGTCAGACTAATTAGGTTATTGGTTCCCGAAATAGGAAACTGAAGGAACTTTTTTATGCAAGCATCTCATGAATTAAGAGCACCCATAAGGTTGAATGAAATTACTATTTGATGCAACCATCTGAATAATTAAGAAAACCACCCAAAGTTGCCACTAGAGATGCTTGTAAATTTTGTCAATGGCAAAATGCTGTTGAATTTTATGCAGATCTTCATCTATTATAATCTGTAATTGATCCCAAAATTTTGACAATTTCTTTTGTATTTCTCAACATTAATTGACATGATTATAGAAATTATAGCTTGTGGTAAGAAAGTAAAATTTGATAACAAATGCATGTTACTCATTCAGTTATCAGGGCAAGTGTGCCAAAGTTGGAGCTAGATTCAGTCTTTGAGCAGAAGAATGATATAGCAAAAGCTGTGGAGAACGAACTTGAAAAGGTATATTTCTGTTTAGTTTAGAAATAGTTTGGATTATAAAATTGGCCAACTAATCTTTATTCTCTTCTCTTTGGATTTATAGGCCATGTCTCATTATGGGTTCCAAATAGTTCAAACTCTCATTGTGGATATTGAACCAGATGAGCATGTGAAGAGAGCCATGAACGAGATTAATGCAGGTAATATACACCCATTTTCATAATTTGAAACATTAGTTCTGTACTTTGTACAACTCCAAAACAAGACTTGATATGACTGAATTTTCTTGGTACTGTTAAGCCAGTTGTCTAAGTTTGCACAATTGGGAAAAGTTGAAACAGTCTTTTGTTGTAATCCTTAATTCAAATTGCAGAAATAATGGTCTCAATGGGCTCTAATTTTTGTTGCAAATTAAGTTTAAATATTGGCCATAACAGCTATGAAGTCTGATCGGGTAAATTATACTTTGCCCCCTTTATGTTTGGCCATTTTTCTACTTTGGCCCTTGAAGTTTTTTTTCCCACTTTGGTCCTTCATGTTTCAAGTTTTTCCCATTTTATTCCTAAAGTTAATTTATGTTTAAAATTAGACAGAAAATGCTACGTTAGCTGCCATGTGCTATAAAAATATATTATTATATTGGGATTTGGGTTTGTATGAGAGGTGTGAGTCATATATAATAAAATATTTTTATGTCACATGACTGTCAATGTGTCATTTTGTATTTAATTGTGGACATAAGTTAGTTTTTGGAGTAAATTGGGAAAAACTTGAAACTTTAAAGGCCAAAGTGGAAAAAAAAAAAAAAAAAAAACTTTCGGCCAAAGTGGAATCATTGATTGGTGAGAACCACCCTTGCAGGAAGACATTCCGACTTCCATGGTATTGGCCCCTAGTACAAAACTCAATTTGTCGCCATGTTTAGTGCATTATGGGCCTGCAAAAGGACTTCAGCTCCACGATTTCAGCCTGCGAAAAACTTCATACAAAAATGAGGTTGCAAATCTCCTCACTTGTTATTTTTATATCCGTTCAGCTCTCTACTAGAAAAATATATATATATATATATATATAAAATATAAAATAAAATTACACCCAGATTAGTCCCTATTCCCGGCCTAACCTTTGGTATAATTTGCACAAAGTGACTCTCTTTAGGTTCAAATCCACAAACTCAAGGTAGACCGAGTTTTAACCACTCTACGAAAAAGGACCGTATATTGTTTCTTGCATTTTTCAAAAGCATTCATCAACCTTATATGCAGAGATAGGAATCTCCCGATTGTATTCTCTTAACTGAAATCCCTTTTGTCACTTGTATTATTTCCTGCATGAATGAATTGATTTGATTGTGGTTCTCTTTTTTTCTCTGAACTAGCTTCAAGAATGAGGGTTGCTGCAAATGAGAAAGCTGAAGCAGAGAAGATACTGCAGATTAAGCGAGCGGAGGGAGATGCAGAGTCCAAGTACCTGGCTGGGCTCGGCATAGCTCGGCAACGCCAAGCCATTGTAGATGGTCTGAGGGACAGCGTGCTTGCCTTCTCCTCAAATGTCCCTGGAACATCATCCAAGGATGTCATGGACATGGTTCTGGTTACACAGTACTTTGACACTATGAAGGAGATTGGTGCCTCCTCGAAGTCTTCATCTGTCTTCATCCCACACGGACCAGGGGCTGTGAGAGACATTGCTTCTCAAATCAGGGATGGTCTCCTTCAGGGCCAAACAATGGAACGTCATTAAGTTCTCAACATGCAAAGTCGGAATAAGTTTCTGCTTCTGTATAAAATGGTTGCTATTACCTAGAGAGTTTCTACTCTGCTTTCAATTCCTGAAAAAAGAAAAAAAAAAAAAAAATTTGGTGTGGTATGTTTGTTCATGCATATAATCTACTTGCTTTTTCATACTGTAATGAGCTGCTAAGACATTATAGATTAATTCATAATATAGAGTATTGTTGTTGCCACTACAGTATGTATGTAGAATTTTGAATCTCATATATATATATATTTTTTAAAGTCAACAAGATTTGAATCTCATATATGCAAATGTAGTCTACAGAAAATCGAACACTGATGCGATTAGGGTTATTGGATTGAAGTGGAGGTTTTGAAGCTCTTGCTGAGACACATCCGAAGAGTCAATTTTGACTCACAGAGTGTCTCTGGTGGTTGTTAGGTACCAAATTTCTATTCTCAAAGTTAAAATCCACGAAGTTTAACCTCCAAGTTTGTGCATGGTTGGCTGTTGCATTGAGGTTCTGCCAGCTATGGCCATCCGTTTGTTACCAATTATTGTTCGGGTTTTCAGGTTGACTGCTGTGGACTGCAACAGCTCTCCTTATTTATATTGAATGCACAATTTTCAGCTGAAATAAACAAATTTCTTTGACATGCAAAGTGCCAGGCTGATTCAGACAACATGGAAGACAGTATATGCTCAGTGGGGCAAGCTGCAGTGCCGACAAGCATGATTTGAGGCAAATATGGATGACCATTATATAGACCAACCAACGACTGATTATTCATGGCAGACTGTAATGGGTGTTAACGCATAATTAGGGTTCAAATTCAGCTGAATTTAATCCATTGCCATATGAGTCAAAATCTGAAATGGCAAACAGATACATCGTATAGACCTCGCTATCCATGTCAACATAAATTGTGTACCCAATGAATCCAGCTTAACTATAGCGATTCTGGTTTAAACTCGACTCGTTTATTGTTTTGGATCCGAGATTCTTTGCCTTGATGGTTGTTCATGTCCTTATTCATCTTATTCCTTGTTGAATCGGATTGTGTGAGGGTTGTGGTTATGTTTGAAACAGATTGGGAATTCGTTTTTCAAAGGAGTATTTGCCCAGAATTTTGCTTGTTCACTCGAGCCGTTTTGTACAACCTGCAAAACTACTGAGAGTTTGATATTTGCACTCGAGCACACTTTTATAGGTCTAAACTACTGAAAGGGATGCATTGTGCGCTCGAGCGATGTCTTCGTTTGTGTTTGGCTGCTTGAATGACCATTTTTGCGTTCGAGCGGTCTACACGTATATCAATCCGAGAAAGTCACTTTTTGAGTCATTTTCTCATCTCTCTCTCTCTCTCTCTCTCTCTCTCTCTAAACATTCCAAAACCTAGATCTACTCTTTCTCTCTGTCTAAAGCCATCTTTAAACCTTCAAATACACTATCATCCATTGATCTCTACACCCTAGTCCCTCTGATAAAAAGGTAGAGCTCACCTAGAGCTTCATTTTGATCGAAGCAAAGTTGATTTTCGGTTTTGTCGAGGTTTCTTCACTCTCTTTCTTGCCTTCTAGCTTTGAGGTAGGGATTTTTTCACACTTTAATATGATTTTTAACTTAGATATTTGCTTTTTCTCTACACTTTAGTATGATTTTTAACTTAGTTATTTGATTTTCTAAACAAGATTATGATTTGGAAATTTTTAGATAAAAATCTAGGATTTTGGTTTTGAAATCAAAAGATGAGTTTTCAAATAGATTCTTGAAAATGGTTGTGGAATTGAAAATGTGATTAGCTTGTGATAAAATGGTATATTTTATCCTTGGAACCGATTTCTAAAGAAAAAGGGATTTTGCCCTAAAATATGAATATTTGGCTTTGTAAAGAGGAGACGGAAATGACGTTGGGTTTTATGAAATTGGAATGATGATGATGATGATAGTGGAGTTGGATATGCATTATCACTTCTATCTTGAAATTTTGGAAAATTTATCTTTATTAGAAATTATCTATCTGTTTAGATATATTTGTTTTGGGCTATCGGTGGAGGATAACTATGATTGTTGTAGAAATTGTATGAGAATTAAGAGAATTGAAATTAATTTTTCATCCATTTGCATTGAGTATTGTTGCATACTTAACACATTGAAAATGTTTATTGTTTTGAGAAAAATGGTGAATACCTTGGTAAATCTGGGTAGGGGGTGTGATTATTATATTATTGTTGGACTGTGTGTCCTTGGTGAAAATTCAAAAACCCGCACGATTAGTCTATCAGTAGGTTTATAGCCTACTGATAGACACATCTTTAGAGATTCCCAGTGTTGTTTTCACTGCCCTGTTTTCTATTGTAAAGGAAATGATTTCTAGAATTGTGATATAAACCTAGCATTACATGATTTTAGAAAGAGTTATAAACTGTTTTAGCACAAGCATTGCATATGAATTCACTTTATAACTTTATTAAGATTCATACAGTGTTAAAATACCTCTATTGAACTTTGGCTCATCCTATGTAGAAAATCATTTTCAGGTGCTAATGATATGCCTCCGCCAAGGTCGTAGCTTGAGAAGACTTGGAGCCAAGAGCTTCTTTTTGTTATTGTTGTAATTATTTTTGTACAAGCCTAGGGCTTAAATTGTATTGAGTTAAAACTCACTTTTATTGTAACTAAACACCGTCTTAAAAAGTTGTAGCCACTAGGACATTTATATATCTATTTAACTTTTATTTCATACTATTAACTTGTGGCACATGCTATAAATTCAGGGATAGGACTTATGAATGTATAACTGCATATGTTACCTTCTGAAAGGATACTTTATTCAAAAATGTATTATTATTTAATAATTGTCGCGTGATGAATTATGGTTATTATTTCGGCGTGTTACATTAACAACCAGAAGTTTCATTGTACATGGCAAGGTCTCATTAATCATATCACTAACTTAGAGTAACTTCAACACTGCCTAGCAAAAGTATACAAAAAATAAACACATAGTTTTGTCTAACTACTTTGGTTAGTGTGTATTTTAACGAGAGTCATGTCAAGTAAGAAGTAACTAATGAATCTATTTTCATTAACTTCATCATGGAACTTGTTAAATCTTAATTAATAATTAGTTTTATGCATATAAAATGTAAATAAATGCATCTAATTAAATGCACAAGTTAAAAATAGAAAGTTACGGAAATCATGATCAATTAATACAACTATGATGGTGTTTGGGAAGTAAGTTTTTATGTAGATTTTATTAGATGTAGGATTTTATGAGATAAAAAATTTTTGATGTTTGGGAAGATAGTTGGGTTTTTATGTGGTTGGATGTGATGTTTGTGAGAGAAAAAGTGAAATGATTATGGGGTTGGATGTGATATTTTGTTTGGATGTGTTTTTTTTGGTTTTGCAAAACTTTTATCTTTTAGTGAAAAAAATGAGAAAAAAATTTGGGAACTTGCTTCCCAAACACCACCATACCCCTCAACAAGTGCCTAGGGGCAATTGTTAGCATCAGCCTTCTAACAGTACTTTCTTTTAGCTAGCTAATCAAACAAACTTCAATTTTCTTTTTCAATCAACAAGTCAAGAAAGTTCTACTAGATCCATTGCTCACAAATGCAATAACTTCAGATAAACAAACTGAAAAATTTATATGGGATCTTTTCAGATGTACAGACAATATAGGTTTATATAAGTAAAAATACAGCCATGCAATAAAAAATAAAAATAAAAAGTACGACTATTTATGTCAGTAATGAGCTGATACGGGGGTTTCAAGAGGAGGGGTTCGAAGATCAGGAAATAAGGGAGAAGAGGGGGTTTTGCAGGTTCAAATGGGGAGGGAAGGAGTTTCGGTGATCGGGCGATGGTATTCAGAGAGGGGAAGAGTTTCATACTGTGGCAAATCATTTGAAGAAACAGATGTTGATGAAGGCAGCGAGAGAAGTAGGAGGGAACTCTCGTTGCTGAGCCTCACTATGCTCTGTATATGTAGCCTGCATGTAGGACATGAGGCGAAATGCCTCTTCCTTTGCCTAGTCTGTTGGAGCTTTCAAATTGGGATATGTCTAGGCAAAATGCCTAACATAGGCAATATCAAGAGCCAATTGGAGTTGCTCTTAGTAAGGTAGTACCAGATGATGCATTTTATCAAACAAATTATTTCAGTTAGAACTTGGCTTTTACACTGTTGATATGTTCCTCTCACAGGAATCTTGTGGTGAACAATCAACCCTACAAATAAGTCAAAATCACCTGAATTTTATCATAATCATCGCTGCACCATCCTATATGAAGCAGTTGATACAAACAGCATTAATCATAAAACCAATCTCTAACACAATGACTCCCAACTCAGTGAAGTTCATTCTAATATTCAAAAACAACACTGCATAATAGCATTAATTTGTAAGCCGGAACTGCAAATTTTACCCTTTTTTGTATCCCTCATCATGCATAGCCCACCACACCCTAAACTAATACCTGGCAGTTTAATTGTTAAACAACACCGTACCTCCCCAAACATCTATGAAGCTAAGTACGGGCCCAATGGTAACATAAAAGCCCGTGAAGATATAGGAGGTGATCCAATATTCAGTATCCTTTAAGGTCATGTCTGTTTGGGTGGACATGAGCTTGAAATTTGACTAATAGCCTAATAAAATTATTAATCCAATATTTGGTTAAATAATTGAAGTACGGACTAACAATCCATTCGGATATTGTATCCCACATATGATGGACTATTCAATCCCACAGAGAGGGTGGGATATAAATTAGAAGACTAAGCAAAGTCTGGACTATTAGTCCGTCCTTCCTTATAATCCTAACTCAATCTAAACATAAGATAATATACACAATCCAAAGAATTCGTAGTTCTAGGACGGGTGATGCTATGGTACATTTAGATGTACCATACATTTAGTTATGAACTTATATGATTTTATGTCATAATCAATATCATATTAGTCATAACCACTATCATATTGACTCATAACTTAGTTATATTCAGTTATTTATTTATACCATATTACCTCATAACCAGGTCATAACTAAATTACTTAAATAATTTAACTCTCAAATAGGCAACCAGTGTAGCCGGTTAGAAGGGGAAACAAAATTGAATCAGTCGTTTTTGGCCCTCTTGTTGGCTCTTCTCCTCCCTCTTCTCTTCCGCCATAGCTGAAGCTTCCAAGGACCACCAGCCTCGTCAGCGATCCGGGCTTCAGCCATGTCGACATCTTCTTCGCAAGCTCTCACTCTCTGGACGTCTCCACCATGGGTTTGTGACCAAAGACCTAGTCATCGTCTTTTCCCTTCCCTTCCCTTCCAGTCGAATCGAATTTTTCCGAGAACTCTTTTCCGTCGTTCAGGTTTGTTGCTAACTCTAAGTTTCATCTAAATGTGCCATTGGTGCTTTGATTTCAAAACCCTAACCATTGAATATCTGTTATTAATTTTTTTTATCAGTCAAAATTAATATCCATAGCCACCCAAGATAGTTGTGCCATTGGGGCTTTGATTTCAAAACCATAATCGTAAAGAATGAATATCTGATATTTGTTCTCATTCAAAATTAACATCGGTTTTGTCATATCACATTCCTTTAATTGCTTTCACTTTGCTGTTTCTTTGTCTTCTATGGAGATGTCATTACTTGATTTCTATGCTTTTATATTAGATTGAAAGAGGCTCCAGAGTATGCGAAGAGCGTTGAATTGGGTGAAGATGCGAAGGATGTTTGGGTATTTGATATCGATGTGACTCTGCTTTCGAATCTTCCTTACTATGCTGATCATGGTTTTGGGTAATATTCTTCAGATTTTCTTAAATTTTCGATTTAATTGCATTAGCTATGCTTTTGGGTTGTGTTTCGATTCACTTTTTTCTGCACTTTTCTTTTCCCTCCATCCAAACACTGCTTAAATGTTGATAAAGAATGGACTAAATGCAATTTCTAATTTTCAAATTTAATTCTTGATTTGGCCGGTTGATTTTGCCTTTATCCCCTAAACTACAATATTTTTTTTTAATCCCTCAATTATCACTTTTATTTATTTAGTACCTAAAATTTATTATTTCAATTTATGTGATTTGATTGAAAACGATTGTACAACTCGGTAACCGTTGAAGCCTAATTTGATAGGCAAAAGGAGAATATTACTGTTAGACCTGTCCAATGTCTCTATAACCCAACCAAGCTTGGTTGATATACTTGAGAAGCCCTTGTCAATTGGTTTTGAGTCGGATGCTTTGACATTTACAATCCGGACAACATAAATCAATGTTCAATGGTATGCTTTAATTTGTTCAAATTATGAAATGATTTTTTTACCCATCAAATTAGGTGTCAATTGCTACTGATTTTTCCAATCGTCTCATATGAACTGAAATTATAAACTTTAAAAACTAAATAGATAAATTAATAATTTAGGGATAAATTAGAAAAATTGGTGATAGTTTAAGGGATAAAACGTAAAATTAACCCTTTGGCCTTATTGGGTCTGAAGGAAATCCATTTGAGCATGGGAGATGGGTAGTTATGAGAAATTGATTGAATTCTGAGATGGGTTCTTGGTGGAATTTTGTAGGTTAGAGGTTTTTGATGGTGTGGAGTTTGATAAGTGGGTTGACAAGGTTATGGCACCTCCAATAGAGTCTAGTCTGAAGCTTTATGAAGAGGTTCTGAAGTTGGGATTCAAGGTTTTCTTGCTTACCGGGCGCAGTGAACAGCAAAGAGGTGTTACTGTTGCAAATTTGATCAATTCAGGCTTTTAGGATTGGGACAAGCTCATATTGAGGTTAGTTTTCAAACTGTTCTTTGTCATAGATTGCTGATAGGGTTTGTTATGTTTATGATTTAACAGGATAAACTTGTTTGATGTAATGCCTTTTATTTTGCTTGATAGATCATTATAATTTTCTTATTAGCTTTGCGCATCTTTCAACTATCAACTATTGCTAGTGGCTAACATTTTGGGTTCTCCAGAAAAAAAGAAAAAAAAAATGTATTTTTTGTTTTATTAAGAAAAATGTGTGCACTTGGTACAACCTTTTCTTGTTAAGCAACATATGTTTAATATCATCATTACATTCATGAAATCTTAGTTTGAATTAACAAACTCACATATCATAGAAGTATTGTCTTGAATGACTGCTGTTTTATTGCAATTTTATTGATCTAGTCAATTCTATTTTACAGATATTAATATCTAAATTTTTTACTGCAAATTCTATTTTTATTGTTTAAGATGCTGTACATCTTCTTTGATTTTCAAAGTTGAATTTATCTTCTTGTAGAATTATTCAAATGAACAAACTTGTTATCAATCTTTGTTGGCTAGGATTTTAGTATACATCAGGGGAATTACAAAAATGAAAAATTGTTACATAGCTCAGAAACTTAGAAAATTTGCAAAGCATCCCAAATTTCATGTCACATTTATAAGAATATATCACAGAGACAATGTTCCTATACTTTCTAGACCTAGATTGGAAGTGTTCCAATTTTCAAATCTTAGATTCAAAATCAAACTTTCCAATTTTTCCTCATCACTACATTAGGGTATGAAGTTCTAGTTAACAATGCCTTTCTGATGTGGGTCTTTGAATCATATTGAAACGATTGTATACAAAACAATGATTTGGTAATTTCTTTTTCTATATGTCATTATTTTAGGTTAGAGCCCATATTTTATAGACTGCTTTAATGAGATCATAATTGATTTTTAGAGCTGGCCTCTCATTTATGCAGAGCCTTATTGACACATGAGGAATGATGATGTTTGACTAGTCATAGGCTTTAGGGTTTTTTCTTTCTGATGTGTGGTATTAATGTCTGCTACTAGAAATCAATAGTAAGTTTGGAACATAGAAGTTTGGGAAATAAACATGAAAATGGTTCCTTAGGTTTTATTAGAATTTTCTCATATATAGGGTTTACAGAACACAAAATTCCATCATAAGAAAAGTTTTCCGGTAAATATGGTTTGCTATCTTCTTCTTCCTCTTCTTCTTCTTCTTTTTTTTTTTTTCATGTGTGCAACTACTACTATTTAAAATGCTTATAAATAATTGCACGATTATACACCAGGAAATATTTCCTTCCAGTGGCATATGTGATGTAATATGTCCATTGACAAAAGAATCAAATTGGATATTTTTTTAATTCAGTGAATAAAACCTCAATGCTTGTGCATGCATGCACTGTACAAATGGGAAAATGCATACTTGATTTTTTTTTTTTTACACACAAACATCCTTGTTTTCGTTCTTTGGTTCTTGTGACTTGATAATTCTGTCAAGTCCTGTTGAAAATATATTGCAAACCAAATCTAAACTCATGAATGTGGCAGCAATTGTTGAATTAACGGCCAAATTAATGATGTAAATTAAATTCCAATCTAATTTGTTTCTTCTTCAATTGAATTCAGCTCAACTAAAGCTAGCCCATAGCCAATTCCTTTACAGCCCTACCTTGTGTGATCTAACAGTAATAATTTTTTCCTAGAAGATTTGATATTAGGAGCTAGTTAATTGTCACTACTCATATTATGAAATTTGTACCTCAAATGTTACACTGATGTGATGGTCTATAGAATATATTCATCTGCTTTAATAGAATTAGTTTTATAAAGAAAGTTATTTCAATTTTACTCAATGCTAAAAGGCAACTTTTGCCAATTTTTTTAAAGAGTGACTAACTTGTCCCTCTCATAGGATGAATTCAATTTCCTTATGATCTTGTCTAATGTGTTTTTTGGGCCACAAATTAATTTTCAATGATGGAAGGGTGAACATGATGAGCCTTCTGATTTATCAACAAAAAATAAATAAATAAATAAATAAAATTTTATGGGCCTTCTTTGATGGGGAATTAAACCTCCAATTTAAATATGGTTTTTATTTTTAATATTAAATTAGAGATGGTCCCCTTTGTTGCATATTTTTACTAAATTTCAAGTGTCTTAAACCGTGCAGAGCAACTGAGGACCATGCGAAGCTAGCGACAATATACAAGTCGGAGAAGAGGAATGAGATGGTGGAAGAGGGATACCGGATTTTGGGCAACTCTGGAGACCAATGGAGCGATCTTTTGGGTTCATCAGTTTCCATCCGCTCGTTCAAGCTCCCAAATCCCATGTATTATATTCCCTAATTGGACAGGTTCCTATTAAGCTTTTCTAATCCCTTCTAGTTAAACAAATATTTGTACATTCGATTCATTGACTGAAGTTTGCAATTAATATATAAATTGTGCATAACTATACTTGATTTAAGTTTTCAATTAATATATAAATTGTGCATAATCTCTCTCTCTCTCTCTGTCTCTCTCTGGCAGTGGCTCATGAGATTAACTGTAAATAACTGTATCATATTCTGCAGAATTAGATTGCTGTCTTCAACTAGGTAGATGCATGTATTCAATTTATCAATTGCTAGAAACTGGTCACTAGTTTCTAAATCAACATTTTGGGATATTATCGACGAAGTACATCAGCTTGGTCCACGGTTTGTCGCCCTATTAATTATGGAGGATTAGGCATTAAAACCTAACGATGCTTAACCAGCCCTACATGATGAAGTTGGGATGGCACTTATTGAGACATTCTGAATCTTTATGGGCTTTGATGTTTAAATCCAATTATTTCCCTAATGGCACTATCATTTCGGCTAAATCTAAACCTTACCAATCATGCTTCACTTAAACTTTTCTTACTCTTGGCAAATGTGGACAACTAGGAATAAAATGCTTCTTGAAAATCAACCTTTACACCCTCACAAGATATCATATGCTGCTAAGTTTGCACTCTCTATTCTGATGAACACTTTTAAAGTACACACTCTCGGTTAACAAACTCAACACGGATGGTGCTTGTCAAGGTAACCCTGGTCGAGCAAGCATTGGTGGCATCTTCAGAGATAATACTGGTCACTGCATTTAAGCTTTCGAATATCCCATTGGTACAAGTAACAATATAGCTGAAATTTAGACTATTTAAGCTAACACCCAATGGTTAATTATTGAATCTAATTCATGGAAAACACTACACATCTTTGCAAGCGGAAAGCCAATAACTAAACAAACCAAATTTTGTTTGAACAAGTGCCTACAACTAACAGTAATTTCCGGGGCATATTTGCCCGTAGAGAAGCTAATTTTATTGTCAAGTTTGTATCTTCTTTTATTATCTGAGAGATTAGGTTCCCTTCTTAGCGTAAAATAGTTCCTTGTATGAACCTTTTTTTTTTTTTTTACTTCAATGTAATTTCCTTTCTAATTCAACAAAAAAAGGGAAAAAAAAAAAAAAAAAGAAAAAAAGAAAAAGAAAAGAATAGAAGCAGCTATCATCATGATGATCATCCACCAACCCATGTATTGACAACAGGCATCATGTAAGCACCAAGTATTCTCATTCAAGCACCTTATAGCTATCACTCTCTCTACTTGCAACACACGGAACATTTTATTGTTCATCAGCAACCTGTACATATTGTTCCATCACAATCCTATCATTTCAAATTATTATATACGTATTTCTAATAATTTAAAACCTTCATATTTGGAACAAAATCCAACTAAATAAAAGGAATAATTCTTCTAAGAAATTCTACCCCCACCCCACCAAAAAAAAAAAAAAAAAAATTTACAAACAAAACGATGTCATTGTTTTCCAGATTTCCACTCACTAATAGCAGAAAGAAGTGTATAATTTGGAATTAGATTCCTAGTTGGCAATGGCAAATTTGTCATTGGGGATTTATCATTCTCCTCAAGCCATGTCTGTATAGCTTTGCAATCGTAAGTGTACCCATCAGCAGCAAAACAAGGCTCTTCCATGATATCCTGGAAATGAAACAGATCAATTGTCATAATCAAAAGAAAAAGAAAAAAAAAAGTTTGGATAAAGAAGAAATACATATCAATACCAAACCAAACCAAACAAAGCCTTAAGTCCCATCAAATGGGTCGGCTACATGGATCCTTCTTCTCCACGCGGCCCTATCAAAGGCCATTTCATTAGTCAAATTAAGTAGATTCATATCTCTATTTATAATGCTAGCCAATGTTAATCTAGACCTACCCCGTCCCTTAACACTTCCATCTACCGTTACAAATGTATTTGATAATTTAAAATCACAAAGCAGAAAGTCCTTGAACACATTCAGTATAGTGTTTATATATAACATAGGATAAATTACACCTTTTACCCTCTTAACTTTTATTTGAATTTCACTTTTGTCCCTCACCTTTTAATTGTAACAATTAAGTCCTAGACTTCAACCCTTATTGTTTCATGTAGTCCTTCGGTCACTCATCATCAGTAAAAAGATGAACAAAAAGTGCTCATGTAACGCCATGCAAACATGTTTTAAGGGTACTAAAGGAAAAATTAAAAAAAAATTACGCTTTCACCCGTTAACTTTCACTAAAATTTTAAATGGTGGGGTGACGAGAGGACTAAATTGAAGCTTGGGTTGAAATCTAAAGACTTAATTGTTGCAATTAAAATGTGAGGAGATACTAAAGTGAAATTCGAATAAAAGTTGAAGGGTGACAAATGTACTACTCTATAACATATCCGAAGGAATGATTTCTAGTCTATTATTGTTCACAAGTCTCTTACCTCCTGCTGAAATTGTTTGTTCCTGTGAGCCTCTTTAGAGTGGAGGACCTTCACTGCTGCAGCTGTATGATGCAAACTGCACTTATAAACAGTTCCATATTTTTATTTTAATGATTTTTTTTTTTATTTGGTAGAAGTAGGGTAATATTTAGAAAAACAAATATACCTTAGAAGCTCTAATCTATAAATTTCTGCTATCTGTCTTTTAAACACCATCTAACAAACCTTAAAATTCAAACCAAATTTCTATTTCTACAGTTAAAAAGAAACAAATGCAACACCATGTTCTGAAGCTCCAATCTATAACCACTATATTGCTTTAGCAGAAACTCATTAGCACCAAGTTTCTACACCAACTTAGCCTTAAAACCAGCCATTATATTTCACAAATTTCTTTAATGATAAATAATTTATCCCCTAAAACATTAACATTAATATTAATATACACTACTAATCAAAAACATTTAAAAAAAAAAACCCTAAACAATTACGATAAATATGACACTGTTTATCTATTGCGACCATTCAATTACCTTGAAGTCCTGAGCAATTTCATGGACAAGCCTCTTGAATGGAAGCTTCAAGATCAGGAGCTCAATACTCTTTTGGTACCTACAAATTTCGCTACACATCAATTAATTAAGATAACAAAGAATCTAAAAAACACAAGAATTGTTATAACTATAATAACCATAATTCAAGCTTTAATTCACTAAGTAGAGAAGAATTTACTTGCCTAAAGAGGTGCCTTCCTAGCTGTAAGAAGGGCTACCAAAAGAATTTGTTTATTTAGAACAGCAAAAACCAGTGAACTCAACACTATCATGAAGAGCCAAAGACAAATGCATTAAATCTGCTTCAAAAACTATGAAATATAGTGGCTAAGGATTTGCAAACCATCATTTAAAAACCAATGCTGTGAAGCCACAATCTAACAAAAGCAAAGTTACTACTGAAGCAACACCATATATAACATTTTTTTTTGTCAACTAGAACTGCCCTCTAAAAACTAGAATCGTAAACTACTTTGTCAATATAGTTTATCCAAAACCATAAGGGCATATGGTAAGTTGTCAATTTTGGGAAATCAAAAATAAAATTAAAGGAAAGATTTCAGCATTTCAGTTTCCTTCTTCCTTATTTTCACTGAACTTATTTTCTCAGCAACCAAGCATAGTACGTGCTTATAGATATACTAATTACACGAAATAAGCAACAATTAGCTATTATTTATCTTCTTCAAGCACAAATACATCACACACACACACACACACAAAAAAATCCAAATAGACTTGCAGTCTCCTTTTCTTTCCCTCATTGCATATTTTCTCAGCAACACAATGTCCCAAACACAACATAACATACTTATATGACTAACCTACAAAAACAGTGCTTCTATATCTTCCAATTAAGCTTATGATCAAGAAACATAAATACTGCTTATAAATCTACTAATTAAAGCTAAGAATTAACTACAAAATAGAACTAGAGAAAGAAGACAGCAACATAATCAACAGCAAATGAATCCAACAGAATTCATGACCATGCTTCTTTAGAATTTTATGACTCTAGCAGGACTTAATCCGCAACAGAATTAAGGGATAGACAATCAAAATTGACACTATGCACTATTTCACGTGAAATCTAAATAGTTGTAACTTGTAATAGAAATATGGTGTGCTAGCAAAAATATAACATGGAAAATTGAAAGCATTTAGAGTTTATTCACTACTTAATGTTTGTGGTAAATTAAGTTTAGCATCTAAAAATTTGAAAATACAAATTTATCCAAAACTAAAAAATAAAAAATTGAAAATAAAAAAGCTCCAGTTTTTCGTGCATCCATGGGACAAGGCATAGTACTACAATAATAACTCCAACCGCAACTCAACTCGAGCAGGCACTTCTAAACTAGAGTTGTGCTAGGGTTAGAAACGAGCACCTCAATGTAGGCTTGAAATGAATGCCTTAAACAGTTTTTCCATCTTGATGTTTAAAATTGTTAATCAAGTAGGCAAGGCAGTGAATCCATACGGATAAATTTGAAATGGATTGTAAACCTAAATGTTCTGTATTATGTTGCTACTACAGAAAACACTTACGGTCATAGAGACTTGCCCAAAATCACATTTGGCAACAGAAAGAACTAGCAGATTCATCTTATGCTAGGGAGTTACAAGCCCCACTCCAAAAATCAAGCTTGTTCTTTTAAATCACTCAGAAATTTAGTCCAGTGCCTTTTCCTTCCGGACAAATTTTTTAAAAAATAAAAATAAAAAAGCTTACATAATATTTCCTTCTGGACAAAATATCACAATGATAACAAAATATACCTCGGGTATGCAGGCCACATCGTCAATTCTTGTGATCAGCTAAGCAAAGATCCCCAGAACCTTCAAGAAAATCAGTGGCCCATATTGACATTCCAGAAATGCAAACTACAAGTAAACATTATGAATGTCTTCCATGCTAGTTTTGGAAAACACTAAAGCATAAGATGTTAGAAAAGCAGACTAATTAAGTGCATAAAATTTCTCTGCAATTTCAAATATTGAGGATAAAACATAGAAAATAAAAACAAAAAGGGTAAAATATATATAACTTAATTGCCCATGTTTGTTTGCAGGAGGTGGTTTATGCAAGAGAAAACTGACACTTCATAACCAAAGTAAACAAACAGTTATTAATGGTTTGTTAAAAAGTAAACAAACAGTTATTAATACCAAAAAATGAGCTAAAATAAGAAGTAAGAAAAAAATTCCCCCTTCATGAAGACTTGCTCAAAATCACAATCAGCAGCATGTATCACAATCAACAGGAGCCTACCAATTAGCGTAAATCTAGCCCATGCTGCCATGCCTATAAAACTCAACTAATAAATAAACTGAAATTCATTTGACAGGTGTAAATTGAAGTTTTATTTATTTATTTATTGCTAGGCCAAAAAGGATGAAAAATAGGACTAAAAGTATGTACACATAGTGAAAATTTTAAAAACTATCCCATAACAACTTAAAATTTAAAATTAATTAACTAAGAACAAAATAGGACTAATAATGCTAAACTACCAAATATATAAAGCCAAATAATAACATAACATATCTATTTCATAGAAACCCATTCTTATGTCATAGATTTGTAACAAAACCAAACCCAAAGAATAAAATTTGAACCACAAAGAAATTCATATTTCAGTCAAAGAATTTTCACAAGCAAAACTTGAAAATTAACAGAAGTTCACAAGAATAAATAAATAAATACTAGCGGTTAAGGCACACGCGATGCGTGTGTAAATTTTAAAAAAAAAATTGCGATTGAGTCAATAAAAATTGAATTAAGGAACACTACTTTCCAATTGATAAAAATTTTAACGCATTCTCATTCAATAATAAAAAATAAAAAAAAAATAAAAAGAAAGAAAGAAAGAAGAAGAAGAAGAAGAAGAAGAGTCAAGTTCAATTCACAAATTTCAGATAAATCAAAGAAATTCAACCAAAATGGGGTAGCACATAGTGCCAGAGCCTCTGCACCTTCTAGGGTTCAACTGACCATTCTAAAATAACATGTGCATGGCTCTTGCAATTGTTTGAGTCTTTCTCTATTTCGATTTCCTTTCTATATACATATCTATATCTAAAAGGGAAGGCCAAAATTGAGGTAGATGTCACATTTTTTTTTTCCTTTCCAAAATATCTTCATGTAATTGCCCAGATCAAAACGTCCTATAACTAATGAAATCCAAATTCAGATTGAGATCAAAATTTATAACCTGTAATAGCACACCACACACCACTAGTATAGTATAGTATAGATATAAACAAATTGACATAAAAATGAGTAATAAAAATCGAAATTGGAGGGATTTGAAAATACCTAGCAGCATGAGAATACTGAATCGTGTAGTAGCCGGCATGGTGACCCAAGTCTTCGGCGGAAACGTCGGGGTCAGCGAAATTGGGAAACTTGAAACGCTTCTCGACGATCCTGGGAGCAACAGGCGCAGCAGAGACATCATTGGGATCGACGATGTTGATGGACTCCTCTGGGAAGAAATTGAGCTCTCTGATCAACTTCTCACCCTGAAGCGACGGAAGCCTCGCGTTTGATGGTATGCGAAGAGTCGCTGAACCGAAAGAACAGAGAAGAAGGAAAGGAGAAACCAATTATACACAAACCGAACCCTTCATCTCTCTCTCTCTCTCTCTCTCTCTCTCTCGGGGGGAACCCGATTGGGGATTTTGGGTTTTTTGGGAGCGGGAATGGAAAAAAAATAGGGGGGAACCGAGCAGGAATGGAAAATATATATATATATATTTTATTTCCATCACAAATGAATTTTTAAACAGTAAAACGGTTCCTTTTTTTTGGCGAAGACAATAATAAAATCTATTTTTTGTTAAAATAAATTTTTTTTTTTATAGTTAATGAATTTTTTTTTATTTTTCATTTTCTTTTAGTTACTAAGATTGAAAATTTATTTGCTTGATTCTTATTTTAATGAATAATTTTTTTTTTATTTGGCAAAAGTATGGGTAATATTTTAATGAAAAATATTTTTTTATTAAAATAAAGTTAATTTTTTGTGGTCAATAAAAAATATTTTCCTACGACCTTTTTTTTTTGTTACTAAAAATCAGGAAATGTGGTAGAGGATAGAGAGCGACAGTAGTGGTAAAAGTAGTGGATAAGAGGTGATGGTGGTGGTGATGGCGAAGGAGATTAGTAGTGAAGTTGTGGTAGTCGTAGAGGAGATAGAGTAGCGATGGTGGAGGAGAGGTAATAGTAGTGGTAGTGGAGTAGTAGCGATTGTGGTAGTAATGATAGTCGTAGAAGTGGAGTGGCAACAGTGGTAGTAGTGGTGGTAGTGGAATGACATTTGCAGTAGTGGTGAAGGTGGTAGAGGATATGGGTGGTGAGAGAGAGAGAGTGAGAGACAGGCAAAGAAGAGAGATAGAGAGAGAGACAGAGATAGAGTGATAAGCGAGAAAGAGACAAAGTGGTCGCTAAAAGTGCATTTTCTTGTAGTGTCTCAATAAATCGGAAGAGAGCTCGATAAATAGAGAAGAAGGAATGGGGAGAGTGAGCAAGGTGAACATAATGAGGGAGAGACAGACAAACAAATAGACAGGCAGACAGAGAGAGAAAGAGAGAGACAGACAGACAGACAGACAGAAAAATAGAGAGAAACAAGAGATGAGCAAGAGATACACAAAAAGAGAGAGAAAGAGAGCGAAAAGAGATGAACGAGAGAGAGACATAGAAAAAGAAAGAGATAGAGAGAGAGAAGAGAGATAAGTGAGAAGAGAAAGAAGAGAGATAAGCAAGAGAGATAAAGAGATGAGCGAGAGATACAGAGAGAGAAAAGAGATGAAAGAGATAGAGAGATGAGCGAGACAGAGAAGACAGACGAGAGAGATAAAGAGAAGAGAGATGAGCGAAAGACACACACACAAACAGAGAAAAAAGAGTGATGAGTGAAAGAGAGAAAGAGAAGAGACAGAGACAAAGAGACAAGAAGATGAAAAAATTGGTGAAGAGATAAATGTTATATCAAAAGAGTAAGACGACGTCGTTTTTTTTAAAAAAAATTTGCGACAGAAAAATACCGTTGTATTTATTCAAACCATTTTGTGACTATATATTTATGAAACTATCTCAAAGACACAATATTTTATTTTATTTTACTTTTTTTTTTTTGCAACAGTAGTTGGTGCCGTCGCAAATACTGTCCTTTTTTGCGACAGTAATTTTTGCAGTCACAAATACTCTCATTTTTTACGACAGCATTTTCTGCCGTCGCAAATACTCTATTTTTCTGTGACATTAAACAATGTCGTCGTGAAAACTCCCTTTTTTTGTGACGGCAAGTTGTGCCGTCGCAAAAACTCACTTTTTTTTTGCAATGGCAAGTTGTGCCATCTCAAATGCTTCCATCTTTTAAGCCCACTTTTCTTGTAGTGAGAGCTTAGGCACAACTAGGACAAATCAAGGGAAAGAAAATTGAGTGGAGAAAAAAATGAAGAAAAGTTGAGAAAAAATTTATGAGAAAAATTAATTAGTAGAATAAAATAAAATCACGTCATAGATAATTTTTTTCAGCATATTTTTTATTAAATTTAGTTAAATATATATATATATATATATATATATATATATATATATATATATGTTTATAAGTGTATATAGATATTTTAAAAAGTATATCATTTGCATATTATTTGTATTATTTTTAATGAAGATACTATGACTAAAAATAAATCTAAAATAGAGATAGGTGATCAATTGCAATTGTCACTTAGAGATGACACTTCAAAATTAATTAAGAGAGTCCAGAGTTCAAAGAGAATAAAAGTTTGAGAGACAGATTTGTTTGTGAGAAATAAAATGCGAGAAGGGTGGTATTTATAGGACTTAGGAGGGAGGGATTAATTTATATATATATATATATATATAAATAAAAATAAAGTTGGTTGTTGGTGGAATTAACGGTTATATGACTTTTTCAAATTGTTTTGTTTTAAATTTTTGACCATTGCACTAACAAGGGGGGCAGGGAGCTGTTGGGGTCGGGTTGAGCCAGATGGGGAAGAAAATTTCGGGCTGAGCTCACGAGATGGGTCACACTCCGTAACACACCAGGGCCGGGCCAAGCCGGGCTCTAGAACACATAGCCTAGGGTCTTAGGTTGGGCTTAGGCTCGAGCCTGGTTGGGCCTACCCAGGGCGCGAGCGGACTTGGGGTGTGCCGCAAGCTCGTGGGCCAAATTTACACTCCTATATGTAGGTAGTGGTTATGAGATATATGATTAGTGGTTATGATATATTTGATATTGATTATGAAACAAAGGGTGTTGGTTATGAGACGTGGTTATAACATATGTGGGTAAAAGTAATGAGATATATGATTAGTGATTATGAGATATATGATTCTGGTTATGAGTAGAGTGGTATAGCTATAAGTCAAAGGGTGTTTGGTTATGAGATATGTGATTAGTAGTTATGAGATATGTAATGTTGGTTATGATCAAAGTGGTGTCGTTATGAGATATGTGATTAGTAGTTATGATATTTGTGATGTTGGTTATGAGATATGTGGGTAATGGTTATGAGTAAAGTGGTGTCAAAGAGTGTGTGGTTATGCTATACGTGTTAGTGGTTATGAGGTATGTGGGTAATGGTTATGAGCAAAATGGTGTCAAAGGATGTTTGGTTATGCAATATGTGTTAGTTGTTATGAGATATGTGGGTAATGGTTATGAGCAAAGTGGTATCAAAGGGTGTTTAGTTATGCTATATGTGTTAGTAGTTATGAGATATGTGGGTAATGGTTATGAGCGATGTGGTGTCAAAGGGTGTTTGGTTATGCTATATGTGTTAGTGGTTATGAGATATGTGGGTAACGGTTATAAGCAAAGTGGTGTCAAGGGGTGTTTGGTTATGCTATATGTATTAATAGTTATGAGTTATGTGAGTAATGGTTATGAGCAAAGTGGTGTCAAAGGGTGTTTGGTTATACTATATGTATTAATGGTTATGAGTTATGAGATATTGGTTATGTGACTAGTGGTTATGAGATATATGATATTGGTTATTAGATATGTGACTAGTGGTTATGAGATATGTGATGTTGGTTGGTTGGTTATGATATGTAGTTATGATTGATGTGGGTCGTAGTTATGAGATATATGATAATGGTTATGAGATATGTGATGTTGGTTATAATCAAAGCGGTGTGGTTATGAGCAAAAAGATGTTAATTATGAGATATGTGATTAGTGATTGTGAGATATGTGACGTTGGTTATGATCAAAGTGGTGTGATTATGAGCAAAAAGATGTTAATTATGAGATATGTGACTAGTGGTTATGAAATATGTGATGTTGGTTATGACAAAAAGGTGTTGGTCACGAGATATGTGACTAGAGGTTATGAGATATGTGATGTTGGTTATGACTCAAAGGGGCTGGTTATGATTTATATGGGTAGTAGTTATGAGATATGTGATCAATGGTTACGAGATATGTAATATTTGTTATGATCAAAGTGGTGTTGGTTATGAAATATGTGATTACGATTATGAAATATATAATATTAGTTATGAACAAAATGATATTGGTTATGAGATGTGGTTATGAAATATGTGATATTAGTTATGAACAAAATAGTATTGGTTATGAGATGTGGTTATAACTAAGTTATGATCAATTTGATTATAGTATGAAGAAATATGATTTTAGCTCATAACTATAAAAAGTGACGTGTTTAGCAGGTCACTTTTAATGATTTGGTTCAATCTTAGCCATTGATTTTCTATGTACCGTACATTTTTTGAACAAAATGTACTATAGACTTTCCCGTTCTAAGACTATTAATCATGGAAATGCTAATTCAACCTAATTCAATCCGTCCAAACAAACATGACATAAGAGTCCATATCAACTAACCCTCTTTGGAGGCCGAGAGCTTGATGGAAAATGAAAAACTGGAATGCTGTTTTAAAATAAAGCAGAGACAAATAGTATATGATGAGTTTCCAAGACCTATAGTAGTTTCTTATAATTTCTAGTTTTTAAAACAGACGAAGACAAAAAAAAAATTACGTAAACAATAAAATAAAATTGTAGATCAAGTACATGAAGCAGCAGTGATGAAGCGTTATCACATTCCATAAGAAAATTCTATTCAATTAATCCACATTGAATAATAGAATAGATTGAAAATGATGCCAGGCTGCCACCAGCTACATTATTTTTAACAGCCCACAACCATCAAAGTTCAAAGAAACCAATGCCGCCACATTCAACGGCCAAAATGTTTTAAGGAAAAAGAGATACTGTACTAGGTTCATTCTACCTACCTTATTGCTCTCCACCATACAAAAACAATTCCGGTTCTTCCTTTCAAGCAAAGACAATTCTAAAATCATGGCTTCAGAGCCACAGCCAGTCCAATCTTAGCACTTTTTTCAATTGCTGTGGTGTCCACTTCCCCCGAGATAGTGAAGAGGGATTTTGGCCGCCATGCATGCTGGATGAGAGCACTTGCCTTGCCATAGCTGTTCACCCGAGCCTTCACCGTGGTTAGTGGGTCCAATGCATGTTGTGTTCCAATAGTGAGTGTGTTCTCATTCTTTGAGAAGCTACGTGTCAGCTCCGCACCAACAGCTGTATTGGTCAATGGGCTCACTGTGTGATAGTAGGAAGCGGTAAGGGTATCACCTTTGTCATTCCTGTAACCATCAACAAAGATAACCCTCATCAAACAGGAAAAGGCCATCAGCCTGGATGGAAATAAGCCTAAAACACCATCTAGACATCCAACTTATTACGTCAAAAGGTTCATTCAAAGCTTGTCCTTAGCTTTTTGGGATTTCACAACATAACCCAGCCTATATCCCAGGCTCTATAATTTTCATTTTACCAAAACTACTGACATAAATATATGAAATGAGCTTCATTCCTCTTGCCTAAGATACAGAGAACAATTTTCCAAAACTTTAGCAATACTAACTGAATGTCAAGTCAAAGATTTAGACAATCATCTAAAACAACTTGACTACCTAAACCAATTTTAAACTCTGAAACTGTTTTTGATTTTTTTTTTTCACATTTCTTTATAAATATTTTACTTTTTTGGTGCATCAAGATTAGGTCCTCTAAAAAGTATTATTATTAAAAATAAAATAAATATAAAAGAGAGAGAGAGAGAGAAACGAAAAACTCAAAAACAGTGTCCAAAAACTAAACCAAACAAGTTTCAATTTCTCCTTTATGGATGAAGGAGATACTCACAGTGCCAAGGAAGCAATAAGGTCAGACTTGGAGAAATTCAACCCTGCATTGCATTTGGTAAAGTTTCCAGTCACAGTGTCAAAAGATAGATCAGTCCCAAGGGAAACAACATCATTCCCAACCACGCCAGAGAAGTTGACGATGGGACTAGCAGTTAATCCAATACCAGTACTGATTCCAGCATACTCATGCAGGTACTGGAGTTCTACCTATTACCACAATCACTATAAGTAAGAATAAGCAACTGAGGGTGAGACTCCAAGTGTCCAACAGTAAATTATGTGCTTGTAAATGGAGCAAAAGGATTCAGATGAAGTAGCATGATCATACAGTGCATACAAGTGATTCACAAGCTAAAAACTTGGAAGACACTATAAAGAGCAAAATCTGATTACCTTGCCAGATCTCTGATCAGGAACAATAAAGCTAAAGATTGTCTTGAGTCCAGGTGCAGGTTCATCAATGGTAATGGTAGTGAGAACCTACACATTCACTTTAACTTGTCAGCTAAATGACCAAAGCATCATTACAACGAGTTTGATTACTGAATTCTTGAAGTATCCTCTTAGAAAGTAGAAATTAAAAAGGAAAGGCAGACTACACCCACACAACAAACCCTGTGGTTTCATCAACACATAAGCATAAATAAAGATATAACAACTAAACTTGGGTGACACTGAAAAAGCTCTCAAAGCAATGATGAAAATCATGGAAAGAAGAAAAAGACTAAATCTGGAATTTCACATGAAGTACATTTAAGGCATCAACAATTAAAGATTTGAAATAATTTTGAGTTTTCATGTCATTATAATAGGTTTTAGTAATTAAAAGTATAACGGTAATTCCAATAATTGTTGGAAATGGGTTGTAGGGGTCACCCATGGGTTTTATTTTGGATCAAGTTATTAAATGGGTTATTATATATGGGTTTTATTATGTCTAAAATAATCTTAGTGGTCAAAAGTCCAAATTTCCTATTTTGATATTAAAGTAGAATTAGAAGTCATTAAAATTTCCTATTATGGTTGAAGTAGAATTGGAAGTCATAATTGGTCTAGAATATTAGTAGTTGCTAAATATTTTTAGTTTCTAAATTTGAGAAATAGTCCTTATAGAATTAGGAAAGTCTTTAACCTATAAATATATGTGTAATCTCAATGCTTCAATAGCAGAGTTAATATTATGAAAATTTGAGATTGTATTTGTATGATTGGCCTATCCCTTGCGAGAATGAAGCACTTCTCTCTCTCTCTCTCTCTCTCCTTCTTCTTCTATCCAGCAAGGTTATTATTCACATCACTGTTCACTGTGCTTAGAACAACCACCCAACTGTTCCTAAACACTTGTGTTTTCATTCCCAAAACCCTACCTTTTTACAAATCCTTAAACTCCTATTTTTAAATACTTCTGCAGCCACAAAATCCCACCAAATCCAGCCCAATAAGTCTGTAGTTGCTGCTGCCAGGCCAGTATGTTTAAACCAAGCTCACTACTTGTAGGAAAGTAATCCCTACTCATCCTACATCACATAACGAAGGGCAATGTTTATCGATGCTACCATAAACTATATTATATTGCTAAAACCTAAGCTTTACATAAATTGTGTCTAGTGCCACCATGTAATAGATAAATTTGTGAGGATTGCAAAGACCAATAACTTGAAAACAATCACTCCAACAACTGCAGTTCTGACCCTGAGAATGATGAAAATATGTAGGTATCAAATTACTTGCACCACAGGCCCAATATACGGTAAAAACCAACATTAAATCCCAGGTAATATAACTCAAATAGTTGATATCAGTCAGGTAAAAAAAAAATTTCTTTAAATCAACTAACTGAAACTGTTGAGTAAAGTCGCATGACTTGTTTCATCAGAATAAATAAAGTTCAATGACGTACATTAGAGTTTGTGTCAACTTTTATGTCAGTTGTGATGTTCTTGTTCTTCAGTTGGGTAGTAACATCAGCCAAATACAACTCACCTTTCTTGGTTCCTGATGTAGTAATGGCCTGGATGTGGAAAAAAACAGAAAGATCAGAACATTTTGAATTCAAATAAATTAAATTCTGAGAGCAGCATAGGATTGTTGCCATGACGCAATAAAATTAACATGTGAAACAAATATGACAAGGGAATAATTAGCATCATACTGAATATTCAGTAGGGTTTGGACGTGCATACAGAGGTTAATGCCACAAGACAGACTATAAACGTGAATACACACTCCCAACTGTAAATAACAGGTTAACCTATGTAATCAGGTTAAACCTCTTTCCAACAAGATGTGATTAGTGCTCCATTTAAAAGCAAACTTACCACAGCTATTAGAACGAGGGTGGAAGATCAAGATAGCATGCTTTGTTAAAAGTGGGCATTGTCATTTTTGTTTTTCATTTTCATGTTTCCCGAAGCAAAAATAATTAAAAATTAAGAAACACCCATTGTTTTCATTTTTTTGTATCACAAATAGTTTTTGACCATTCAGAAAACAATAGAAAAGTAGTTCCTGTAAAATATTTTTTAGAAAATTTTCTTGAAAATAACATTCAGAAACAGTTCTTTTATTTTTCTGTTTTAATATTTTCAAGAAAAGAAAGCATAAAGATACCAAATGCAGCCAAAACATTTCGGAAATTTTCAAGCATCCATTTTTCATAATCAAAGGAGAAAATTTAATTTTACCTCCCAAACTATACCTCGATGATCAATAACCTTTGTACTTCCTATAATTTTAATTTTACATCTAAACTATTTGATTTTGGCTCAATTTCAACCCCGTCGTTAGCTTCCGTTTATAATCAAACAGAAGTCGCTAATGTGGCACCGAAATTTTGTTGGAAATTTTATTTTACCCCCCAAACTATCTCAAAAACATCAATTAGAACCACAAACTTCATATTGTTTAGGGGTCTAATTGATATATTTGGGAATAGTTTGGAAAGTAAAATGAAATCTCAAATGAAGACGGCAACAAGTGCCATATAATTATAGACTGCTGACAGCAGGGATGAAATTGATCCAAAATTGAATAATTTAGGTGTGTAAAATTGAAATTATAAGACATACAGGGCTTAAATTGATCATCGAGGTATAGTTTGGGGGCAAAATGAAATTTCCTCTGATCAAAGAGCCCCAAACTATGAAGAAAAAAAAATTCTGACTAGCTGAGACAATTTGGGGGAACTACAGCCCAGTGGGCTTCTGAAAAAATATTTACAAATACATGGAAAAGTTTAAAGTTTACCACTGATGTAATTTATTTATTTATTTTATTTTATATTTTATTTAAATTTTTTTTTTCTAATAGTACGCTGAATTGCTATTTCCCCATACAACTTATTCGAACCTGTTAACCTGAGTCTTCCATTTACCAAGGAAATCTATCTATAACAAAGCGTAAGACATCAACTCCATTTTCTTTGCAACCAAACAGAGCTAAATGACACGAAGAAACCGAAACCCTAACTTCATCAGCAGGTCTAATTTACAGTTTATGACACACAACACAACACACACACACACACACACACACACACACACACACAGAGAGAGAGAGAGAGAGAGAAACTAACGACTCCGGTGGAAGTGTAAGTGGTGACAGTGAACTTATGGTCGCTCTGGTAGTCCCTGTACAGAAGATCTGAAACAACAATAGCAGATAAGCATACACATATCATATGTGATTAAAAAGCGAATAATAATAATAATAACAATAAATGAGAGAAATGAAAGAAGCAAAGTGATTGGAGACCTCTGGCTTTCTTGCCGATGTCGGAGTAGAGACCTGGACCTTTCCCCATCTCTGTTGCACCCAAATTAGGAGAGAGAGTAGAGAGAGATTGAGATTGTTCTTGGTTGTTGTGGTTTAGGTAGAGAGAGAGAGAATCAGAATACGTGGAAGAAGATGCTCTGTTAATTTTGATAGAATCGTCTCAAAACCCTAGTCAATTTACCCGGGTGATTTTTCTGGGAAAGATAGAGCTATATTTTAAAAAAATAATTTTGCAAATTTTATAAAAAAAAAAAAAAAATTGTTTTTTTAAAAATATCATTAAATTATTATTATTATTATTTTTTTCAATTTTAGATGGGATGTGCTATCAAACAATATGCGTTATGGGTTAAAATAATCACAAAAAGATAAAATAAATTTAAAAAATAATAAGATAAAATATTATATCTAAATCATAATCATTGTATTTTTTTCTTACAAAAGTTAAAAAACTCATCCCAAATGAGATTTTTAAACCCATGTTAAAATAGTTAAAAAATCAAAAAGTTAAAATGTCAACTCACTTCCCAAATTAAAGCTTTGGATGTTGGTGGAGCAATTTAAACATAGGATTCGATTTTTTTTTTTTTCATGTTTTCATATTCGACTCTGCTACAGGGCCCGAAAGGGTTTCGAGCCAAACGGCTCGAATTTCAGAAGGAAGGAGGAAGAAGAAGAAGAAGAAGAAGGAGAGGAGGAAGAAGAAGAAGAAGAAGGAGAGGAGGAGAAGCAGAACTGGAGGGGGCCCTAAAAATGGGGTTGGAGGCGGAGGTGGAGGTGGAGGCAGAGGCGGAGGCGGAGGCGGAGGCGGCGGCGGGTGGAGGCGGACGAGCGACGAGCTGCGAGATCGGCCGACGAGCTACGAGATCGGACGAGCGACGAGCTGCGACGCCGGCCGACGAGCTGCGACGCACGCCGGCGAGCTGCTCTTCTCTCTCTCGCCTCTGCTCTTCTCTCTGTTCAACGAAGAGGACGAAGAGAAAGAAAGAGAAGGAAGAAAAGGAAGAAAAGAAAAAAAAAAAAATTCGAAGCCCAAAACGACGTCGTTTTGGGCTTCGAGCCCCACATTTCGGGCCCTCAAACATTATTCTTTCATATTTGAGGGGTCTGCAATGATTCAAATTATTCATTTTATAAAATTCTTAATGTATGTCATTTATGAAATTTTTTTTTATCGATTCGATAATTGTAACTTTTTCATTTTATCGTGTTTGTCTCTAAAAATGAGTAGTATGTCTTTAAAAATATATTTATCGTTTATTTTATCAAAAATAAATATGACAAAATGAAAAAAAATTATAATTATCACATCAAACTAATTTTTTTATGGATGACATACATTAATGACCTTACAAAATGAACAGTTTAGATCACCGAAATTAAACTCGTGGTGGGCCTCATGGGCTCATGAAGTTCTCATGTGTTAAGATGTAAACGTAAAAAAGTCAAACTTTTAAAGAAAACTACATCTTGTCCGATGGGTTATCATTTGATATATTTGGAAATTGTTTGACATATGCTAAAATAACACATACTATTTTAGCATATTATCTTATTTGGGTCACAATCATGTTATTTGAATTATATCACCTCTCTACTACGTCACTTCAATCTCAACTGACATACATTTTTTCGTAACAAAGTCAAAAAGTATAGTAACCTAGCACTACCCAAACAACCTTTTGATATGTATTGGTAAGATTGTTTTTGTGAAAATCCATAATTATTCATATAAATGCATTATATGATATGAATAATAAATGTAATCTTATTTAAACTATTTAATTGCTAAGAATAATAATTTTATGGGCATTCAATATTTATTGTTATAATTACTTTTGACAAGGATTCAACTTGATAATTATCCTTGCTGGATACCTAAGTTGAAAACCTTAATTAATTGATTTTAAGAAACCAGCACAAATACACAATTATTCAAATTTATCATTTCAATTCAAAAAAAAAAAAAGTGAGAGAAGAGAGAGAGAGAGAGAGAGAGAGAGAAATTCGGTGGCTGTGGGGGTGATTAGTTACCCTATAGCAACTCCGGTTTTGATCTGACCCTTGTTGTAATCTGGAATACAGGTTTCTTGGTTTCGTACTGTTGAACATGTCTTGCTTACCTTCCTTTCCCTTAAACTTGGCTTTGAGATTGTTGTGGTTGTGTTTGGAAGAGGTTGGTTGCCTAGTTTCCAAACTCTTGTTGCCCAGATATTTGGTCTTTCGCTCGAGCGGCACTTCTTGCGCTCGAGCAAGCTTTGTGAACTCTCAGTACTTTTGCAAGTCTACAAAACTACTAGGAGAGTGTTTTCTACGTTTGAGCGGCTTTTCCTACGCTCAAGCGGGTGAGCGCTCGAGTGGCCTTATTTGCGCTCGAGCGTTGGTCTATTGTCTGCAAAACAACTGGATGTGTGTTTTCTACACTCAAGTGTCACTTCTTGCGCTCGAGCGGTAAGCGTCCTTTTCTTTGTGTCTTGGCGCTCGAGCGGCACTTCTTACGCTCGAGCGAAACAACTTATTGTGTCTGACACTCGAGTGTCACTTCTTGTACTCGAGCGGACTGTGCGTATATCAGATCGCGAAAATGACTCTTTATATCATTTTTTCGGATCTATTTCTCTCTAAAACATAAAGTTGAGACCGTCTATCTAAAACCTACATTTTCTCTACTTTTTCACTAGATCTAGTGATTTCTCCACCATTGGGCTTTTGTTAAAAAGGTAGAGCACATCAATAGCTACATTTTGATCCGAATGAACCTTGGTTTCGGCATCTTTTGAGTTTCTCCACTTCTCCTTTGGTCTTCTAACTTTGAGGTACGAATTTTTCTACACTTTCATATAGTTTTTAGCTTAGTTATTGGTTCTTGTGTAACAATGGTAGGATTTGGGAGGATGTTGGACAAACCTAAGGTTTGGGTTAAAAATCAAAAGAGGGGTTTCTGTGTGAATATGATATAAAGGATTATAGAGTTTGAAAATGAGGTTGTTTTGTGACAAAATAGTTGATTTTGGCATTTGGGTGATATTTGAAGAAAGAGGGAAGCTTGCCATAAAATGTTACAAATATTTATTTTTTTATAAATAAATGAAATTGGTATTCTAAAATGTGAAATGGAATGGGTGTGGACATAAATGGTGGAGAAGAATATGTATTATTTCTCACTTGTGAAATTTTGAATAAATTATCTGTCTTGAGATTGACTATCTGTGTAAAAAATATCTGTATTGGGCTATCAGTGGAGGATAACTATAAATGTTGTAGAAATTGCATGAGGATTAGGTGAATTGAAACTAATCTCTTGTTAATTGTCATTGAATATGACTATATTTGAAATACATTGTATATGTATGATTATTTGGGAGGAGATATGGGATGTACTCCATTGTTTGGGAGGAGATAAGGGGATGGACTCCATTGAAATTAAGTTGGCCTGTGTGTCCAGGGTGAAAGTCCCGAAACCAGGCGTATACATGGGTGCTGATCCCGCGGACGAAATTTCCGTAAAATGACAAATTGAAGTGTTTGTATGATGGTTGAGTTATTTTGGGAACCACAGAGTTGTAGTCTCAGAGAGGTTGTCTGAAAGATAATAAAATTAGCTCATGAATTGAGATGAAATGAATAAACTTGAATTTACGAGAAAGAAAAAGGATTGAGATATGAACTTTGGTACTTTATGACTATACAGAATATGAATGTTTTACTACTAGCATTGTAAATGCGCAATATGGTTATATCTTTGTTAAATCTCATATATTGTGTTAGATTGTTCCTATTGGGCTTTGGCTCACTCAATTTGGGGAAAACCATTTTCAGGTGTTGGTGATATGTCTTCGCCAAGGCAATAGCTTTGAGGGACTTTGGAGCAAGAACTTCATTTTTGTTGTATTTCCTTTTGTATAGCCAATGGCTTTATTTGTATTGAGCTAGTCTTACTTTGTTGTAACTAAGTAACGACTTGGAAAGATGTAAGCCTTTAGGGCATTTGAATGTTTGTTCAACTTTTATCTTTTGTCTACTTGTAACACATGCTGTAGATTCAGAATAGGCTATTTATGAATGTATATTGCATGTGTCACCTTTTATATATCAAACTATGATGAATGAAAGTAAGTTAATTCAATTACATTTTCGCTTATGAGATGAGTTTGTTGAATTTATTTTTGGGGCGTTGCACACCCACCACTAGGGATGTAATAATGGCCCAACCCGGCCCACTTGGGCTCTAGCCGACCTGTGGAGGGCCTCGTGGGCTCTCATTTTTTTGGCCAGCCGGCCTGGCTAACGGGCCGAAAAGTGAGGGCTTAGGCCTAGGCCCACTCAAAATAGGGTCCAGGGCTGGGCCTGGCTGACCTTTTTTAATTTCTTTTTCCGAAAAATGAACAATAAATATATTATGTATGTAGATTATTTATTAGGATAAAAAATAAAAGAAAAATTAAATTAGAGTATTTTAGTTAAGATTACTGAGATGTTTGGTTATATTTCATGTGTAGTGGTATTTAAATTTAATTATGTATGACTTATTTTTTTGGTTATGAACTTATAATTAAAAAAGTATGAAATTATGTAATTTTCTTTTTTTAAAATGAATAATTATATATATATATCAAAATGAAAGTTTCAATATTACAATCATTAAATTAAATATATAATATTTATTGAATGAATAATTTTTATTTCAAAATGAAACAAAATATTATAAAAATTTATATAATTAAATATAATAGATGTAGTCTATTATTGATAATGGTAGAGCAATTACATCACTATAAGTCAAGTACATCCCAATTAGGTTAGCACCTAATAGCCTACTAATCATTTGCATTATATTCCACCTCAATAATTTAATACAAAAAAATAACAAAATGAAATAGTGAAAAATAAATTGTTGATCAATCATCGGAGGAGATAGACAATTCAATCGCGTTGCCCAATGATATCTCATCCAAATCATTTAGAATTCTCTCTTTTTCACTATAATTTTGTTTTCTCGTAATCGCATGCATATGATCTCTGGATATCATCAGTGCCTCAACCATTTGGGGTGAAAACCTACTGCGGTAATCGCTCAACACCCATCCACCTGTACTAAAAGCTCTTTTCGAAGCAACTATAGAAATAGAAACGGTTAGTATATCACGGGCCATCTGTGAAACCACAAGTCACATAGTTTCATTTTGTTTCCACCAATCCAAAATGTCAAAATCATCGAAATTATCCACCGATAGGCTTTCTAAATAACGTGTAATTTAGAACTATTTACACTTGTATGTTGAGATATTCTTCTAGTTTTTATTACTAAAAAAACACTTAATCTCCCGCCTCGAGATAAGACGACTAATGTAGTGTATGTAGGTGTATTTGCAGATGTAGCAGCTGCCTTGTATTCTACAAATAATGTTTTGCATGTTTACATAATAGAGGTAAATTATTTTTGATCAGTGAAATTACATTCTAAAAATTCTTGTAAACTAATTTCTTTACACCTAGAATTAATTATTATGGCTAAACCTAAAAGATGAGGTAATTGATCAAAATAGTTATCAAATTTTTTTCTTTCATTAAAGTAATAATGGTTACATAATATTCATTACCCCTATATTTTACGAAAACTTTAATTATTTCTGCTAACATATGTAAAACAAATGGTGAAGCATGAATATATATATATATATATAGAAAATAATTTTGTTGGAGTATCAAAAATTTTTTAAAAATCTTTATATAACACTACTTGACGCCAATTAAGTTATGTGGAAGTCAATACTTCTTCTATTGTTGCAAAAAATAAATATATTATTTTTCTTCGTTTACAAACTCTTTTTAACATATTATATGTTGAATTCCATCTATTGTTTATATCTAAAATTAATTTTTTAAATGGCATACCTTCTTGTTGACAAATTTTCTTATATTCCAAAGTTCGATTAACAGAAGACATAATAGTAACAACGACATTTTTTATTACTAGTACAGAAGTCTCGTATACATGCATAGCTTCTTTAATAATCAAATTTAAAATATGGGCACAACAACAAATATGAAATAAATCACCATCAACAAATTCTAAAGTTAATTTTAAATGGGTTACAGTCTTATTGTAATATGTTGTATTATCTAAACCAATGGTAAATATTTTATTTTTGCAAAGCTCACTCATATAATGTATTTCTTATTTCTACACCAAGCTAATGATCAATGTATGGAAGTTCAACTAATCTAAATGAAATAATTTTTTTATTTAATTTCTAATCATTATCAATAAAATATGCAGTGTTACATTAATATTTTAAACAATTACTTGACCACAGATCAGATGTTAAACAAACTCTTCCATTCGAATTTGTAAAGATGTCAAATAATTCTTTTTTAATATCCTCAAATTTCTTTAAAATCATGTTTTTAGTAGTATTTCTTGAAAACTTGGATATTACAGTGCAAAACTTTCGTGAATCATTTGGGTAAAATTGGGACATTCACTAGCAGTAAAAAGGTTGTTTTTTTTAATAATATAATCAACTATAGAATTTTGTGCACGTATAGAATCATATGAAAATATTTGCAAATGACCAGTTGATGAAGCTCTTAATTGCATTTGACTTCTAATATCATGTTGTTGACTTTGTAAATGTCTGTTGCCATGCGTTTTAGATTACTAGTATCCCCTATAGATGAAGCACTAAATAAATGTGGACAATATTTACATTTTGCTTTAAATGTAATTATACCATCAGGATTATTTATAGATATTTTTTCAAAATGTTCCCAAACTTCATTAGTTATGCCCCTAGATGATGATCCAGCTTGTAACGCCTAGAAATTTAATACAATAAACCATTCATAATGACAATTAAATGACAATATAAATTAAAGTATAATATCCTTCCATTATATGAGACGTAGTTCTACAAAAGAGGAGACACATGGGAATATATATTCATTAGTTGTAATCCTGAATCTATAGCATGTGCCAACAACAAAGATATGAGATAGAGGTTAAACAGATAATAGAAATGCCCTAAAGGCTACAACTTTCCAAGACTATACTTGGTTACATCAAAATAAATTTAAATCCAATACATATAAAGCCCTAGGCTTGTACAAAATAATAACAAGTAAACAAAATGAAGCCTTTGCTCCAATCCTCCCAAGTTACTGCCTTGGGGGAGGCATCTCTTCAACACCTAAAAATGGTTTTTCCATATAGGATAAGTTAAAGCCCAGTAGAAATAATTTAACACAATACATGAATCTTAACAAAGATATAAGGTTTTATGCACATGGAATGCCCTTATCAAAATGTTTTACATTTTCTTTCCAAAAACAATGCCACGCTCAATTGAGTTCACAATTCTCAAGTCATGCTCTTTATAATAGAGAACCAAGGGGAAAGATCTCAAACCAGTACAACCTTTCACGGATATTTCGTCCGCGGGAAATCGTCAAACGGCACCCATGTAAACGTAGTCATACAAGCACTACTATTGCCATTTTAAGGATATTTTTTCTGCGGGCATCGACACCCATGTATATGTGCATTTTTCAGGACTTTCACCTTGGACACACAGACTAACTTAATTTGGTGATATACACCTCTTTTCAACATTCACCAATTTTTCTCAAATTTATATATATATATATATATATATACACAATGTATTAAATGAATGTTCAATGCATATGGATGAGAAATTAGTTCCAATTCACCTAATCCTCATGCAATTTCTACAACAATCATAACTATCCTCCACCGATAACCCAAAACAGATATTTCTAAATAGATATGAAATCTCTAATACAGATAGGCTTTCCAAATTTCAAGGTGAGTGATAATACATATCTAACTCCACCATTCATATAAATGTCCATCAAATTTCACATTTCCAACATTAATTCCATTTATTTATACAAAATAAATATTTGAAACATTTAGGGCAAAATCTATTTTTTATCAAAATCAATGATTTTATCACAACTCAACCTCATTTTCCAGTTCCATAATCATTTTCCGTACATCCATTTGAAAACCCCTCTTTTGATTTTAAACCAAAACCTTAGGTTTGTTCAAAATCCTCCAAAACCACAAGATTATTTATGAAAAACAAATAGCTAAGTTAAAAATCATAAAAGAGTGTAGAAAATCCATACCTCAAAGCTAGAAGATGAGATAAGCATTGGTGAAACTCGGATGAAGCCAAAATCCAACTCTGTTTGGATGAAAACGAAACTCTAGGTGAGCTTTACCTTTTTAACAAAGGGAGTACGGTAGAGAAATCAATGGATCCAAGTGTTTTAGAAGAGAGAAGATGAGTTTTAGAAAGAGAGAGTCTCAACTTAGGGTTTTTAGAAAGTTTAGAGATATATATATATATATATATATGAAAAAGTGATGTAAAAAGTAATTTTTACGGACTGATATACGCACAGTCCGCTCGGGCACAAGAAGTGACGCTTGAGCGCCCAGACACAATAAGTTGCACCGCTTGAGTGCAAGAGTGACACTCGAGCGTAGAATACACACTCCCAGTAGTTTTATAGACAGAAGACCATAGCTCGAGTGTATGACTGCTCGAGCATAAGAAACACCGCTCGAGCGTATAATACACTTTCCTAGTAGTTTTGTAGGCCTGCAAAAGTACTGAGAGTTCACAAAGGCCGCTCGTGCGCAAGAAGTGACGCTCGAGCGTAAGAGCAAAATTCTGGGCGGCAAGGTTTTTGAAAAACAATGTACCAACCTGTTCTAAACACAACCAACATATCCCGATAGCCAAACTCAAGGAGGGAAAGGAGAAATAAGGCAAGAATAACAATACAAAACCAAGAAACCCAAATTCAGAATATCAAATGGGTCAGGTTTTAAACCAGAACCACTATAACCTCCATCTCTTAAGGAATTTCGTCCTCGAAATTACAAATCAAACTTTAAAACCATGTTTAAACCAATCACAACCATGATAATCAATCAATTCCAATACCATGACCTAACCACCGATCATTCATTCTCATCAATATAATAAACAAGTCCTCAATACTGAATATACAGTTCACATTTCCAAAATATATACAATGTTTATATTAAATCAACATAACAAAAGTTGTAATACATGCTCAAACATTAGCAAATAGGTCCGGATACTTCTCATGGACTTCCAACTCACATTCCCAAGTTACTTCATCAACTCCGTGATGTCGCCACAATACCTTAACCAAGGGAATTGTCTTATCTTGCAAAACTTAGTCTCGAGTATCCAAGACTCTCACCGGTCTCTCCGCATACGAGGCATCCTCATCTATCTCTAAGTCGGTCCAATCCAACATGTGCGATGGATCTAACTCATACTTCTGAAGCATACAGATATGGAACGCGTTATGTACCCCGGAAAGCTGTGGCGGTAAGGCCAAACGATAAGCCATCTCCCCAATTTGCTTAAGGAGCTCAAAAGGCCCAATAAATCTAGGGGATAACTTCCCACTTTTTCCAAACCTCATCAAACCCCACCTAGGTGATATCTTCAAGAAGACATGATCTCCTACCTCAAAAGACAAAGGTATCCTCCTACGATCGGCATAAATTTTATAGCGACTCTGAGTCGTGACTAACCTCTTACAGATAAGTGCAACTTTCTCCATCGTTTTCCGGACTAACTCTGGACCTAACATAGGTGTATTACCCACCTTGGCCTAATACACAAGAGATCTACACGGTCGGCCATACAAGGCCTCAAATGGTGCCATGCCAATACTTGACTAGAAGCTATTGTTCTAGGCAAACTCCACTAAGGCCGAGTGTCTCTCCCATGATCCCTTAAAATCAAGAACACAACCCCGAAGCATATCCTCAAGGATCTGAATAGTACGCTCGGACTACCCGTCAGTCTGAGAATGATGCATAGTACTAAAAGTCAATTTCGTGCCCAAGGCACTCTATAGGCTTTGCCACAAACAAGCAGTAAAACGCAGATCTCTATCCGAAATAATCATTAGAGAGAGTTCATGCAACCTCACTATGTCCTTAATATAACGGTCGGCAAGATAATCTATCGAGTCACTCATACGCATAGGTATAAAGTGCACTGACTTGGTTAACCGGTCAACTACCACCCAAATTGCATCACTACCCCGTTGAGTCCTCGGAAGACCCACAACGAAATCCATCATGACATGCTCGCACTTCCACTCGGCTATAGGCAAGGGTTACAAAAACCCGCTGGCCTCTGATGTTCGGGCTTCACTTATTGACAAGTAAGGCACCTCGATATAAACACGGCCATATCTTTCTTTATTCCCCTCTACCAAAACTGGCGACTAAGGTTGTGATACATCTTTGTGCCTTCTGGATGCACCGCAAGGCATGAATGGTGAAACTCTCAGAGCACTTCCTCTCGACTCCGGCACAAAAAGACGGTCATGGTATCTAATACTTGAATCAGGATACACATTCAAGCCTTTCTCTACCTTCCTACTAGAGATCTTCTCCCGGAGGAATTCTACCTCAAGGTCACCCCTCTGTGCTTCTATCTCTCGATTCACAAGTGTAGGTTGTGCAACTACCGAAAATAAGGCTACAGACTTAACGGACTCGCCAAGATGCAAGTCAAATTCACCAATAGTACCCAACATCTCCCATTCTTGAATGGCAATACTAACCACACTACCAATGGATTACCCACTTAAAGCATCGGCTACAACATTGGCTTTCCCCAGATGATAATACAACTCGAAGTCATAATCTTCTATAAACTCCATCCACCTCCTTTGCCTCAGATTCAAGTCTTTCTGTGTAAATAATTTCAGAATTTTGTGATCAAAAAACACTTCAAACTTCTCACCATACAGATAATGCCTCAAAATCTTTAAGGCAAAGATCATTGCCGCTAACTCTAGGTCATAAGTAGGGTAGTTCCTCTCATATGTTTTCAACTACCGTGAGCCATAGGCTACCACCTTCCCTTCTTGCATCAAGACACAACCCAAACCTTCTCGTGAAACATCACAATACACCGAATAGCCCAAACCCCTCTCCGCAATAATCAATATTCGAGCAGTGGTAAGTCTAACCTTAAGCTCTTGAAATGACTTCTCATAAGTCTCACTTCATACAAATTTGATTCCTTTCCTCCTCAGTCTAGTCAATGGTGAAACTAATCTAGAGAAATCTTTCACAAACCGATGGTAACACCCGGCCAACCCCAAGAAACTACGGATCTCAAAGGTATTCTTAGGTTGTTCCCAATCTTATACTGCTTCTATCTTGGATGAATCTATAGTCACCCCTTCCTCGGATACCACGTGGCGTAAGAACTTAACTTCTTTCAACCAGAATTCACATTTTCCAAACTTACCATACAGTTTGTGGGCTCTAAGTAACTCAAGTACTATCTGCAAGTGTTCCTCGTGTTCCTCCTCAGAGGGTGAGTAAATCAAGATATCATCAACAAAGACGACCACAAAATGGTCTAGGAACTCACGGAAGATCCGGTTCATCAAATCCATAAACATGGCTGGTGCATTGGTTAGCCCAAAAGGTATCACTAAGAATTCATAATGGCCATATCGTGTACGGAATACCATTTTCTGGATATCCTCGTCCTTTATTCTCAACTGGTGGTAACCTGATCTTAGGTCTATCTTAGAAAAGCAACAAGACTTCTTCAACTGATCAAACAAATCATCAATACGAGGGATTGGGTACTTGTTCTTAACAGTCACCCGATTCAAATTTTGGTAATCAATACATAACCACAAAGTGCCATATTTCTTTTCGGCAAAGAGAGCCGGTGCTCCCCAAAAGTACTAGGGTGGATAAAACTCTTATCTAGCAGTTCTTGGGGTTGAATTTTCAACTCACTCAACTTAGTGGGTGCAAATCTATATGGAGCCATAGAAATCGGTGTCGTGTCAGGCACTAAGTCAATAGAGAACTCGATCTCTCGGTGAGGTGATAAACTAATGAGGTCCTCAGGAAACACATCTGGGTATTCACAAATTACCCTTGGCAACTCAACTCGGATTTCATCACACTTATCAACCAGGAAGTTGGCAAGAAGACAACTAAGCTCACACTGCCTATGCGGTTCATACACCAGTGATAAATGTAATGCCCCGACTTCCGGGTCGTTAATAAATCAAATCAACCACAAATTTATAATTGCAGATAACTCATAATCTCAAATATACAAATCGTCTCCATAAATAATTAACTCAAATATCTCCAAAGCATAAATTATATAAATCTTCAAAAATAATATATAGTTGTGGACTAAAAATCTCCAACTCAAATAATCTCTTTAGATGCTTCAACTCCAATGGCCACTAAATTTGCTCCACGCTTGAAAAATAAATTAATTCGGAAAGTATACAATACAACAGGAATAACAAGGCTCGGACAGAAAATAAATCAACCGATTAGATTCGATAATCAAGCAATTTACCAAATTGTACAAACAAGTCAACTTGACATACGATAATTTATCCAGAACCAAATACCCGGTCCTACTCGGTACATGACCAGTGACTGGCCTCACCCCCCTCACACAAGCACAACTGCTTATCCGGGCTATTAGTACAGAGCATATTGGCAAAGTCCACTCGATCCATGTACGGAGCATTTCCACGTTATTTAGCCAGACAAATCAACATTTCCAACACAGAATAACTACACAAAGTTCATCAAATGACTAGAGTAATCAAATGAATCAACAACGCATAATTCCACAAATTTATCAAACGATCAGAATAATCAAGAGGAGTACAAATTTATGGGAATTAAAAATAAATTCTTTGCAAAGAGAATTTAGGGAAGCATATTGTATACCACCAAATTACCTCAAATCAATCTCCTCTGTCTCCAACACTCGAATCTCAATCTTTCTCCATGAATCTCCAAAGTGGCATAAGGTATGTAAGATTCTATAACTCTCTTCCTTTACGAAAATGCTTACACTCACTCTATACACTCAAAATTTCTATAATCTAAGAGAGAACAAAATGAGAGAGATAGAGATATGGATGGACCAAGAAGAAGAATGATAGAAATGGTTGAGAGGTGAGCTCAATTTATAGGCAAGGATGCTTGGGACAAAAAAAAAGGAAAAATAATAAAATAAAGTTTGCTTGGTGGGCAAGAAAGGGGTGTACTTGGTACTTTTGCTTCTAGAATGTCATGATTACAAGCCTTGAAAATTGATCCCTCACGCTCTCCTAGGTTGGCCGGCTATGGGGAAGGGAAATGGAGAATATTTTATTAAATATATGTGTACTATGGACATATTCCCAATGTATATATATAGAATTGGTACCAAGGTCATCATTGCTCCAAGATTTCAAGGGATTTGTTTGTACCAAAGTACAATGATTATAGCCTAGGAGGTATGATTGCTAGCCATGTGCTCAAGATTTTGAGAGATTTTCCTATTTATTTTGTGTACAAATTCCATAGATATTGTGTACAAAAAGATTTGATGAATAAGAGGTACAAATATATATATATATATATATATATATGCAGTGGTACTAACTTGGGGTCAAAGAAAGGAAATTTACTTGGTGTCCAAGAATAATGAAAAAAAATATTAGAAAACAAAGGAGATGAATAATAATGAGGTAGAGAGAAAAAGAGATAAAATAAATGGAGAAAAATAAGTTAGATGTTTATCTAAGAATCTCACCACCAAACTACCACTAATAGCTCTCACTAAAATATTAATACCTCAAAAATACGGGGTTTCACAATAAAACTCTATCAACCCGGTCCCCTAAGAAGTAAAAACAATCACCACTCAAGGTACATACAGTAACCCTCTGACAGTAACAATCTATGACAGTCCGGTACGATGACAACCAGTCCATACCCAATATTGTTTCAAAACTCGACATGTTAATCAACGCAAAAGCAAAAGGAAGTCGGCGACCGGCAACCTTTATGTCACAATCCTGACACCCCTGTTCCAAAACAATCTCACCACCAATAGGTGACTCTGCACTGAGAGGAGATGTTAACCGAGCCAATTCTAAACCCAAAGCTGATGCAAATGCAAATGAGATAAATGAATGGGATGCACCCGTATCAATCAACACATTAGCAATAGAATTACATAACAAGAAAGTACCTTTCACTACTGAAGGTGTTGGTACTAGGTCTGGCGTGGTAACAACATACACATGCCCTGATGCATTGACTAAGTCGAAGAGGCTCCCTGATTGGCCCTTAAGGCCTGAACCGACTATGCAAGCTGGTGGCTCTGTGTTTGCTTCGAACCAGACATACCAAGTGTGCCGCCCAACTGAAGGCAAAACCTCTTTATGTGCCCTACCTGCCCACACTGATAACAAGTGAGCAGTTGTCTTCTCCCCTGACTCTGGCTCTGAGAATGAGCCGAAGATAATACAGATCGCTGCCCTCCTCCTCTCTGCTGGCAAGCTAGAGACTTGTGGCCCAATTGACCACACTTAAAACAAGTGAAATCTCCCTGACCGCCTCTCCTATAACCCGAACTCGGTACTAAAAAAGTGGACCTCAACTAAGCTCCCCGGGACTGCTATGGGGTAGAACCCCTCTGCTTCTTACTGTCCCCCTGAACATCCTGACTCCTTCTGGAGCCCCTCATCCGCTCCTCCTCCATCTGCATCACAGTCTCAAGATGAGTCGCCGCCTCCACAAGGCGTCCATAATCTCTAATCATTGACTCCGCCACTTTGAACATGAGCCCGATCCTCAACCTCTTCTCTAACTTTAAACAATGGCGCTCTTCAGTCACCAAGAGTTCTGGTGCAAACCACGACAGAGTAGTAAATGCGGCCTCAAACTCGGCCACCGGTGTGTTCAATTGCTTGAGCTGAGAAAATTGGTCCCTTGACTTCTCCTTAACAATGGAAGGCAAAAACTTGTCCTAAAAGGCGTCGACGAAAGCCTCCCAAGTCACCCCAATGCACCAACGCGTATACTTCCACCATTGACCTGCATCTCCCTTCAGCTAGAAGGATGCCAAGGTCACTCTCAAACCACCGTCTTCGATGCCAAGCATCTCAAACGTCTTCACCATTTGTTCAAGCCATTCATCCGCTTTCAAAGGCTCTTTAGGATCACTGTAAAACTCATTCGGGTTGGACCGGAAGAACTCACTCTTCAAGAATGACAGCCCTGCTTCAGCTACTCGGGTCTGGACTTGATTCTCAGCCCTAAGAATGTCCACAGATTCCCACAATGCTCTGGCCATTTCGTGGGCTAAGGCACCCATGGCCTGCTGACTAACTGGTTCAGCCACATTGACTTGACCAACTCCTTTTTCTTGTGCCAGGATATCATCCGGCAAAGTCACCTCATGCCTTCTAGGCTTACTACGCCTACCACCATGACCACATCCTGACATCCTAATAAAGGTAACAAAAGAGATTGACACATTTACAAATGTGCCAAAGCAAGCTCACTTGCGTCCTAATGCGGTGGACAACAGTAACTCACTCCATATAAGCATGTAGTCATATAAACACATACGAATTTCCTTCCTAGATAATGACCGTTCTGCGGCGTTGCTAGAGTTCCAATTAGAAATAGCAGTGATCAAGTGCTCTTCTAATAGGACTTCTAGAAACCCGTAGACCCACTCAATATCTTAGGAATTAAATCTCATACCCATATAATCACATAAGCATGCCATACATACAAACATCTTTGCTAAGCGAAACAAACCCATTGTGGTAATAACCATTTTCCACGTATCCAAAGTATTCAAACCCAGTACGCTCTGATACCAAGTTGTAACGCCCCGAAATTTAATACAATAAACCATCTATAATGACAATTAAATGACAATATAAATCAGAGTATAATATCCTTCCATTATATGAGACATAGTTGTACAAAAGATGAGACACATACGAATATACATTTATTAGTTGTAACCCTGAATCTATAGCATGTGCCAACAACAAAGATATGAGATAGAAGTTAAACAGATAATAGAAATGCCCTGAAGGCTATAACTTTCCAAGACTGTACTTGGTTACATCAAAATGGATTTAACTTCAATACATATAAAGCCCTAGGCTTGTGCAAAATAATAACAAGTAAACAAAAGGAAGCCTTTGCTCCAATCCTCCCAAGCTACTGCCTTGGCGGAGGCATCTCTTCAACACCTGAAAATGATTTTCCTATATAGGGTGAGCTAAAGCCCTGCAGAAATAATCTAACACAACATATGAATCTTAGCAAAGATATAAGGTTTTATGCACATGCAATGCCCTTATCAAAACATTTTACATTTTCTTTCCAAAAACAATGCCATGCTCAATTGAGTTCACAATTCTCAGGTCATGCTCTTTATAATAGAGAACCAAAGGGAAAGAATCTCAAACCAGTACAACTTTTCACGGACATTTCATCTGCGGGAAACCATCAAACGACACTCATATAAACGTAGTCTATATATACAAGCACTACTATTGCCATTTTATAGACATTTTGTCTGTGGGAATCGCCACCCATGTATACACCTGTTTTTCGAGACTTTCACACTGGACATACAGACCAACTTAATTTGGTGATATATACCTCTTTCCAACATTCACCAATTTTTCTCAAATTCATATACATATATAATGTATTAAATGAGCAACATTGTTCAATGCACATGGATGAGAAATTAGTTCCAATTCACCTAATCCTCATGCAATTTCTACAACAATCATAGCTATCCTCCACAGATAGCCCAAAACAGATATAAAATCTCCAATACAGATAGACTTTCCAAATTTCAAAGTGAGTGATAATACATATCCAACTCCACCATCCATATCAATGTCCATCAAATTCCACATTTCCAACATTAATTCCATTTATTTATACAAAATAAATATTTAAAACATTTAGGGCAAAACTCTTTTTTCTTCCAAAATCTAATCCAAGTATCAAAATCAATAATTTTATCACAACTCAACCTCATTTTCCACTTTCACAATCATTTTCCATACATCCATTTGAAAACCCATCTTTTGATTAGGTTTTTGGTTCAAAATCCTCTGAAACCACAAGATTGTTTATGAAAAACAAATAGCTTAGTTAAAAATCATAAAAAAGTGTAGAAAATCCCTACCTCAAAGCTAAAAGGCAAGATAAGTACGGGTGAAACTCGGATGAAGCCAAAACTTAACTCTGTTCGAATGAAAACGAAACTCTAGGTGAGCTCTACCTTTTTAACGAAGGGAGTAGGGTAGAGAAATCAATGGATCCAAGTGTTTTAGAAGAGAAAATATGAGTTTTAGAGAGAGCAAGTCTCAACTTACGGTTTTTAGAAAGTTTAGAGAGGGAGAGATACAAAAAAGTAATGTAAAAAGTGATTTTTACGGACTGATATACGCACAGTTCGCTTGAGCGCAAGAAGTGACGCTCGAGTGCCTAGACATAATAAGTTGCACCGCTCGATCGCAAGAAGTGACGCTCGAGCATAGAATACACACTGCCAGTAATTTTATAGACAAAAGACCATCGCTCGAGCACATGACCGCTCGAGCGTATAATACCCTTTCCTAGTAGTTTTGCAGGCTTGCAAAAGTACTAAAAGTTCACAAAGGCCGCTAGAGCGCAAGAAGAGACGCTCGAGCGTAAGAGCAAAATTCTAGGCAACAACGTTTTGAAAAGCAATGTACCAACCTGTTCCAAATACAACCAACACATCCCGATAGCCAAACTCAAGGAGGGAAAAGTGGAATATGGTAAGAATAACAATACAAAACCAAGAAACCCAAATTTAGAATATCAAATGGGTCGGGTTTTAAACCAGAACTGCTATATAGCTAATGGAAGAGGAATATTAGGTGCGTTAGAAGAAGAATCAACAGATTCATGTTGTGTAGTATATACATCAATATCGACATAAACATTAGGAATATTTGAATCTATAGTAATGTAAGTAAAATAATATATAAGAACTAATAATTAATTTAAATAATGAGTGTGGGGGCTGAATAATGATGTGTTGAGGAAGGCCAAGATATTTGAAAACATTTGGCTGAAGTCAATTCGGCTATAATCTAAGGGCTCTTGAAGCCAAATGTATAGTCGGCCATATGAAGAGCCGAATGGGAACCAACACGCAATCGGAAGGCCGAATAAGCCATCAAGTGCAAGATTAAGAGTGGGCTCGACCCATGGGCCTAAGGGGTAATATAAAAAGTGGAACGTCAATAAAAGAGAGGTATGTGAGAATAGAGAAGATAACTTAAGATATAAGTAAACAAGAGAGTATACTAACTTATCCGTCGGAATGCTAATTCTGGCACCCCCGATCGGAGTGTTCATCCCATTTTCAGGTAGCAATTAGAGGATCAAGGACGTTTGACTGGATCCTGGAGTATTTCCAAACCACTTCTCCACAATTGGCGCCGTTTGTGGGAATACTCAAGCACATCCATGGCGGGTGTAACAGATGATCCTCTAGTAATCGCTAACGACATTACGCCAAGAGATGACATCACTCCAAGAAACATGCTTGGACCGGAGAATATCACTGCACGACGGGCATTAAACTTCGACTCAATAGCCCAGACTTCATCCTTAACATCGGTGCAAGAGACGATGCAGACAATCATGGATCAAGCAAAGCAAAATGAACAGCGTCTGGAAAACATGATGGCTGAGAACGAGCACCTGTGCCAGGAGTTGGCCTTGGAGCTCGCCAAATCCCAGTAGGCCACATGCTATGACCGGAGTCGACCTCTAGGAAAGAAGGATGATCGACGACGTCGACTTCGAAAACACGATAATGACAGTGATTCTGACTCACCATCCCCGGAACCCAGAAAGAAGGGACGAGTCGATGTATCCAGCTCATCCGAAGGAAGTCCGTATGTACGGCACAAGCGAGGGAAAAGAAGTGATGATTCGGATGAAGAAGACAAGCATGACCCTTTTATGCGACGAATTGCAAGGGCTGTGCTACCCAAGAAGTTCAAAGCACCGTTATTCACCCTGTATGACGAAAAATCAAACCCCACTGACCATATTCGTCATTATAAACAAGCGATGACACTGCATGCTAACGATGAAGCCCTCATGTGTCGAATGTTTCTGAGTAGTCTGGGACCACTTGCCGTCAGCTGGTACTATAAACTGGAGCCGGCATCGATAAAAGGCTTCCATAAATTCCAAAAGTTCGTCAGAGCAAGATTCATCACCAATGAAAACCAGCTAAAGCAAGTCGATTCTCTCTGGGCAATGCAAATTAAACCAGAAGAAACCCTTCATGAATATTCGGCACGCTATTGGAAATGTTTTAACCTGGTAGATTATGCCTGTAATGACTCCATGGCCATCATCGCCTTTAAAATGGGATTACATCTTGATAGTTTCCTCCTTAGTTCGTTGACCAGACGGCCCCCTAAAATAGTTTGGGCGTTAATGAAGAAAGTTGAAGAATATTATAAGGTGGAAGATGATGCCTTGCGGGTCAAAGCCGGGCAGAAAGCCGTTAAGATGGCTCCACCTAGAATCGTTCAGCCAATAAGCGTCATGCCGTCAAGGAGCCCCGAACCGTGGAATCGGGCTAAATGAGACAAAAGGCGTGACTCGCGCCGATCAAGTGATCAATGTTCACACCGATCAAATGAACAATATCAAGTGGATAGCAAGCGCACAAGACGCTCGGACAAAAAGTACGCGGAGTTAGTAGAGCTGGTCAGCAAGATTTTTTCGAAAGTTCAACACCTTCCGTTTTTTAAATGGCCGCCCAAAATGATGGGACCTCCCGATACAAAAAGAAGGGACAAGCGGTGTGAGTACCACAAGGACCATGGTCATGACACCGACAATTGTTATGCACTGAAGGACCATCTAAAGGAACTGGTACAAGACGCTTGACTGGTGCAACACGTCCAAAAGAATAATCCATCGAACACGGTAGCCTTACGGTCAGATTCACCTCCCCTTGCTGTAATTCACATGATATACAGCCTGCCGTCGTCAGCCAAGATACAGACAATTCAGTTGTAACCTAGCCTGCATAAGCCAATCACACCAGCAAAACGGCCCCATGAAACTGGGAGGATTAGTTTCGATGACACCGACTTGATTGGAGTAACTCTCCCCTCACACCGATCCCCTTGTCATCGAGTTGCGCATGAACAGATTCACCATTGAACGTGTTCTCATTGATCAGGAAAGCACTTCGGAAGCAATGTATTATAAAACGTTTGTTAAACTCGGATTTGTCGCCAATCGATTACCTATTATTCGGCTTTAATGCTAACCGCGAGTATCCTTTGGGTAAAATCACATTACCAGTTCGGGCAGGCACCAGATCAGTAGACGTAGAATTTCTGGTTGTCAAACTTCCTTCACCATACAATCTCATCATGGGAAGAACTTGGTTGCATACCATGCAAGCTGTGCCAAGCACCTATCATCAATTACTTCGTTTTCCGACTAAGTATGGCATTGGACAAGTTCGGGGTTCTCAGAAATCGACACAAGCATGCTACCTTGTTGCTGCTGCAAAGAGACCAAAAGAACTAGAAGTGAATTCGATTGAAGTACCGGATCGGGAGAGCCTCGAGGACATTGGGAAGATCCCCAGCGAAAAGGCAACTGAAGACCTGGATCAGGTCGAGATTAATGGGAGTCCTGACAAGTTCTTCATGATCGGCACTTCCTTGAACGAAGTTGACAGGCATGAGCTTGTATCCTTCTTACTCGGCAACCTCGATGTGTTTGCATGGACACCATATGAGATGCCAGGGGTGGATCCATCTGTGGCCCAGCACCGCTTAAACGTCAATCCAAAATGTAAGCCAATCATTCAGAAAAGTCAGCGATCAGCCGCGGAGCACGCTTCGGCCGTTGTTGAAGAAGTTGACCGATTACTGGAGGCCAGGGCAATTTGCGAAGCAACTTATCCTACATCATTGTCCAATACCGCGGTTGTAAAGAAGAAGAATGGATCTTGGCGTGTTTGTGTAGACTTCACAGATTTAAACAAAGCTTGTTCCAAGGATTGTTTTCCCCTTCCCAGAATAGATTAACTCGTAGATGCAACAGCACATCATCAATGCATGAGCTTCTTGGACGCCTATAGAGGCTATCATCAAATTGCCATGCATCCGGAGGATCAAGAAAAGACTGTATTCCTCACCCCAAGAGGAACCTATTGCTATAAGGTCATGCCTTTCGAGCTGAAGAATGTGGGGGCAACTTACCAAAGACTGGTTACTGCCATGTTGAAGAAACAACTCGGCCGCATAATGGAAGTATACATCGACGACATGGTGGTCAAATCCAAGGAAAAGCACGCCCACTTAGCTGATTTGGCATATATATTCGACATTCGTCGAAAGTACAAAATGAAATTGAACGCCTCAAAGTGTGCATTCGACATCGGATCCTGAAAATTCCTCGACTACATTGTTAACCACCGCAGAATAGAGGCCAACCCGAGGCAAATCACAGCAATTCTAGAACTTGGTTCTCCTCGGTCGGTTAAAGAGGTTTAGAAGCTGATGGGAATGGCCGCCGCGCTCAATAGGTTTATCAGCCATTCCACAGATCGCTGTTGACAATTCTTTTACACACTTCGGCAAGGCAAAGCTTTCGAATGGACCCCCAAGTGCCAGGTCATGTTGGACGGCTTGAAAACTTATCTCCGATCAGTACCACTCTTGGCAACCCCCTCGGCAGGCGACCCATTCATTTTGTATCTGGCGATATTTGATAGGGCGGTTAGCGCCGTACTTTTAAGGGAGGAACTCGGGATGCAGCGACCAGTTTATTATGTAAGCAAAGCAATGCCCGACGCCAAAACACGTTATCTACCAATGGAAAAGCTCATCCTTGCTCTCGTTACGACTGCAAGAAAACTGATGCATTACTTTTAGGGGCATACCATAGGTGTACGAACGGACTATCCCCTCCGGTTGGTGCTCTGTAACGCTGAAGCACGAAATGGGCTTTGGAACTCGGCCAATATGATATCCAGTTTTTGCCTAGAATTGCCATCAAGGGGCAAGTACTCGCCGACTTTGTAGCTGAATTCACGAGGTGCCTTACCGACTTCAAGACCGAGCAAGTGCAACCTAAACCCAACTGGAGAATATATGTTGGAGACATTTGGTAGTTGTACTGTGATGGGCCATCCAACCAACATGGCAGTGGGGCAGGCGTAGTAATCATGACCCTCGAAGGGGCAATAATCGAGCAGGCGATTAAACTGGGCTTTGATGCATCAAATAATGAAACCGAATACGAGGCATTGCTGACCCGCCTTTGGAATGCACTTCACCTCGGTGCACGACAGTTGCTTGTTTTTTGTGACTTGAAACTAGTCATCAACCAGTTGAAAGGGGAGTATGCGGCTAAAAATGACCGCATGGAAGCCTACATGACAACGGCGAATTCCTTGTTCGCAAAATTCAACCACCATGAATTGAATCAAATAACCCGGGATCAGAACACGCATGCGGATGCCCTTGCTTGCCTAGCCTCTGCCATCAATTCAGAAATCAAACGGACAATCGAAGTAGGATTCATCCATGAGCCGAGCATTACCTCTTCTGAACCAATTTAAATTAACATCATTGAACCAGAACCAAGTTGGATGGACCCTATCGTTGCATTCCTTTCCTCATAATAACTCCCAATGGACAAAAAAGAAGCCCACAAACTGCGAAATAAAGCCATGCGATACTACTTGGATCCGTAAGGAAAGCTCTACAAAAAATCCCTCTTTGGGCCGTACTTAGAATGTGTTCACCCAGATAAAGTTGAGGAACTCTTAACTGAAATACATGAAGGTAGCTGTGGTGCCCATTCTGGAGGACGTTCATTGGCCCACCGAGCCGTAACACAGGGGTATTATTGGCTAACCATGTGAACAGATACCAAGAATTATGTCAAGAAATGCGAACAATGCCAGAAGTTTTCCCTTTTAACTCATATGCCAGCCGAGGAATTAAACTCTATCACCAGTCCCTGGTCGTTCGCTCAATGGGGACTCGATATCGTTGGACCACTACCACGAGCTCTAGGGAACAAGCGATTCCTGGTTGTCTCAACAGATTATTTTACAAAATGGGTTGAAGCAGAGGCCTTAACACATATTCGAGATGTCGATGTTAAGCGCTTTGTATGAAAAAACATCATAACACGATTCAGCATACCAAGAGCACTCATCTCAGACAACGGTACCCAATTTGATTGTGGTGTTTACTGAGAATTATACAACACGTATGGTATCCGGCCTTACTTTTCCTCGTCGGCATATCCACAAAGCAATGGTTAGGCAGAGGCCTCCAATAAAGTCATCCTGGACGGCATAAAGAAAAGGTTGGAAAAAGCTAAAGGAAGATGGGTCGAAGAGTTACCCAGTGTGTTGTGGGCTCATCGCACTATCCAAGGCGATCCACTAGGGAAACGCCATTCGCTTTGTGCTTTGGAACCCAGGTAATTATCCCTCTGGAAATCGGCCTACCCACAATGAAATCCAAGGCTTTTGACATGGGCCGTAATGACATGATGTTGGCCTTGGACTTGACTCTGTTTGAAGAACGCCGAGATCGTGGCCTTGCTTGCATGACGCGATATCAGCAACAGCTCGCTAAATCATATAATCAGCGCGTGCAGTTGCGTCGTTATATGCCTGGAGAATTGGACCTCAAGAAAGTGCTTCCTACTACTAAGAATCCAGTAGATGGAAAATTAGGCCCCAATTGGGACGGCCTTTATCAGATTGGTTCAATCGCCGGAACTGGGGCATATCGACTCAAAGACATGGCTGGGAGAAGTTTTCCACGCCCCTGGAATTCCACACATTTGCGCAAATTTTATCACTAAGCCAACTTGTACGGTATGCTAGTTTGTTTCGAATTTTTGCTGATATGTTATGCATACATCTTTCAATTTCCTAGTGTAATGCCCTTTCTTATCGCAATCTCGTTAATAATGGTTTAATAACGAATATAAGCCTCCGAATTTGGAGCGCTCTTCATGGATGTCACGTTTGGGCCGAATAAGCCTCCGAATTTGGAGCGCCCTTCATGGATGTCATGTTTGGGCCGAATAAGCCTCTGAATTCGGAGCACCTTTCGTGGATATCACGATTGGCCAACACAATAAGACTCCGAATTCGGAGCACCCTTCGTAGATGTCACGTTTGGGCCGAATAAGCCTCCAAATTCGGAGCGCCCTTTGTGGATATCACAATTAGGCAACACTAAGACTCCGAATTCGGAGCGCCCTTCGTGGATATCATGATTGGCCAACACAATAAAACTCTGAATTCGGAGCGCCCTTCATGGATGCCACGTTTAGGCCGAATAAGCCTTCGAATTCGGAGTGCCCTTCTTGGATATCATGATTGGCCAACATTAAAACTTTGAATTCAGAGTGCCCTGCGTGGATGTCACATTTGGGTTGAATAAGTCTCCGAATTCGGAGCGCTCTTCGTGGATATCATCACGATTGGCCAACACAATAAGACTTCGAATTCGGAGTGCCCTTCGTGGATGTTACTTTTAGGCCAAATAAGTCTCCGAATTTGAAGCGCCCATCGTTCGTAAGCCCGAACGGCCGGGTAATTCTCCGAATTCGGAAGGACCAAATTTGACTAGAATGGCATGGATCAATATACGATCGTCATAAGTAGATACAAACATTAATCGAAATAATACATCAAATATTTATTTCATTAAATAAGCACAAATACATGGCTTTCGACGAATTCAAAAGTACAATAATTTGTATTAATATCTAAGTCTATTCGGCACCCTCTTCACCGTCAGATTTCTCGACGTCATAGGTGACGCCGAATCGATACCCGTGGCTTGCAGAGCCTTAATCCATCCATGCTTAAATCCAAGATTTTCGCACCGACAGACATCCTTAGCTAATTTTTCCTTCGTCTTTTCAATACCAATTTTTTGGCCGTCATGAAAACCTTGTTCGTAGGCCTTCATTCTTATTGTTTCTGTTGCGAACATTCTCGCCGTATCTCGGTCGACAATCGCATGATCCAGGAGACGCTAGTTTACTCTTTCTGCCACAATCGGGTTCACTTGACTCGTCGACTGCGTTTCGGAAGCCTTAGCTTTCTTCAGCTCGTTCTCGGCTTTCTCAGCGCGACCTTCCAAGCTCTGAATGCTACTTTCTGCCCTATCTCTCTTCGCATGGAACGCAGACACATGCCGATTTCATAGGAGGTGTATAGTCCCTTTACCGCTCCATGGACGCCCTCCTAAAAAACTTTGAAATCGGGCCGACCGACCATTGATTGCTAGACTTCGAACGGAAAAATCTGTCGAGCAAACTCGACTACCATATTTGGATCACGGATAATTGAATCCGCTTCCGTTATCAGTTTATTCCCAACGAAGACCGAAAAACTTAACGTGCGTGATGTCTTGCTAGTCTCATTTCGCGAACAGGGGAAGCTCCCTCGCTGTTGTCTCTCCTTCCTGGGTGACTTCTCTGCTCCGTCCCCTCTTGGAGATCTACTTCGACGACGGGGGGAGTGGTGCCTTTCGTGCTCCTCTGACATCCTGTTTCCCATTCACGTAGATTCGTCACCTCGATTCATCTTTAAGTCCAGTTTAGCTGGTGTCCTACCTTCCCCTGTTGAAGAATATTCTTCTTGATATCCAAATTTCCTCACTTCAACACAATGCTCCTTTTCCTTTCGCAGTCAATTGAATTTGAACACAGCACAGAATTCACGTGCACCTAGCTCTCACCCCACTTATTAATTACGGGTGTAGCGTTCCCAAAGCGATCGCTTCAATGCATTGCGCAAATGAGTTATTGTGCCCCACCCAATCCATGAACCACAAGTATTCGGCGATTCTGTTCATTAATTAGCTGGGGCAAGGACAGATTAATAAATCTATTCGGCTTAATTGCAATGCATTACGCTAATAAATTACTGTGCCTCACCCAATCCATGAACCATAAGTATTCAGCGATTTTGTTCATTGATCAGCTTGGGCAATGGCAGCTTAATATATCTATTCAGCTTAATTGCAATGCATTACGCCAACAAATTACTGTGCCCCACCCAATCTATGAACCACAAGTATTCAGCGATTCTATTCATTGATCAGCTGGGGCAAGGGCAGCTTAATAAATCTATTCGGCTTAATTGCAATGCATTACGCCAACAAATTATTGTTCTCCACCCAATCCATGAACCACAAGTATTCGGCGATTTTGTTCATTGATCAGCTGGGACAAGGGTAGATGCAGTGATGTAGTAAGCTATTTGGTCTTTATTGGGATGTAGTAAGCTATTCAGCCTCTATTGATAAACATATTAACAATACCCCCTCTGATCGGCAGATTATATTCAAAAGTAAGCTATTCGGTCTCTATTGGGATGCAGTAAGCTATTCAGCCTCTATTGATAAACATATTAAGAATACCTCCTCTAATCAGCAGATTATATTCAATGTGACATTGCAAGCTGTATGTTTTATTCAGCTCTTTAATGTTCAAATTGACAAAAGACATGATTATTCAGCTTTGGAACAACTTGTCCATATGATCATATCACCCTACTTAGCTATAAATTAGCACATGCAGAAGACAAACAACAAGGCTATTTTCATTAATAAATTGAGTACAAACAGTCGTCATTTTGCACATGAAAATTGCCCTATATTTAACTTCTAAACAAAATAAATAAGCAACAACCTCAAAAACTACGTACAGCAAAACACCAAACAAAAAGAAAAATTACATTGATATATGGAACTCATTCTTCAGGATCAGACTCCAACAGCTGAACCTCTAGCTGCTCGTATGGAATGGACTGCTCCAATGTCACATTAACGGCAGCCAGAGCTTTGAGCCAGCTGTGTTTGAAGCCCCGATTTTCGAACTTGGGTACTTCCTCCATGTATTTTTCTAAGGCGGCGTTTTCTCCAGCTTGGAACGCCTTAGAGATCTCGGAGTCGGCGATTTCTTTTGCCTTCTTTGATTTTGCCAAGTCGGCCTCCAGTTCGATAATCACCTCCTCGGCCAACTTGAGCGCATCCTCACTCGCGTTCGCCCTTTCTTCGACGGCCTGCCTGAGTTGATCTGAATATTTAGCCTTCTCTTCCTCGGCATTGGCCCTGGCTCGCTTTTCAGCCGCTTTTCCTGCCTCGAATTCGGCTCTAAGGGAGGCCTCTTCAGCCTTGCCCTTTTCAATTTCGAGTTCAGCTTTGAGCAAGCCGATTTGCTTGATAACGTCATAATGACAGCGGCCTATTTCTGCGATCCTGCCCGTTGCCTGTAAACAAAAGATTAATAAGATAGCTGGCATAAAAAAGAACGGAATATTTTTTCAAAGTTATGTACCAATATCGCCGATTAAGCGGCTAATGCTATCGACACCACATTCGGCTCTGTACGGAACGCTGCTCTGTCAATTGGCAGAGAAATCGACGAGGCCACGGCAGCGTCCTTCAAAGCCGAAGCATCAGAAGCAACCGACACGTTCTTTATTTTTGGTTGTATGATAAACGGCGCAGCCAAGTCCGACTCTTCTATGCGTGGCCATTTATCAGTTTGGTTTTCAGAAGAGACTTCGTACTCGGCGGGGGGTTTCTCCCTCCTCTGTTCGGCCACTAGATTGTCCGATTGATCAATGATAATTTGCTCCATTTTGGCTATAACAATCTACTATGTTTCTTCAGCAAGAGCAGGTGGCGAAGACTTAGCCCCAACAGGAGCAGGTGGTGGGGGTTCAGTCCTGGCAGGTCCGGCCCTTCTTTGGGCTACCATCTTCTTAGTATTCTTTCTTCTGGCCATTTGCGCGAGCGACTCCCCAGCCAACATCAGGATCTATGCTGAGAAGGTCTCCTAAGTCGGTGAAAATATCGTCCTCTAATGATACGTCGATTTGGCCTGAAGTGGACGGAAAGTTGAAGCCGGCTTCCTCAAAGGCCAAATTAAAAGCTGCGTCAGCCTCCTCCCCTAGACTATCAGATCTATCCTAGTTGGACTGATTCGGCTGTTCAACGACTTGTTCGGCGACCTGCTCGGCAACTTGCTCTGAATTCGAAACTTCAAGACCAATCTCCCTAAGGTTCTTGAAGTTTAGGAAAATGAGTGCCGTGAGGTGCTGTTCTCCCTTTGGAATCGGAATGTGATCAGCGGCCGAAAAAGTAGCGTACGTCGGCTCGTACCGCAATAAGATGTGAACAGCTCTCCCTTGCTTTTGGAGGTTTGGATGGCCGAAGAATTGGAGCGCAGTTTCGATTTGCTGAAGCACAGCGTCGTCGGCCAAAACAAGTACTTTTTTCAAGTCGTTACCTGTACAAATGAAATGGTATATGCAATCTAAGCCAAATAAATATATAGCAAATGCGTATAGAAATGGGATTATACGGCCACCTGGTTCGCCTTTTTGTCTAGACATAGGATCTAGGCGATCTTCGCCTTCGCCGAATTTCCAGTTGCCTTGGACAACGACCATGACATCGTCAACACGCTTACCAGAGCTGGCAAGCATAGTCACCAGATGGTGATCAGTGTCCTTAGTCCTGAGAAAGTAGCGCCCCTGCTGACCAGATGATTTCGATAAGGCATAACAATGCTGAATAGCAGGGATTCCTAGATTAATCCTAAGTCGGCGGTTTAATTCTACTATTCCCATTATGATTCGGTAAAAGTTTACGTCATGTTGTGATGGGAGTAGACCCCAGTAACAAAGGACGACCTTCAAAAATGGATAAAGGGGGAAACAGACTCCACCTTCAGCGATTGACAAGAGAGGAAAGATGATCGTACTCTTATCAGTCCTCTCTATGTCGAGTACGCTATTTGCCACAAGTGACAGATGGAGGTCGTCTGGAATGGAAAAATGGCGTCCAAAAGCAGAAACACGGTTCGCGGAAAGAAGAGCTTTCAAATGTTTCGTCATTCGAATCAGAATGGAAAATACGCTAAATTAAAAACAAACAAGAAAATGGGGGTTGGAATGAGGAAGAAATGCAAGGAAGAGAAAAACTTACAGAGTAAAGAGAAAAGGACAATGGGGAGCAGATGGAAGTTGCAGAGGTCATCAAGTTGCAAAAGTGAATTCGAAAGAGCTTTGCAAATTCAAAAAATATCCAAAGGGACAGCGCGACTTTATATCGCATTAAATGAACAACGCGTACAAAGGGGCGGGAAATTGTAATGATTTCTAAACCATGATCGTTCTAACGCTTCGGTATTGGAAGGAGTGCAAGGGCTATATTTTTGATTTTCCATATATTAAAACCAAACATGCCGACTAATTGGCATTAGTCGAATATTTGGGGGGCAATTGTGGGGGCCGAATAATGATGTGTTGAGGAAGGCCAACATATTTGAAGACATTTGGCCGAAGTCAATTTGGCTATAATCTAAGGGCTCTTGAAGCCGAATGTACAGTCGGCCATATGAAGAGCCGAATGGGAACCAACACGCAATCGGAAGGCTGAATAAGCCATCAAGTGTGAGATTAAGAGTGGGCCCGACCCATGGGCCCAAAGGGTAATATAAAAAGAGGAACGTCAACAAAAGAAAGGTTTGTGAGAATAGAGAAGATAACTTGAGATAGAAGTAAACGAGAGAGTATACTAACTTATCTGTCGGAGTACTAATTCTAGCACCCCCGACCAGAGTGTTCATCCTATTTTCAGGTAGTAATCAGAGGACCAAGGACGTCTGACTGGATCCTAGAGCATTTTCAAACCACTTATCCACAATGAGTAACAATAATGAGTAAATAATAACAATTAATATATGTTAGGAAATAATTAATTTAAAAAATTGAGTAACTAATAAATTTAATTAAACTAATTAATGTTACCAATTGGCGAATGCGATACAAAAATTAACTTCTTCTAATTAAAGCTTATTGTAATTGTCGCTTAGGGATGAGACTTTAAAATTAATTAAGAGAGTTCAGAGTTCAGAGTTGAGAGAGATTGTGAATTTTAGAGAGAATTTTTTGTGAGATTTATTTTGGAAGATGGGGGATACTTATAGGAGTTTGGAAGGATGAGGTGAATTTGTAAATAATTTTTTTTTGGGCCATTGTGTTAAATAGTCATATGATCGTTTGAATTATTTTTCATTTTTTATTTTTCTTACTGTTAGTCTGCTCCTATAGACATTTAAATTATTATTATTTTTTTCCCATTCATTGCCATGGCCTATGAGGCGAGGCAGCGCAGCGCAGTGCATTGAAATGACTATTTTTTTTTTTTGAATTTTGAATTTTGACTATTGGCAGTCAATCTGGTAGAGATGGAGGGGGAGGGTGGTCTGTTGGGCCGGGATGGGCCGCCTGCATGGTGTAAATTTTTTTGAGCTGAGCCAGCGAATCGAGCCGAGCTTCAAAATGGTGGCTCAGGATCAGGGTCCCGGGCTGGGCTCGAGCCCGGGTTTAACTGTCCACTTCAGGCCACAAGCAGATTTCGGGCAACCCATGGGCCTCAGGCCATTTTTACACCGCTACCCATCATATGTAAGCTTGCATATAAAGATAGGGGGTAGGGTGCTTATAAGCTTTGGATATGAGAGATTTGATTTGATGTGATGTGATGAATGAGTGAGATTTGGCTTGTATATATGAGCCTAATCTCTTCCCTTTTGTTAACTTTTGAGGGAAATGTGAGTTAAGTTAAAAAGAAGAAGAGAAGAAGAATAAGGAAGATTAGAATTTTTCTTACCATTTCACCACCTCATTTCAATCCTAATACTAAGTAAAAAAACCTTCTGAACCCTCTCATTTTTTTTAATTATTTAAAATTTCAGATTATATTCATATGCTAAAATGACTAATTAAAAATTTTAGATAGAATTTTGTTTGTATTTGTATGTAAATTTGTGATATGTATATTAAATATTTGAAGGTTATTTTTATATTAGTAGCCTCAAAATCATGATATAATTTTGGAATTAGGCTTGCATGTGGAGTTTATGACACTAAATAGATGATTGAAGACTTTATTTAGTTTGATCATATAGCAAAAATTTTGTACAAATTTTTAGACAATTTTACACTCAAAATTTTGAGATGATTTATTCTACAAAGTTGTTGAGAATGTTGTCTAGTTCTTCCAGAAATTGTTGTACCAATTATTCTAGCTTGTATGAATTTATATGAAATTTTAATTAAATATGAAATTTTAGACTGATTTTGCTGTATGTTTGAAAAATTACTAAAACTCCTATATTAGACCAAATCTGATATTTTATGAGTTAAAAATAAAGTTTGAGAAGTATAGTTTCATCCTCATTTTTTAGATTATGTATTTAATTTATAAATTCTAGTATGGAATTATTTTAAGAAAATGTGACGAATTTGTGTCATATAATTTCTTGTAATTTATAGAATTATTTATAACTTATTTATGGGCATTTCTCTCTGAAAAATGATCACAACATTTTTATTGAACATTTCAGAGAATTACATGAATTTTATAATTGTCTAAATAATTTAATTATAATTTTAAACACAAAGATTGTGTTATTCTGGGCAGAATATTAAAGAATTAAGATTTCCAATTGAATTATTTATTAGAACTAAAAATAAGTGTTGTGCTAATATATTTAATTAGATCATGTCAAATAGTAGTTCATGCATATGTGTTGTTTTGATTTATTTTAATATTTAAAATTATTATTTCATACCATGCCTTGATTTAACTGTTTACAATAATTTGTAAACATTGATGGATTATTGTAAAACGTATGTGTTAATATTTTCCGTTGAAAATTGTATCAAAATGGTATAATATCGATTGTGATCTAATTTGTAATTATTAGTGATTATTATGAAAATTAATTAAAATGATTAACAAAGTGTACGAAATTAACGGTTGACGGTTTATACTGGTTGTTCAGGATGAGTCCTACTTTTCAAATAGTGTACGAGATTAATGGTTGACAGTTAATGCAGGTTGTTTAGGGCGAGCCTTGGTTTTGAGAATTCTTACGTAAATTGTGTCACGAAACCCTAAGATGGCACAGGACTTATTTGAACCCTTATCAGTATCCGGTTTTGGAATAAGGGTGGATATGCAAGTGGTACACAGGGAGGTTACGTACCCTTGGCAGATCATTCCCTTGGGGCAGACCACAGATGTCATAGCTTGGGTATGTAACTCTGGGTGTGGGCATCCTTGGTAGTTAAAATTGATAACACTTGAATATTTGACCAATGGGGGGATTTTCAAATTAATCGTGGCCATAGCTTAGTGGTTGGCAAGTAAATCTCTTTGTTGAGATTTTGAGTGTTACATAAATTATTAAAATTGTTGAAATTATTTCAATGGTTGTTTTATTGCCATGCTATTAATTTCGTTATTTTCTTTTAAATGTCATGATTATTAATCTCATTATTTTCTCTTAAAAATAAAGGTAGGTTTGTTGTGTTTTTTTACTGTGTTACAAAACTCATGACATATGTTTTGTTACCCTGACGTTTTATGCCAGATTTTGACGATGAAAGAATGGAAGCTAAAAATGGAATTGACACTAATATAGAGCCTTAACTAACTTGAACCCAAGACTATTACAAAATAAAATTTTATTATGTTATGTATTAATAATTAAGGACGTTATAATGTTGTTTAATGTTGTATTTGAACTTTTTAAGCTTTTTTATTTTTTAAAATTTTTTTCTAGTGTTCTTTAAACTTTTGGTTGTATGAGAATTGTAATTTCCTATTAAGATGTTAAGTTTTTAATTTAATAAGTTATTTTATTTATTTAATTTCCTTTGATGTTTCAAAAATTTTGGGGCGTCACAATTTGATATTAGAGCTTTTATTCGAACCTTTGGGCCACAGGTAGCAATTAAATTTTTTTTTGCCTAGTTTAACGCTATTAGTATAAGTAACTCTAACCAACATCTATATTAACCTTGACTAGTGGGGCTATCTTTTGTCTTGTATTAGCCTGTAGTAATTTATTTTTATTTTGCTGTTTTGTAACTTGTCCAATCTGAATGAATGAAGTTTTCTCTTATGGAATCTTTAACTATTGTATTTGCATATATACATATATTTATATGCTAAATAAATAAATAATAATAATAAATTTACAAGCATTTTTTTTATAAAAAAAATCACAAATTACAAACAATTCCATTATGCAGAATGGCTAGACGAATAAGAAATAAAAACAACAGTAATCGTAATAAAGTGTCTGATAGTGATGTTGCTCAGATTATACACGCAATTGCCGATAGGGTAGGCAATATACCACCTCAAAATTAAGATCAAAGTAAATTTGAAATGACATCAAAGTTTGAAAAGCTACATCCCCACAAATTCTTTGGTGGATCCTAACTCCTATGAAGCTGAAGCTCGGTTAAAATAGATTAAGAAGCTACTAGACACTTCTGACATCCGAAATGAGCAAGATAAGGTGACCATGGCAGTGTTCCAAATGGAAGGGGAAGTAGATCATTGGTGGAAAATTAGCAGAAGTACCCGACAAGTTGAGACATTAACTTGGAGGCAATTTGAAGACCTATTTATGGAAAAAATATTTTCCTAACTCACTAAGACAAGAGATGGTTCAAGAGTTCCTCCAACTAAAACAAGGAAAGATGTCAGTTACTCAATAAGCAAACCATTTTGAGACTCTCTCAAGATATGCTTCGACAATAGTAGCAAATGAAGGTGATAAGGTTAGACGGTTCGAATGGGGTTTGGACATAGATATTAGGGGAAGATTGATTGCAATACAACTTTCTACCTATGCTCAAATGGTGGATCGAGCTTAATTGTGGAATGTGAATCGACGGATGTCGAGCACATTCGAAATCAGCAATTAAGGAACAATAACCAATCATAAGGTGGAGGTCTAGTTCGAAAAACCAGAAACCATCCTGCACCAACACCTTATGCCAGAGGATTGCAACAACAACAAAGGCAGAATTGGGGAAACCTACAAGGAGGAAACTCTGTAAATAAATGGAAATGAAGGTGTTTCAAATGTGGTCAACATGGGCATCATCGGAGTAAGTGTCCTCAAGGTGGGGAATATTTTATGGATCAATGAGGGGCACAACAATACAACAAATGTTAGCCAGGACAAGGTTCTAGACCCACTCAAAATACTAAAACCAACAAGGGGCAGCCGCAAGCCTCTAGGAATATAGGCCAGCCAAGAACACAACCATAAGGAGTTGGAGATGGAAAGAAACCAGGAGGAACTAACCAATAAGCAATAGAAAGGATGTACGCTCTTCAAGAAGAAGAAGATGTTGGTAATCCATCAGTAATTCAAGGTATGTTAATCCTCATGAATTCTTGGATTAAGGTGTTGTTTGACTCTGGAGCTTCGCATCCTTTTATATCCATTGCATGTGTATCAAGTCTGGGTTTAGAGCTAGAAATGTTAAAGATAGCTATGAGTGTTGCTACACTCTTAGGTGGTCAAACCTGAGTAGATCTAGTATGTAAATCTTGTGAACTAGAAGTCACTGGTTCACATTTGATCTGTGATCTAAGAGTTATGGAGATGTCTGATTTTGATGTCATTCTAGGAACGGATTGGTTATCAATTCACCAAGCTATTATCGACTGTTACCATAAAATGGGCGTAAAACGGTGACAGCATCCTCCCTTAATGGTATGCAATTTCAATTTAAAGGAGATAGACAAGATTTTTTAGCTCCAACGTGTCGTAAATCGCGGTGGCATGACCAAGTAACTGGATGGGTGGCAAGCTTAATTTTGGAAGACGAAGATCAAAAGGATTTAAGACTACCCCATGTGGGGTGCAAGTATATCAACTTTTTCCTTGACAAATTACCGAGATTACCCCGAAAACGGGACTTAGATTTTACGATCGAGCTCCAACTTGGGACTTCACCAATTTCTATGACACCACATCGTATGTGTAATGCCCCGAAATAAATAACAATAGCCCATCTCATACTATTCTTTACAAATGATCAATAACCTTGCATTTGATATTCCATTTATAATCTTGATTATATAAAAGATGACATATACGTGTATACATTCATAAATCCTAGATCCTAAATCTATAGCATATGACATGGATACATGAATTAAAAGAAAAGTAAAATCAAGTAATTATATACCTTAATGGCTACATCTTTCCTAGTCAATGTTTGGGTACATCAAAATGAGTTAAACTCTATACAATTAAAGCCCAAGGCTTCTACAAAAATAATTACATCAAATAACAAAAAGAAGCTCTTGGCTCAAAGTCTTCCCAAGCTATGTCTTTGGTAGAGGCATATCATCAGCACTTGAAAGTTATTTTCCACATAGGGTGAGCCAAAGCCCAATAGAGACTTTAACACAATATATGAATCTTAACAAAGTCACAAGGTGAATGCACATGCATGCTATTTGTCAAATATTTCTCATTTCCATATCAAAACTATGCAATGCTAGATTATATATCAATGCATGAAAATAATCCTTTTATAACGGAAAATAGGGTAGTCGATACAAAACACTGGGAATCTCTAGGTACGTGTCTGCCAGTAGGCTATACAAGTACTACCAAAGCCATTTTACCAGTATTAACTGAAAAGATCGGCACCTAACTACGCAGGTTTCTAGACTTTCACCAAGGACACACAGGCCAACATAACAATCACAACCACACTCCTAACTAGATTCACCAAGGTATTCACCATTTTTCTCAAAACAAAACATTTTCAATGTTTAAGTGTGCAACAATGCTCAATGCAAGATGTATGAGTGATTAGTTTTAATTCACCTAATTCTCATGCAAGATGTATGCGCAATTTCCACCGATAGCCCAAAACATATATTTCTATACAACAGATAATTTTCCAACAACATATATAATCTCTTTACTTTTAAAATGAGAGTGATATTACATATCTAACTCTACTGTCATCATCAACATATACATTGTTCCATTCTTACCAAACCCAACAACATTTTTCATTTTCTCTCACAAACCAAATATCCATAATTTTAGAACAAAACCCCATTTACTTAAAAAAATTAATTTTAAGTAAAGAAATCCACCATTTTAACATATCACAATCATAAACACCTTTCCACAACCTTTCTCAAGAACCTATTTGAAAACCTCTCTTTTTCAATTCAAAACCAAACCCTAGGTTTAATCCCAAAATCCCCAAATCACTATATTGTATCAATAGACAAATAACTAAGGTAAAACTCATACCAAAGGTTGAAGAAATCCCTACCTCAAAGTAGAAGACAAGAGAAAACAAGAGTTGAAGATTGGCGGAGCCAAAATGATAACTCCTCAGATTAAAATGAAGCCCTTGACATGCTCTACCTTTTTCTCGAAAGGGCTAGGGTGTAGAAATCAATAGGTTGAGAGTATTTAGAGCTTGAATGCAAGAACTAGAGAGAAAGAGAGTAAATAACTATAACGCCCCGAAAATAAAGACAATAACCTATCCACAACATTAACAAATAACAACAATGGTGAAATAATTATCTTCCATTAAGTCCAATTGAGTTTACAAAGAGTAACATATGCGGGTATACATTCACAAGTCGGGCCCTGAATCTATAACATATGTTGCAGAATAAAGAAATAGAATGGAAGTTAAACAGATAAGGAATGCCCTAAGGGCTTACAGCTTTTCAAGTCAATACTTGGTTACAACAGAAGTGGATTCGAATTCAATACAGTTAAAGCCCTTGGCTTGTACAAAAATAAATACAATAAATACACAAAATAAAGATCTTACTTCAAGTCCTCCCAAAAGCTATTGTCTTGGTGGAGATATATCATTAACACCTAAAAATGATTTTCCACATAGGGTAAGCCAAAGCCTAGTAGAGATACTACAACACAGTTTATGAATCTTAACAAAGATATAAGGTGGATGCATATGCAATGCTCATACCAAAATATTTTCATCTTTTCTTTTCAAAACTGTGAAATGCCAAGTTTACCTCTCAATACATGATATTATTTCCGTTACAATAGAAAACAGGGCAGTGAATACAACACTGTGAATCTCTAGGACGTGTCCGCTAGTAGACTATACAAGTACTACTAGTTTGTCATTTTTACCGGTATTAACCAGAAGGCTCGACACCTATCCGCGCGGGTTTCTACTCTTTTACCAAGGATACACAGGCCAACTTAATATCACAACTACACTCCTACCCAGATTCACCAAGATATTTACCCTTTTTCTTCTTTTTTTTCTCAAAACAACAATATTTCCAAATGTATTGAATATGCAACAATGCTCAATGCAATGGATGAGAAAATAGTTTCAATTCCCTTAATTCTCATGTAATTTCTACAACAATCATAGTTATCCTCTACCGATAGCCCAAAACAGATATCTCTAAATAAATAATTAATTTCCATAAAGTTACTTTTCAAATTCCAAAATGTGAGTGGTAATACATACCCAACTCCACCATCCTTATCAAAACCAATCCAATTTCATATTTCCCACACCAATTCCATAATTTATATAAAATCAACATTTGACATAATTAAAGCAAAGCCCCTTTTCATCCAAAATCAATTCTACATATCGAAACCAACTATTTTATCACCACTCAACCTCATTTCCAATCCCACAACCATTTTCATGAAACCATTAGAAAACCCCTCTTTTGAGTATTGACCAAAAACCCTAGATTTATTCAAAATTTCCCCAACTCACAATATTGTTTCAAAACACAAGTAGCTAAGTTAAAAAAAATAAGAAAGTGTGGAGCAATCCTTACCTCAAGCTTAGAAGGAGAGAGAGAAAGAGAGAGAGAGAGAGAGAGAGAGAGGGGGGGGAAACTCAAAGACATCGAAAATCAACTTTGCTCCGATTAGAACAAAACCCTCATCGAGCTCTACCTTTTTAACAAAGGAACACAACTGAAAAGGTCGACGTATCTAGATATATTCGGGGGGGAAAATGTGTAACGACCCCACCACGTATAATAATTCGCATTTAATTAATCATAGAAATCTGAATTTAATTGCCTATTACTCTGATTTAATCCGGGATTTATGAAAATTATGGAGACTGATTCGTATATGATTCTATTGAGGATTTATTTTGAAATTAAAAATTGAAAACCTAAATGGCTCAAGAGAGTAAAAATAGTGAATTGAATTATTTTAAGGAAAATTTACCCATAAGTCCTAGTTTTTGAAACGTTGAACCATTTAGTCCTAAAAGTTTTCTTATGCTCCATTTAGTCCCATTTTTACATCAGCATGATGTAAATGATGTAAATGATCTGATGTTTTATTCTATAATTTCAAAATTTATTGAAATCTGATGAACATTAGATGTTTTTCATCCTATATTTTCAAACATTATTGAAATTTGATGAACATTAGATGTTTGAAATCTAATGTTTGTAACATGACTCTGATGTTATTAACATTGTATCTGATGTTATTAACATTGTAATGGGACCTTTCAGTCTATAAGAAAACTTTTAGGACTAAACAGTGCATAAGTTATTAATTTGGGATTTATTGATGCATTAATTTGGAATATCGGACCATATGGGAGTTCAATTAAATATTCGATTTAGATTTATAAAAGTGAGATTTAATTAATTGGGTCCGAATTAGAGTTAATTAAGTTATACGAATTAGGAATTAAGATTGTTATGAATTAAATCTGTTTAATCTATTTATGAGAATTGTGGAATCTGACTCGTATATGATTCTATTAAAGATTTATTTTGGAATTAGAAATTGAATGTTCAAATAGCTTAAGGAGGTAAAATTTATGAGTTGATTTAGTTAAATTGCAAGTATCGGACTATATGGGAGTTTAATTAAATATTCGATTCAGTTTAGTAAAATTGAGATTCGATTAATTAGATTCTAATTAGAGTTAATTAAGCTAATTAAATTATAAAGATTGAGAATTGTGATTATTATGAATTAAATTTATTTATGGGGTGTCTAATTTGAATATGTAATTTAATTGACAGAAATTTGGAATCTAATCAGAAATTGAAGGCCTAGATAATTTAAGAAAACAAAATTGAGGATGATAATAAGTTCAATTTAATAATTGGAGCCTTTTGGGATATTGATTAAAAATCTGATTCAGATTGATAAATTTAGTTATGATTGATTGGGACTTATTTGAAGTCAATTAGACTAATTGAGCTATGTAGAAATTTATCGGTCATGATTAAGTATGGTTAATTGTGGTTCAATTAAATTAAAGCGTAATTGGTGTGCCAAACTAATCCTAATTAATTAAGTTGATGTGCAATTAGTAAATTAAGTTAATTCTAAATAATTACATAATTAAGAGGAAGAGTTAGAACAATGGTGCAAAATATAGAATTCATTTGCTAGAGGGTGCGTTTGGCTACATATGAGGAGAGAGAGAATGAGTGTTCAATTTGTTGTTGGTAAGAGCTATGAATTGAAAAACACTATAAGGAAGGAGAGAGAGAGAACCGTACAAATAGAGAGGAAGAAAGGTTCTGGAGAAGTGAAGTCAAGAAAGGAGAAGGAAGATAGGATGAATAAAGAAGAAGAGGGTTTTGTGGGATACTAAAATTGAAGTCAAAAATTATGAAAAATTCATCTCAAGATAAGAAATTTCATCCTCTTTCTAGTATTGTTTACTTAATCTAAACAAAAACTTATTGAAGGTGGATTTTGAGAAGATTCAAAATAAAAATTTGAGGATTAATTATAAATTCATAGAAATTGGATTTGTATGTTAAATCAAGTTGGATTGAAAAACATGAGTTATGATTATTTTAATTTGTTAAATTTGGGTTTAATTTAGAGAATTATTCTTGGATTAAGTTCTATAAATTACATGCAACAAGGGTTTATTAAAGATTTGGCCCATACAAAACCTAAGGTAAGAAAATTAATGTTCAATTTATATAGAATCTTTATCTTATATTTGAAATGAAAAAGAGTTTAAGATTACTTCATTGAATTTGTGAGAAATTGGATTTAAAGTAGGAAATTGAGCTACATGGATGTTCATGGAGTATAATTTGTAATTTCATCAATTTTGGGTTTAATTTTGGAATATCTCACATGGGTTGAGCCTAATTCCTACATGGAAGAACAAATTCTACAAATTTTTGTACACTAATTGTACATGCATTAAAGATTTCTAAGAATTGATTCCATGTATTGATGAAACAAGAACTAAATTTTGGAAACAATTATGAGTATTTGAAGAATGAACTTAATGTTTTTATATTAAAGGAATTTTGATGTAAATGGTTTAAAAATGATCAAGTTTTCTATGAAGAAAATTTATAAGAAAATAAAACTAGCAATTTTGATGCCAATTTCATACATGTGAATGACTCTCTAAGGAGTTTATGACTTTAATTTCATGATTTAAAGGAGAATAGAAAAGAGTTAAGAATGAAATTTCAAAGAACTTAGTAACATGGTGAAGGAATTGAATTAGATTCAAATTGTAGAAATTACATTAGAACTTCAATTGTACATACATCATGGATTTTTCAAGAGTTTTGAAAGTTTAATTCATGTTTTAAAATTTGTGGGTTTGAAATTGGGTTTGATATGGAGAAAAATAAATAGGAATAACCGAAGGAAAAATTTGAATCAAATGAAAGAAACCGAAAGACAAATAAGTAACAGAATTAAATCGATTGTAGAGTGTAATTGTAATTGTGTTGTGCTTGACTTTATTTGTTTAGGTCGGACGCCGAACCATTAGTATGTGTACCGAGGAGCCCACTGTGAGTAACAATGTTGTAAAGATATGTTCAATCGTATTTATTTTCAAATTGATAAATCATATTGCTTTCTGAAATGATACTTTTTATCGATTGAATGATGATCCTATTTTGAATTGTATTCGTAGCATCCATAGCGTAGTGTTATCATTATTGTTATTGATATTGCTATTGTTACAGAGATCTCTGTCAGTTCCAAATCTTGGAACTAGTGTTATTGTTTGATGGCCATCAATTGATTGTTCGGTCTTTTAAGACCTAGTGTATTGTTGCTATTGGATGTACCACGTATGACCTATAAGAATAAGATTGATTGAATCGATTGAATTGAATGATTGATTGACAAATAATAGTGATTGAAGTGTTCTAATGCTAATCGATTGTTTCAAAGACTGTAAAGGACATCATTCTTAACCTCTTTACACATTTGTTATTCATTGGGCTTAGCTCACAGTTTATTATATATATGTAGGTGGCCAGGCATCGGATCAAAGCTAGAGGCGTTGACCCGAACCCTTGTTTTGTCAAGCCAGCTATTGTCCCTCATTGCGAGGTTTCAAACTAGCATGTGTCAAGGTATTTTTGGGTGGCTCGACTTCACCCTTTTGAGTTTGTTAAGTGAAAAGAACGTTTTAAGACTAATGTCAATACTATTCCAGACGATGGGATTGATTTCCTAACTTATGTTTTGTCTTGTATATATGCTTATGGGTATAAATAGTTATGAATATGGCTATGTACATGAAAGTTTATCTCCATTCAGGTCCTCACAGTTCATTGGACGATGTATGTTGTTATTGATTGGCTTCCGCCAGCCCCGTTATATTGTATTATTGTCAGTATTGTTAAACAGGCCTTCGGTAATCACAGAATACTGGCCGGTTACGACGCTAAACCTATAGGGGCGGGTTTTGGTCGTGACAAAATGAGTTTTAGAGAGATAGAGTAAGAGAAAATAGCATTTTGAAGTGTTTAGAGAGAGAGAAATGAAAAGTGACTCAGAAAAATGACTTTACGAACTGATAAACGCTCAGATCGCTCGAGCGCAAAAAGTGTCGCTCGAACGACCAGACACAACAAGTTACATCGCTCCAGTGCAAGAAGCTTTCCTCGAGCGAAGAATACTAACTCTCAGAAGTTTTACAGACAGAAGACCACCGCTCGAGTGCAAGAAGCTTCACTCGAGCGAAGAATGCTAACTTCTAGTATTTGCAGAGTATACAAGGATCACTCGAGCACAAGAAGTGTCGCTCGAGCGCAGAGGCAAAATTCTGGGCAACAACAGTTTGAAAAACAAGCTACCAACCTGTTCCAAATGCAACCAATACGTCCCAATTCCCAACTCAAAGAGAAATAAGGGGAAACAAGCCATGATTAACTATAAAAGACAATGAAATCCAGATTCAAAACATCAAATGGTTCAAGTCCAAACCAAAATCGCTAAAATAACTAGGGTTTTTGGAATGTTTAGAGAGAAAGAAATAAAAAAGTGACTCAAAATACCCTTTTCTCAGATTGATATACGTGCAGACTGCTCGAGTGACCAAAACATCGCTCGAGCGACCAAAACATCGCTCGAGCGTCAGACACAATAAGTGGCACCGCTCGAGCGATTAAAAACACGTCTTAAGCGCACAATGACCCCCTCCTAGAAGTTCAAACATGTAAAAGACTGCTTGAGCATAAGAAAGACCTTTCGAGCGAAGATGCCACACTTTCAGTAGTTTTGCAGACTGTAAAAGATTGCTTAAGCAAACAAGCAAAAATCTGGACAATAACTCTTTTGAAAATCTAACTCCAAACATGTTCCAAGTACAACCATAACTCCTAAATAATCAAACTCAATTTGCAACAATATGAAAATGAAATGAACAATAGTTAAGGATATGGATTCTTGAATTTAAAAGCTAGGTATGGGTTAGGTCTAAACCGGAATCGTTATAATCTCCTCCTTAAAAAATTTCGTTCCTGAAATTAAACTTATACCAACAATCACCGGATTAGATCAACTTGCAATCATTCATACTAGCAACAATGATAACACAAAGTCTATCAACACAGAATATTATAGTTCAACTTTTCAAAACATACAATGTGTACATATTACAATATGAACCAGATTTTCAATACAAGCCTCAAACATCAACAAATAGGTCCGGATACTTCTTACGGACTTTTGCCTCACGCTCCCAAGTCGCCTCCTCAACCCCATGGTGTCGCCACAACACCTTAACCAATGGAATAGTCTTGCCTCACAAGACTTGGTCCCAAGTATCTAAAACCCGTACCAGTCTCTCCGTGTACGAGGCATCCTCATCTACCTCTAACTCAGTCCAATCCAATATGTGTAAAGGATCAAGCTCACACTTTCGGAGCATACGAATATGAAACATATCTTAAACCCCAGAAAGTTGGGGTGGCAAGGCCAAACGATAAGCTACCTTCCCAATCCGCTCTAGAATCTCAAAAGGCCCTATAAATCTAGGAGACAACTTCTCGCTCTTCCCAAATCTCATTAAATCTCGTCTTGGTGATATTTTCAAGAACACGTGATCTCCTACCTCAAAAGATAAAAGTCTCCTCCTATGGTCGACATAGCTTTTCTGGCAACTCTGAGCCGGAACTAACCTCTTACAAATAAGGGCGACCTTTTCCGTCATTTCCTGAACTAATTGAGGACCTAACATAGGTGCGTTACCCATCTTGGCCCAACACACAGGAGATCTACACGGTTGGCCTCAAATGGTGCCATACCAATACTCCCCTAAAAGTTGTTATTATAGGCAAACTCCACCAAAGGTAAATGTCTCTCCCATGACCCTTTAAAATCTAGGACACAACCTCGAAGCATGTCCTTTAAGATCTGAATGGTTCACTCGGACTGCTTGTCGGTCTGAGGATGATAAGCAGTGCTAAATGTTAATCTAATACCCAAGGATTTTGTAGGCTCTGCCACAATCGAACCGTGAAACTTGGATCTCTATCCAAAACGATAGTCACAGGGACCTGTAGACATCCCATTTTGACCGCCCTTAAGACTTGGGCGCCTCATGTTGAACACTCGATGATGAATTATTACACTGTACAATCTTTCAATTTTTCAACAAAAGGCTTCGATTTTCAAGCTTCAGAACCTAAACCTTGCACCCCTTTTGGGCCAAAACCTAATTTTTTCTAGCCCAACCACCCAAAGACCTGTTGGCCAACAAGTGGCCGGCAGGCCATTTTTGGTTGGCTGGCCATCCACCTTCGTGGCCGGCCGGGCAAGTCTAGCGGCAGGCAGATATTGTCTATTGCCAGTTGTTCCCATGTGCATGTCTTGCACCAGCTGGCTCAATACAAATATTTCTGATGTGAGAAGGCTTTTTTCTATAAATACTTGACCACCCCTCATGGTTTGGGGTTAGAAAATTTCCCCAAGTGCCCATAGCTTGTCTAACACACTACCTCTCTCTCTTGAAATATACATACACTATCCATACACTTCCTAAGCCAAAAACTAGATTCTTCTTGCTGAGATTATTGAACACAAATTTCAGCTCTTGAGAGTGATCACCTTGTGGTTTGTGAACTAAAGAGCATCATCTTTTCAAGAGGTATAACCTTTGCCATCTCTTGCCTTGTTTACATTACTCTTCTCTTCTCTTTTTCTTGTTGTTTATACACTATTTTGGACTGGTTTTAAGTGCTGAAACTTATGATTTAAGAGCTACCAAAGGTGGAGGGGTTAACCACCATTTCTTGAACCTTATCCCACAGCTTATATCCTTATTCTTCCCACTTGTTTCTTTGTTTTTAGTTATTGATTTTTAGTGTTTTTAGAGGCTAAAATATGTGATTTAAAGGTCCAAAAAGTGAAAGGGTTAGCCATCCTTCCTTATACTTGCTTACTAGCTTTATTCTCTTCCATTTTTATTTACTTTTTTCTAGCTTTTCAAAATGATTTCAGCATTTTTTTTTTTTTTTAAAGTTTTGGGGCTGTTTTAGTTGCTTATTTAATTTATGCTTTGAATACTAGTCTTGTGGTGTTGTAAGTCCTCATGGATTTGGTTGTTTAGGGCAGAGACACCAATCTATTTGAGTTGACAACTTTCTTTACATAGTTTTCATGTAAATAGTCTCACTTGTAATGATCACCTTTGCATAATCATCTCTGCAACCTCCCTTATTTCTTTGCTTTCTTTGATTAAGAGTTATCTCAAACACTAGGTTGTTGTTCAAGGCATAAGAAAGAAACCGTCCATGCTTAATGGTTTAATCTCTTTGGAGGTTCATTACTAAGGCATCATATCTCTCTCATTCTAAGCACAACTTTTTGTTTAACACTTCTCTTTATCGCTTTTTTGCACTTAGTGGACATAATTATCACTATTGGACAAAAATCAAGAAAAGATAAGAAAATGGCAAGGTAATGTAAAAGAGGCTAATAAAATTGGAGTAAAAAGAAGTAAAATGTAATAAAATTGAGTTGGGTTCAATCAGACGTTATATTGAACCTATTGCGTCTTGACTCATTACATACTCTTTAGTGATGTTCAATGATTTAAGAAGCAATGTCCACCCCTTTCCTTGAGGTAACTCCATGATAGGGAGGAGGTGTTATTGGTCTTTCGTTTAATTTTATTGAGCTTTTGTCCTATCGGTTCTAAGATCATCACTCGACAGATGTATGAATGTTAATGATTTATGAACCGATTCTACTCCTCTCTTGATCTTTTTCATGATAGGGCGGGGTAGAGAGGATAAACATATCCTAGAAACGCTCTTGTTTTTGCTCTGTTTTAATTCTGTGGCAGCATGGTAGTTCCCAAAAGCAGTGGCCGGCCTGCCATCTTCTATTGTACAGGCAGTGGCATTTTTGTGGCAGAACAGAGCAGAACCTGAGGCCAAAATAGAATAATTTTCTGACTGCAAACAGAACAGATTCTGGCTGCAAACAGAGAGGTTTTTAGGAGTATGTTCTCGGTCGCTCACATGTGGCTTCTCGCCTCCTGTTCAATTAAATTAATGCTTTAAATATTAGTATGTTGTAATTAATTAGTTGATTTCATTCAAATTTGTAATAGCTATTTAATTTAGTTAATTCCTTTGGTGTTGTAATAGTTTGTTTAATTAGGACATTCATTCGGACCCTCTTGTGCGAGGGTAAATTTGCAACCTTGTAATATTGTGTATATCTTCTAACCTCCATTTCTTTCTCCTTTTTATTTACATGCTTATCGTAGTAGCATCATTTTTTTATTTCATATCATTTCCATGTTTCGTATCCATGTTTTACATGCATTGGGTTCGGTTCATCATTCAAACATTGTTGTTATTTCCTACATACTTGAATACGTACACTACCACATGCTTTGAGTTGATCCATATGAAATGTTAAATAAACCAAGCCTAGTAGTTGCATTAGTCACTTGCATATTAGAGCATGCATTTTTCTAATTAGTTTCTTCTCTTTGGCTTGCCTCGATTGAGTACTAGGTGAGCATTTCTTGCTTTAGCATATTGCATGCATATTGAGTACTAGAAAGCTCTTGGTACTGAGTTATGTTTTAGCACCGCCTTTCACCCACAGACAGATGGACAATCTGAACGCACCATCCAGACACTTGAAGATATGTTGAGAGCTTGTGCAATGGATTTTCAAGGAAGTTGGGAACAACACCTATCCCTAATTGAATTCGCTTACAACAACAACTTTCAAGCTAGCATCGGTATAGCGCCCTTTGAAGCATTATACAGACGACCTTGTAGATCGCCGATTTGTTGAACGGAAGTGGGTGATGCAAATCTGATAGGACCTGAACTTGTTCTAGAAACTACTGAGAAGGTCAAATTGATCCGACAACGCTTAAAGACTGCTCAAGACTATCAAAAAAATTATGCAGACAAGAGGAGAAGACCATTGATGTTTGAAGTAGACAGCCACGTGTTCCTAAAGGTGCAACCTAGGCGTGGAGTCGTACGTTTTGGGAGAAAGGGGAAGCTGTCACCACGATATATTGGGCCTTTTGAGGTGTTGGAAAGAGTGGGCGAAGTAGCATATAGACTAGCTCTACCCCCGCAGTTAGCAGGGATACACAACGTCTTCCATGTATCTATGTTAAGAAAATACATCGCTGACCTATCACATGTTCTCAAATGGGAAAAGATCAGTCTTGACAAAGATGTTACATTTAAAGAAGGACCGGTAGCAATATAGGATAGTCGAGAGAAGAACCTTAGAGGCAAAACGGTTCACTTGGTAAAAGTGCTATGGCATCATCGGGGAATTGAGGAATCTACTTGGGAACGCCAAGATTGGGTGAAGGCAAACTACCCCGAGCTTTTCGAAGGCAGTATGTAGTTGAATTTCGAGGACGAAATTGTTTTAAGGGGGATAGGTTGTGAAGCCCCCGAAAAATATATTCACTTTAAAGACCCTAATGTTTGAATTATTTTCTTAAAACCCCTCAATTCCTTGAATTATTTCAAATCTTGTCGGTTAGCATTTTTTTTTTATCGAAACAAGAATATCCTAGCCGGATTCCTTAGCCTAATTTAGTTTAATTCTACATAAGTAAGGTTCCAATACATGAATTTAACTCCAAGCCCTTACTTCTATATTTAAATTCAAAATTTACCTCAAAAACTAGTACATGTACCCTTATACTATAAGTACCATCAATCAATTGAAATCTATATATATATACATTGAGGAATGTGCCCCTAGTACCTAAATTGATTAAAAAAAAATAGCCCCATCACCCTTCCCAATGGCCGGCCACCCTAGGGAGAAGTGAGAAGCCAATTTTCAAGATTTATGATCATGGTATTCTAGAAAACCCAAAACCTAGTACCCTAGACCTAGGATGTTGTTTCCAATACTAGTTTCATTTCAACTAGGAATCAACTAGATGTTGCCTAATCCTATGATTAAGCTCCCTAATCACTCCTATCCCATTAGACTCCAAGCAAATCCTAACCTTTCCATCCATTTCCAACTAATGGGCTTTTATGTCCTTTTACACCAAAAATTGCCTATAAATACCACCATCCCCTAGCTTGGCAAGCACAAACAACACACTCACACACACATTCGGCTAGAAGAGAGGAAGGAGAGCAAGAGAGAAGTCTTGAGAGGAAGAAGAGAGCCATCTTGTTCAAAGCTTAGCAAGTAAGCCACAACACAACCTTCTCTTTCATTTTCCTTTTTCAAATACATGTTCTTAAGGGTTCTAAATAATGTTTTCAGATGTGTTATTGATGAGTTACTTGTGTTAAAAATGCTAAGAGTTGAGCATTGATTCTACATCTCTTGTATTTTCCCCCATTTCGGCACAAAACCATCTTTTTTTCATACCAATCTCTCAAACTTTCCAAAGGTACACCTCCAAGAAAATTTTTTGAGTTTAATGTATGTTAGTTAGCATGTTTTCATCACAAAAGAAACGAAAATTTTCCCTTAGTGGACCCCTTTTCTCATAAATCTTCTTGTGTTTGGGCATTGTACCTTAGAATCTGTTTTCGCAGCCCACTTTCAAAAATTCTAGAAAAATGTATAAAATTATTCTGGACCTCTATTTTATGTCAAAATCTTCCTTAAGGAGTTAGCTTTCAACTAAAATTGGTTTCATAGAAAAACAGTGAGCGGTTTGCAAGAAAATCAAATTTTCGTAATGATCGACAAATCTGGACAGCGCTGGAATGTTTTCTAATTAACTTAAAATCTAGAAAAGCTATCCCATTTCCGAAATATGTTCTAGAAACTAGATCAAATTCTCTACGAACCATAGGAAGGACGAGTCCGGTGAAAAACCTAAAATAGTCCTTTCATTCTAATCCTTATGTGATATTGAATCTGGAAAATTCTGTTATGTTTGATGTCTTATGCCCTTGTGTTCATGAAAATGTTCATTAGCTTATGATCATATCTTGGCATGATATTGTATGTGTTATGGTTATGTTCTTCATCTTCTTCATCTTATTGATGCATGCTTGTGTGGATATTATTATCTTGTTAAGTTGTCTAACCTTGATGTAAAACATTTAACACAACGGAAAACTTAATTGGGATGGTATTGGGTTTTCGATCGCTTGAGTAATGAAAAGATGGTAATGTGTGATGTATGGATTGTTGGGATGCGTTCCCTATTTGGAAGTTTAAGTCTTGCGCAAGTGGTTTTCAGAACCCTTGAACGGAGGGGTTGTATTCGGACCCTAGGTGGTTTGGTGTGAGGAGGGATTCGGGCAAGGCCCTATTTTACCGTCTCTTTTGAGGCCCTGCGGTTGGCGCTACGCGGTACATAACCGTTGGTAGGCATCCGAGGTTAGTTCTGCAACAAAGCAGCAAAAGAGGGGGCATACCGAATAATCCGCGTCCGATTGTTGTGGTTGGGAGGACGAAATCTCTTTGGGGGATTTCTAGTTTACTAACATTTAACTTAACCCTTTATTTATTTGAGTATCATGCTTTACTACTTGATGTTATAATTGTGATTGTATATTGAACTGGGGGAAAAAGGGACGGGGTATGTGTGTGTTTACTGGGCATTCAAAGCTCACGGCGTATCATGTCAGGTGACGAAGAGGAACTTATAGCTAGAGACAACAAGCCTGAAACCTTCGAAGACTTTTGGCTATCTTAGGAAAGTTATAGGTTTCTTTTGATATTTTGTAAGACTCATGTGAAGATTTAAACTTTCTTTTGGGATGTAATGTAATGGAACAAGCTTTTGAATTAAGTATATTCATGGTTGTTATATATTTACATTCTACGTATATGTATGAACCTTATCGTTGCTTATGAGACCTTGTGTCAATACCTTTTAAGATCTGTCAAAAGGGTAGTGCACTGCCTAAGAAAGCTGGACTTAGAAGGGAGGCTAATTTGACTCCTCCGGCGATCTGGGAGCATACTTGGTTATTGACCATAGGACTCATTAGTGACTCTCCCTTGACTGCAACCAATAGTGTAGAATCGGGGCGTCACAGTCATGTCGTTGGTAATGAACCCCTAAAGGGATTAAACCATTAAGCACAACACCCCAATCTCATGCTTAAACAAACTAGTGGCTTGAAACAACTTTCAAAGCAAAGTAAAAGTCAAGAAATGAGGGAGGTTGCAGAGGTGATTAAAGGTGATCACATGTAAGAAAAGCTTAAAATAAATGTTATCAACTCAAATAGGTTGGTGTCTAAGGCCTAAACCACTAAACCTATGAGGACCATTACACTACAAGCATGTAATATAAAGTATAAATGACACAACCAGCCCAAAACAGTCCTAAAGTAAGCAAAAATAGTGCTGGAATTTAGATAAAAATAGCTAAAAGACTAAGCTAAAATAATGGAGAATTTAAGCTAGTAAACAAGCCAAATGAGGGGTGGCTAACCCCTCTATTTTTGAGACCTCAAAACATGATTTTTAGCCTTTGAAAAACTCTGAAATTCAGTGGTAAAAAGTTGGAAAAAAATTTGAGGAAGAGATGGGAAACACAAGTGTAAAGGCTTAGAGAACAAGGTTCAAAGAAGGGTGGTTAACCCCTCTACCTTTAATAGCCTTAAACCACAAGCTTCAGCCCATAAAAACAGTTGAAAAAAATTTCAAAATCAGCAAGAAAAGATAGAAAAGAAGTAGTGCAAAGATGCTTAAAATTATACCTCTTGAAGAGGAATAACACTTTTGTTCACAAACCAACAAATTCTCACTCTCAAGGGCTGAAATTAGGACTCAATAATCTCAACAAGGAGAGCTCCAATATTGGTTTAGGAAGTGTTTGGGTAAGGTGTGTGTGTTGCAAGATAGAGATAGAAAGAGAATTTCAAGAATTGGAACTTTTGGAATTTTTTTCAACCTTAAACCATGAAGGAAGGCCTGGTATATATAGAAAAACAGCCCTTTAGGTCGAAAATATCATGCCTAGAACAGCTGGAGCTTTTGGGGGACAACTGGCCAAAAATATCTGTGTTTTTTACTAGTGGCCGGCAAGCCAGAAGTGTGAATTGCCGGCCACAAATGGTGACCTGCCCGCCACAGAAAATCTGCTTCCAATCCCGACTTTAAATGGGCATATCTCCCTCATCTGAACTCGGTCTCAGGTCATTCTTTAGTCTAAGTTGAATCCCCGGAAGTCTACTTTCCAATGGTGGAATCCTCGCATCTAAATTCTAAGTGTGCAAAGAGATATACCTATTTTAGTGAAGGTTGCTCATTTTTATCTTAACCGAATTGATGCCTAACTTCAAACGGCCATATCTCCCTCATCCGGACTCGACTTGAGGAGATTCTTGAGTCTAAATTGAAGCCCCGGAAGTCCAATTTCCAATGGTGGTGGCCTCACAATTAAAGTCTAAGTGTACAAAGAGATAGGCCTGATTTAGTAAAGGCTACTCAGTTCTCTTTCAACAGTTTCAAGCTCAACCATTTCCCCAACTAGTTTTCTTCCCTCTCCTCCAATTTTTTTCTACTCCAAGGCTATACATAAGAGGTTTTAAAGATGTTTCAAAGAGTTCACCTCCCTTTCCTTTATTTTCACTTTGTCCTTGCTCGGTTTAGCGAAGAGTGCAGTATTTAACAAAATGCGAGCCTTGAAACATCGTAGAAACATTTTCAAAAATATTTTGAAAGAGAAGGTTTTAAGGTCTAAAATAGTTTTGGTCAAAAATAGAGTGTAAGGTGGGGATTTAGAAGCTCTTCTTGTTGAAGAAATCGAACGTTTGTACAACATAACTTTCATCATCGAGTAATCAACCTAAGGCACCAAAGTCTTAAGGGCGGTCAAAAATGGAGTGTCTACAGTTTCCCCTCTTTGACAGAGCTCGAAGTCATGAAATGGCGTGAGTGAATGTCAAAGCCCAAAGACGATCCATTTTGACAAGGCCGTAAGACTTGGGCAAACAAATAAAATGCAGATGCAGTTGGTTGAACCTGAGGGTTGCCTATGTATCCCGTTGCAAGGAATCAAACTAGCGTAGTTCAGGGGCAGGATGCAAAATGATACATAAGGTAACGAAAAGAATCAATCCACAAACAGTGCTTGCCACACAAATATCATAAAGGAAAGGAGATTCTAATCAAATTACGTTTCATGTAGAAAAGAAGTGGGCACAGCCAAACGACGCCTAACACAAGCTAAGTGCCTACATCCTCAATACTAGCCTCAGCGCAACATGGATGTTTACACATAGCAGAACCATGTTTTAACGTGAAAGGAGTGCGAACACATGCAAAACTATGTTTTTCGTAGAAAGAGAAAGAGTACAAGTAATTGGGTGGTATGATATAAGTGCGAATGATTTGTTGGGGAAAGAGAATGATCCTAAATGCTAAATGCAACAAGACAAAGTACGATGCAATGAATGCAATGGATACAGTGAATAAGGCGCAGGCTGAACAACATCTTACCTAGAAAAGGTATGGGCACAAAACAGACCACGTCTAACATAGAAAAAGGTGTTGACACCTTCAATACTGGCCTCAGCGCAGCATGGGTACTTACACATGACATAACCATGTTTCAACGAGGGAAATGTATGGACACATGCCGAACTAAGCTTAACATGAAAAGGATACAGGTAATAAAACAGTATGATGTAATGAATGCGATGGGAAATGTAGTAGATGAATATGGTGACATACTCCAACCACGCTGGAATCATGAGAAGAGGAAGAACAAATTCCAAACACACTGAAATCACGTGAGGAAGGGAACACTCAAACCATGCTGAAATCGTGAGAGGAGGTCCTGAGAAAACCGCTCAGGGTTGCGTTCCACGCGTCCTGAGATAAATTCCAAACACGCTAAAATCGTGAGAAGAGGTCCTAAGAAAACCACTTAAGGGCGCATTCCACGCGTCCTGAGATAAATTCCAAACACGCTGAAATCGTGTGAGGAAATGAACACTCAAACCATGCTGAAATCGTGAGAAGAGGTCCTAAGAAAATCGCTCAGGGTCGCGTTCCACGCGTTCTGAGATAAATTCCAAATACGCTGAAATTGTGTGAGGAAAGGAACACTCAAACCACGCTGAAATTGTGAGAAGAGGTCATAAGAAAACTGCTTAGGGTCGCGTTCTACGTGTCCTGAGATAAATTCCAAACACGCTGAAATCGTGTGAGGAAAAGAACACTCCAACCACGTTGAAATCGTGGGAAGAGGTCCTAAGAAAACCGCTCAGGGTCCACACGTCCTGGGATAAATTTCAAACACGCTAAAATCATGTAAGGAAAAGAACACTCTAACCACACTGAAATCATGCGAAGAGGCCCTAAGAAAAGCCCCGAGGGACAACGATCCTAGACGCTACTTAGCATAAAAGGATAAATGATACAAGTTAACACAAGATGCAAATAAATGCAATAAGTGCGATGATATAATACATGTTACAAGCAATGTAGTGCATAATGTTTAGGGAATGCAATAGACAAGCAAAGTGGTGCTTTAGAAAGCACCTCACGGGGCGAGTAGCGATGAACCGCTCTACTCTGATAGGGATCTCCCTCTTGTGTTCTTCGAACTCTTACCTTCAACTCACAGTTCAAAGGCCCTCAAATGCTAACAAGCGGTAACCTCTGCATATAGAAGCCACGGATACCACTTTTCTTCCTGATCATATTCACAACTTTCCCTATTCTCCAATGGGATGACAGACTATGTTGGTTCAGTATCCAGAATTGAGGCGCACACATGCTATCTCAATCTATGGGGCCGCCATACAGATTCCAAGTCGAGGATACACCCCTGGGTATTTAAACTAGACTTTAGCCTCGGAAATTCCAAACCTTTGTGTTCTAGGCATCGCCATTCAAACTCTAGTTTCCACCGTCGCAATTGGTCCCCTAAGAACTCATTGCAAACACAACTAAGACGCCTCTAGTAGGGAAATGGTATTTGGGGAGAGCACTTCTGATTGTCATTCTGATTTGAAGCAGGCTTTGAGCTTGAGATCGACGTACACTCATACTTCAGAGAAAAGACAAGGCCTGAGAAGGTGCATCCGGAATGCAATCTCGGAATTTTCTTTAGTTGAAATACACTAAGATGCTCCAAATTTTCTCTTTTTTCTTTTGTTTTGCAGTCCGGAACCTATGTAGCTTCAAATAGGTCCTCGTTCTATTGTTCTCTCTTTTGATCAGGGTTGGACCCTACAGTTTATGAAAGAAGGAATTCTATTTTGTACATCATGTTGGGAATGACACAGCACTTTGAGCACAAAACGATTTATTTTTGAAATTAAAACCAAGAATGAATTCTTAATAGGGTATTGAGCCTACGATTGGCCACAATACACCACAACTCAACAAAGGAAAAACAAAGTAAAATAACCTAAACACATCTATTTATACTCAAAATAACTCAAAACAAGAATCGAGACAAACAGGAACAACAAACACATGGATGTTTACCACCGATGGGAGACCTCTCAGTTCATGGGGAGCTTGCTTCTCCAGGTATTGTTTCCCACCCTTTCTTATTTGTGATTCTCCCAGCACTTTGGCACTTAATCTCTATTTTCTCTGAAAAGCCCTTTCCTTACTTTTTCTCTTAACACACATCTCTCTATTCTTTAATCTCTCTGATTTTTTATCCCTTCCCATGTGTGGTTGATGGATAAGCTGAAAGTTGTAGACCTATGAGGGGAGTCAGATATCCTGCTTTATTTCTAGTTCATGCTTCGTACTTGGTTCGATACCTCGCTGCTTGAAGGATGAGAGAGTTTTTGGCCTCTACTGCTAGCCTCAACTATGCCCTTTTTGGCGTGTACGTTGATAATGGGGAAAAGACAGAAAACCTGACTCGACTGTGCCCCTAGTGCATCATTTTGACCATTTTTTTTATATTTTTTTGGCTTTCTGTTAAAACAATTTTGACCAACATGAGAGTTAGATTAACATACTTGTTCGACTTTTTGCTTTGAAATCATGCAAGTCAGTTGTGAGCACTGAAAATTTTCCTTTTTTGGGTCCAAGAAATGGTCTAATTTTTGGAAAAATGGAATAATTTTTGAGAAAATTAGTCAACTTCATTAAAAATCCTCAAAAATTGTTTTTGCAAATGGCCACTACTCAACCAACGTAGAATTAACTCCTGAGACGCGGAGCCTCAGACCTAAACTTGATTTGTCTTGCAGCTGAATCTTCTAACAGAATAGGACAATCGATTTTGAACGACGATAAGCACGAAGATGAGCCAATTTGCACATGGATAGGATAGCCGAGTTTGAATAAGGATAAGCCAATCAACATGGATAAGACAAGTAGGCTGAAAATGGTTGGGGCTGAACTTTAGGATGAAGTTGCCTACGTATCCCAAAGATGGGAATCAGGCCATACATAGTTCCAGGGGGTTAAGGTGCACTCGGGTATTAATACTCTCCTTTTGCTCTCTAACTTTTGCCAAGGCCATCCTTTCAAGTTTTCAACCTTACGAGCTCTATTTTTTCTTTTCATTTTTCTTTTTCTTTTTTTTTTCATTTTTCATTTTCTTTCTTGCTCTAACTTTTACCTTAGTCGCCCTTCCGAGTTTTCGGCCCAGCGAGCCTCTCAAGAATAGAAGTTTAACTTGTCCATGTTGATCGGTTTTGAGATCTCTAAGCCATCTGAATCCAGGAGAATGACTGCTATTCACTGATGATATAAGAGCCCATCCAATTGGGTCTGAATTTGCCCCTAGTGTCGCGGATAGGAACTCGATTGTCTTTCAGCAATAAATTTTCTTCTCTCCGATTATGGGATTTGGCTTTCTTGCTGATCCCCATTGGCTTGAGAAATGACCCATTTTTGAATCTTCAAGCGTATCTGACCTTTTTGCCCCTAGTTCAAGGGCTGCTTCTAATCCAGCTACACAAGCTTCCTTTGATCACATCGGACCTTATTGCCCCTAGTTCAAGGGCTGCTTTAAATCCGGCCATGCAAGCCTCACATTTTTGTTGATCGTTGAACATTCTGAATCAAAGTTTGAAAGCAAAGGGGTCGAGTCTCGAGGCCGAGAGTGATCTTATGCTATACAATCTCAAGATCAATCCAAGCATGTCTTCATAGGACCATGCAAAATATTTTTTGAAATCTTTTAATAAAGCGACTAATCGTTCGTGCTCTTCTGAAGACAATGTAGAACCAATCTGGATCAAGCCAGGATCCTTCTCAGTATTCATAGTAACAGACATGATTTCATTCATCAAGGGCTTAGTAGGCCTCTCTTCCTCTCAGTTGATCAAATTTTTGCAAATCTCGAGAAATTCCTTTCTCTTTGTTTTCATCACAGTTTTGGAAATAGTTTTGAAAAACTTTGGTCAATGCAATGATTTAAAGACATAGAGAAGTAAGTGAAAATTACTGTCGTTTCATTCAGATCTTCTGGCGCAACTGGCTCAATGGTAGAAACAGACGCAAAAGAAAGAGTGAAAAGACAAACAAAAACAAACGGGTTAACACCCCCGAAATCACCACCTCTGACACAACAAGACTAACTCAAAACACAAAACTGACTCAATACCCAAGTCTGAAAGTAAAATAAACAGCATTTTCAAAGTGCTAAAAAGTGCGTGCCATCCACCACATTTGGAGTAAAATGAGCACCATCAGCAGGTGGTTCATCTCCAATCACATAGTCACATTATCCCCTAAGTTTATCGATCCAGTGCCGATAGACTTTGTAGGACCCAGTGGAGTGATGACCTTATTGTCAATTAGATCTTGAACTTCATGGTGAAGACAAAAACAACCATCAGTGTCATGGCCGGTTTGTTGATGGAAGGCATAGTACTTGGCAGCATTATACTTGGATGGAAGGGGATCAGGGAGAGGCCGCGGGTCAAGGGGTTTGAGATAGCCTTGTCCTTATGAGGATTTGGAGAGCTTTGGACAAGGTCATATAAAGGGGATTGGAGGTGTGGTTTCTAGTCCTACTAGGGTTAATAGAGGGGTTGACAGGTGTTGACTGGGTTTTGATGACCTCTTAAGGGTGTAGGATTGGAGCTGAAAGGGGCATTTCTAGTACAGCAGCCCTTTTCATGGTTTATCCCTGGATTCAAAATGCTCCCAACCTAAGCAACAAAAGTGTCATCCACAGTCTTTGCAACAACTGCAAGCACTTGCAGTTTGTTCAGCCCTTTGACCTTCAACGCCTTAATAGCCCACTGAAACTATTCATGAGGATCAATACTTGCCCCGGCCTTGTTCTTGCCCCTTGCCTCTACTTTGCCAAGGGATTGGGTCGCTATATTGGAGCAGAGCCCAGTTGTTGTCAACATGTCATCACCCAGACTTGAGATAGCTTCTAGTTGGCCATTTTCAATTACAATTTGCCCCAAGATTAGGGAGGCTTTTGGCGTGAAATTTCTGGCATGTGATGTGGTCGATGATGGAGCCAAAATTCCAAAGGCTAAATCTGCCACAGTTCTCTGAAGATCTTCAATCATGCTCATTAGCTCAGAAGTAGTGGGTTCATGGGTTTGAGATGATTGGGGTTCAAGTGCATCCATCATACACAAGTCCGTACTTTCTGGAATGAACACCTCAGGCTTGGGTAAATGGGCCAGGGTGATGTATATGCTTGGGTTGTAGGTGGAAAGCAGTGTATGGATTAGGTTGAGGTGTGAAGACAATGGGTTAGTGGTGGCCTGAGGTCCTTTTGGTAGATCTATGATCTCTTCGTCAATAAGATCCTGAATCTTATGACAGAGGCGGATGCAACGGTTTGTATCATGACCGTGTTGTTGATGATAGGCACAGTATTTAGCGGGATCATGTCTTGGTGGAAAAGGATTTGGGAAGGGTTGGGGTTCTAGGAGCTCTAGGTACCCTTTTCTTGCAACGTTTTCAAGGCTTGAAAGAGACTCATACAAAGAGGATGGAAATTTCGAGCTTGGGGTCTAGTTGAAGTGGTGGGTTTTTGGCTATTGATGGGAGTGGTGACAGTGTTTACTTCTGAGCATTTCACAGTTGTGCTACCATTGGAGCTACGAACAACATTCCTCCTCATAAGTTCATTACCTTCCACAATGATCTCTTGCCTGATGCATCCTCGATTTGAACCCCAATTTCATGGAGGTCCTTAAAGTTGAATAATGGGAGGACTATCATTTTCTGCAATAGCCTTTCGTGCAGATTTCTAACAATTATACAAACTTGCTCTTTCTCTGGAGACCTGCTTGCCATCATAGCCACCTTTGCCCTGTATCGAACAACAAAATCTGAAAAACCCTTCTTCAGTTCCTGACGCGTTGCCTCAAGATCACGAGTTGTGACCTCGATCTACGTGTTGTAAGAATATTGGGCAACGAAAGATTCAGCCAACTCTTGCCAGCTCTGTTTCACGGAGTCCTCCAATTTAGCATACCAGATGGCAGCTATTCTAGACATGGTTCGGCTAAATAGTGACAACTTCTGTACTCGGGTCAAACCCATTGGTTGTAGGATATCAGAAAACAGACGCAAATGCACCATTGGATCTCCAGAGCCATCGAAGTGGTCAATATGCAGCATCTTGAATTGCTCTAGTAAGGTAACCGCCGATTCAGTGTGCCCATCCTCTATGTTTGGAATAGAGTTGACCCCCTGTGCCTTTTTGAACAGCTTTTCCAGCTTGTTGACTTTGAGCGTGGTTGGATCAACCTCAAATTTGAACGATGCCTCGGTTTGATACACTAGGGCTCTGGAAGTTTGTGCTAAGATGGGTTTTGCTTGGATTGGGAAAAACGGAACACCCTCGGTTTGTGGATCTTGAGCAGTGGCAGCATTAGCTGTGGTATTGAGCACAGGGATAGCCGCGGTGGGTACATGTGATGCAGAGGCCGTTGCTGGCTATGGTTGCTATTGCTATAGGCTAGTTATAACCTCGGCCTGATGGGTCGTAACCTCAACCTGACGGGTCGCATCATGCTGAAGGGAGTCAACTATTTACTGCAAATGGAGCAATAATTCCTCTAAATTTGTCAAAGGCTGAGCCATGATAGGGGTAGATGCCTGAGATGAGCTGAACAAAGGTAATCTAACTGGTGAATGTTGGAACAGTGGAACTGGTGAACCCTGTCTGGCCCTCATTCATCTCGCCACTGGCGAAAGTGAAGCAAACACTAGCTACCTTTGAACTAAATTTTCGACCTGACAAAGTCTATCAACAAGAGTCCAGAGTACCTGGGGAATATCAGAGCCTTCTGAAGCTATGGTTCCAGGCCTACCTTGCAAAAGAGAAAACAGACAGCATCTCAGCCCAATTTCACTAGAATAGATATGATCACAGCTAAATGAATGTACTCCCCGCTACATTCTGTCCTAAAATAGATACCAATTTTGCAACTGATATGCACATTCCTGTACAGTTTCACTGTAAAGAACATACCAGTTAAAGAGAGCCAAAACACCCCTATGAGGGGGTAAGGTTACCCTGCCCTAGTTTCATCGGGAACTAGGGTTCACTATTCAAACAAAGCGGTTTCACGCAATCTTGTGTTCGGATGAGCATCATGTCTTAGTTTGGAACAGTCTCTATGGCTTTTCGATATGCAACTAGGTCAAATGGTCAAAAGGGTACCTTAGCAAGACTACCTAATATACCTCTCACACCTAACACCGAGAAGTGAAAGGAGGATCAAACGGTACAGCAATAGTCCAGATCCAAGGGTTGTGTTCCCATCATGGCAGAGCCCATGACCGGTTAGCCTTTTGGCAAGTTTTTAGGCAAGCCTCAGGCAAATCGTCCAGGAATAGCAGATGGCAAACAATGTGACTTAGGCGTACCAATGCAAATGCAAATGCAAAGAAACATATAAGTGTAAATAAAATTTCACATCATGAAGTTTGAGTCAAGTTCTCTAATTTCCCCAGCGGAGTCACCAGAAACTGTAGCTCGACTTTCCGCACCTCCTCTCAGGAGTCAAATAAGCCATACAGTATTGGACTCCCGTGGTTCTGAATCTAATCTCACAAGTGCAATGTGAAATAGATAAACACCAAAGAGTCCAAATCCGGCAAATCTTTTAGAAAATCGATTTTGAATCAAATTGCCAAAAATGGACTGTTTTGCCAGATACAGAGTCGCCACCTAAATGTTTTTGGGAAATTTAGGAAACCCATGACTCGTGCCTAAGGCCACGTGTCTGTCATCACCAAGATTGTCTCGGCTCAGGAACTTAGGTACGAGAGAGGAAGGTCAAGAATTGAGCACCCCCATTCACCTGATCACAGATATGCCTCTACTAATCATGATATGAATTTTATGTACATTATATGCTGTTGTTCTAATTATTAGACTAGCATTGCTATGTGATGCGCACACACACAAGTATAGACTAACTTGCATGAATTGGAACACTTGATCCATGTTTGTTTTGAAAATTGTTTCAAAATGTGTACCACTTGAAAAAGTGATCGCATATGAACATTATTCGTATTATTCCAATTCAAACAACTAGCCTTCATCCACAGGCATTCAAGCAATTATAGCATTTAAGCAATTAGTCTCATGGCAAGCATGCTAGACATGGCAACAATCACACTCCTGCAATATGTTAAAGTAAGTAAAAGGCTCACCTAGTACTTCAAGCCAAAATAAACAAAAGAGTTAGAAAAATGCATAATCCTAACTATGCAACATGACTAATCCAACATATGCGATATGCAATCTAAATAGGCTCGGCTACTAATATGGCATATGAATTAATTTGATAACATACGGTCTAAGCACGTATTCAAAGAGGTATAAGCGATAACAATACAAGTTAGAATGATGCGCCGAGCATCGGTGCATGCAATACAAGTGGATGCAAAACATGAGATATGCCGAACAAAACATGATGTCTCTAAACTAACCATCATAAGCAAGTAAATAAAAGGGAGAAAGATGTGGGGTTGGAAGACATATACGTTATTACAACATTACGCACTCTCAAAGGAGAGTCTGAATGAACTAACTAGCTAACTAATTAAAGCTAACTAATTAATTAACAATTACAAAACGAAATCAATAATTTAGTTAAACTACTTAACTAATTATTACAAACTGAATTAATTAACTAATCTAGCTAATTAAAAATAATTACAACACGAGACGAATTAGCTATTCTAACTAATTAAGTACAAAGCCACTATTCTAAACACAACATTAATATATTTAACATGGATCTCGAGGATCGATAGAGGGCTCATGCATGAATGCGATTTCCATCCGAAAAAGCCCACTATTTCTGCTGCTGAATGCCCCTGTTGCACAATAGATCACTTGCATTGATTTCCACCTCCAGACCAACTCTGTTCTACTGGGAGAGTACATTGGTTGATTTTGCACTGGTGGCTGGCAGAGGGCCTGTCGTCCACTGATGATGGCCTGCCAGCCACTGATGGCTGTATTCCCCTGCTGCAACAGAGAGCAAACAGAGCAGAGACAGTGTATTCTCAAGGGTTTGTTTGCACAATTTACCCCTCCTTATCATTTGAATAGCTCAAAGGAGTAGTAAACTTGGTTTACAAACCATCAATCTATGCAATTTCATTGCATGATGGCCTATGAACCAAAGTATGCAAGTTCAATAAATGAAACAAAACAAGACTCTCAAAACCACCTCCCTATCATAAATGATCAATGGACGTAGTTGACAATGACTCTTGAATCGTTTACATCACTAATGAGTATGAAACAACTCAAGACTCAAGGGTTCAATTAACGTCCGATTGAACCCAAACCAAGTTATTATCTTGCATCATTTTAGTCCTCATTTTATTGTTCCATTTTAATTTACCAACCATTCCTTAATAAATTAAGTCTAAATGTGAGCTTTAAGTCCTCTAATAGAAAGAAGTGTCAAACCAAGAGTTGTTTTAGGCATGAGAGAAGTGTAATGTTGTTGGTAATGAACCCCCAAAGGGATTAAACCATTAAGCACAACACCTCAATCTCATGCTTAAACAAACAAGTGGTTTAAAACAACTTTCAAAGCAAAGCAAAAGCCAAGAAAGGAGGGAGGTTGCAGAGGTGATTAAAGGTGAACACATGTAAGAAAAGCTTAAAATAAATGCTATCAACTCAAATAAGTTGGTGTCTAAGGCCTAAACCACCAAACCTATGAGGACCATTACACTGCAAGCATGTAATAAGCCTAAAACAATCCTAAAGTAAGCAAAAACAATGCTGGAATTCAAATAAAAATAGCTAAAAGACTAAGCTAAAATAATGGAGAATTTAAGCTAGTAAATAAGCCAAATGAGGGGTGGCTAACCCCTCCATTTTTTGGACCTCAAAACATGATTTTTAGCCTCTGAAAAACTCTGAAATTCAGTGGTAAAAAGTTGGAAAAAAGTTGAGGAAGAGATGGGAAACACAAGTGTAAAGGCTTAGAGAACAAGGTTCAAAGAAGGGTGGTTAACCCCTCTACCTTTAATAGCCTTAAACCACAAGCTTCAGCCCATAAAAACAATTGAAAAAAATTTCAAAATCAGCAAGAAAAGATAAAAAAGAAGTAGTGCAAAGATGCTAAAAATTATATCTCTTGAAGAGGAATAACATTTTTGTTCACAAAACAACAAGTTCTCACTTTCAAGGGCTGAAATTGGGACTCAATAATCTCAACAACAAGAGCTCCAATATTGGTTTAGGAAGTGTTTAGGTAAGGTGTGTGTGTTGCAAGATAGGGATAGAGAGAGAATTTCAAGAATTGGAACTTTCAGAATTTTTTTCAACCTTAAACCATGAAGAAAGGCCTGGTATATATAGAAAAATAGGCCCTCAGGTCGAAAATATCATGCCTGGAACAGCTGGAGCTTTTGGGGGACAGCAGGCCAAAAATATCTGTGTTTTTTCACCAGTGGCCGGCAGGCCAGAAGTGTGAATTGCCGGCCACAGAAAATCTATTTTCAGGCCTAACTTCATATGGGCATATCTCCCTCATCCGGACTCAGTTTCAGGTCATTCTTAAGTCTAAATTGAAGCCCCAGAAGTCTACTTTCCAATGGTGTAGTCTCACATATTAATTCTAAGTGTGCAAAGAGATATGCCTATTTTAGTGAATGTTGCTAATTTTTATCTTAACCGGATTAATGCCTAACTTCAAACGGCCATATCTCCCTTATCCGGACTCGACTTTAGGAGATTATTGAGTCTAAATTGAAGCCCCGGAAGTCTACTTTCCAATGGTGGTGGCCTCACAATTAAAGTCTGAGTGTACAAAGAGATAGGCCTAATTTAGTGAAGGCTGCTCAGTTCTCTCTCAACAATTTCAAGCTCAACCATTTTCCCAATTAGTTTTCTTCCCTCTCCTCCAATTTTCTTCAACTCCAACCCTATACATAAGAGGTTTCAAAGATTTTTTCAAAGAGTTCACCTCCCTTTCATTTATTTTCACTTTGTCCTTGCTCGGTTTACTGAAGAGTGGAATATTTAACGAAATGCGAGCCTCAAAACATCGTAGAAACATTTTTAAAAATATTTTGAAAGAGAAGGTTTTAAGGTGTAAAATAGTTTTGGCCAAAAATGGGGTGTAAGGTTGGGATTTAGAAGCTCTTCTTGCTGAAGAAATCAAACGTTTGTACAGCATAACTTTCATCATCGAGTGATCAACCTGAGGCACCCAAGTCTTACGGGCGGTCAAAAATGGGTTGTCTACAGACATGCTCCACCTTTTTCTCCAAAGGGCTAGGGTGTAGAAATCAATAGGTTGAGAGTATTTGGAGCTTAAATACAAGAACTAGAGAGAGTGAAAAACTAGGGTTTTTGATATGTTTAGAGAGAGAGATAAAGTAATGAGAAAGTGACTCAAAATATCCTTTTCTCAGACTGATATATGCACAAACTGCTCGAAGAGACCAAAACGCCGCTCAAGCGTCAAACACAATAAGTGAAACTGCTCAAGCGACCAAAAACACCGCTTGAGTGCACAATGACCCCCTCCTAGAAGTTCAAACCTGCAAAAGACTGCTCGAGCACAAGAAAGACTGCTTGAGTGAAGATACCACACTTCTAGTAGTTTTACAGACTGTAAAAGACCACTCAAGCACAAAAAAGACCGCTCAAGCGAACAAGCAAAAATTTGGACAACAACTCTTTTGAAAATCAACTCCAAACTTGTTCTGAACACAACCATAACTCCCAAATAATCAAATTCACCTAGCAACAAGATGAAAATGAAATGAATAATAGTTAAGGATATGGATTCTTGGATTCAAAAGCAAGGAATGGGTCAGGTCTAAACCGGAATCGTTATAGTATGACGCCAGCTAAACTTTGGGAACTGAAAGAGCAATTGCAAGAATTATTGGATAAAAAGTTTATCAGACCTAGCATGTCTCCATGAGGAGCACCAGTATTATTCGCAAAAAGAATGATGGAACCTTAAAGTTATGCATCAACTACTGACAGCTAAATCAAGTCACTATTAAAAATCGGTATCCATTACAAAGAATTGATGACTTGTTCAATCAATTGAGAGGATCAAAATGTTTTTCCAAAATTAACCATAGGTCTGGATATCACCAACTTCATGTTAATGAAGAATATATACCAAAGACTATGTTTCGAACTCGTTATGGCCATTATGAGTTCGTGGTAATGCCATTCGATTTAATGAATGTGCCAGGGGTATTCATGAGTCTGATAAAGGACGTTGCTCAATTCGTATCTAAGTGCTTAACGTATCAGCAAGTGAAAGCAGAACATCAGGAGTCGGCAGGAAAACTCCAACCTTTACCAATACCTGAATGGAAATGGAAATGGAAATGAGAACACATAATAATGGATTTTGTAATGGGATTGCCTCGATCGCCATAAGGCCATAATACCATTTGGGTTGTGGTTGATCAGTCAACTAAGACGACACATTTTCTACCAATAGGACCAACAGATACACTCGAATCATTAAGTCGATTATTTATTTGAGGAATCATTAGGTTGCATGGAGTACCAGTCTCAATAGTGTTAGATTGTGGCCCTCGTTTTATGTCACAATTTTGGCAAAGTCTGCAAAAGGCTATGGGTACAGAGTTGTGTTTTAGTACGACTTTTCAACATCAAACTGGCGGTTAATTAGAAAGAACAATTTAGACTTTGGAAGACATGCTTTAATCTTGTGTTATGGATTTCAAGGGTAGTCAGGAAAGACACTTACCATTAGTCGAATTCTCTTACAATAATAGTTTTCAAGAAAATATTGGTATGGCACCTTATGAGGCTTTGTATGGATGGCCTTGTTGATCACCAATATGTCGGACGAAAGTTACCTCTTGTAGGGCTAAAATTAGTTCAAGAAACTACAAAGAACGTGAAATTAATTAAACAAAGACTTGAAACTACTCAGAGTAGGCAAAAAAATTATGTAGATCAAAGGAGAATAGCTTTTGCATTTAAAGTTGGAGATCATGTGTTCCTTAAAATACAACCTCGTTAAGAAGTTGTGCGTTCCGGAAAGAAGGGGAAGCTATCACCTCGCTTTATTAGGCCTTTCAAAATTTTGGATAAAGTAGGAGATGTGGCATATCGTTTGGCTCTACCACCTCAACTGGCTGGGGTTAATAATGTTTTTCACATCTCTATGCTACAGAAATACGAGCCACACCCTTTTCGCATCATCAATTGGAAGGAAATCAATCTTGATGAATATGTGACATTCGAGGAAAAGCCTGTCAAAATTTTAGATCGTCACGAGAAGAATTTACGAGGTAAAACCATACCATTGGTTTGAGTTCTTTGGCAACATCGTGGGATAGAGGAGTCGATATGGAAACAAGAAGATATGATACGTGTTAACTACTCTCAACATTTTAAATCTAAAGGTACGAATTAATTTTGAGGACGAATTTTTTTTTAAAGGGGATAGGTTGTGAGAACCCGTATTTAATTATTCTTATAAATACATTATATGATATGAATAATAAATGTAATCTTATTTAAACTATTTAATAAAATCAATTACTAAGAATCATAATTTTGCGGGTATTTAATGTTTATTATTATAATTATTTTTAATAAGGATTCAACTTAATAATTATGCTTACTAAATACCTTAGTTGAAAACCTTAATTAATTGATTTTAAGAAACCCACACAAATACAAAATTATAAAAATTTGTCATTCAATTCAACAAATAATAATAATAATAATAATAATAATAATAATAATAATAATAATAAAAGAGAAATTCAGTGGCTGTGGGGGTGATTAGTCACGCACCACATGTAGTCTTGTATTGTTGTTCATGTCATATTCCTCTTTTTCCACCTTATATTTGGCTATTGGGTGGTGTTGATTATGTTTGGAACAGGTTGGTGGCTTGTTTTTCAAACTTGTGTTGTCCAGATTTTTGGTACCTTCTCTCGAGCTACACTTTTTGCGCTCGAGTGGTCTTTGAGAAGCTCCAGTGCTTTTGCAGGTTTGCAAAACTACTAGGAGTTTGTATTCTTCGCTCGAGCGAAGCTTCTTGCGCTCGAGCGACGACCTTTGTTTGCAAAACTACTAGGAGTGTGTATTCTGCGCTCGAGCTAAGCTTCTTATGCTCGAGCAGAACAACTTATTGTATCTGGTCGCTCGAGCGAACTGTACGTATATCAGTTCGTAAACAGGCCATTTTACATATCACATTTCATCTCTCTCTCTCTCTGAAACATTTCAAAACCCTCAGTTGAGACTCTCTTTCTCTCTCTACAAATACACCAAGATGTACCCATTTCTCTACCTTACTCCCTTTGTTAAAAAGGCAGAGCTCACCTAGAGCTTCGTTTTCATCCGAATAGGGTTGGGTTTCGGCTTCATCCGAGTTACATCCGTGTTTATTTCGTCTCCTAGCTTTGAGGTAGGGATTCTCTACACTCTTTTAAAATTTTTAACTTAGCTATTTGTTTTTATAAAACAATTTTGTGATTTTGGAGGATTTTGAATAAACCTAGGGTTTTGGTTTAAAATCAAAATAGGGGTTTTCAAATGGATGATTTGAAAATGGTTATGGGGTTAGAAATGAGGCTAAGTTGTGATCAAACTATTGATTTTGATACTTGGAATGGATTTTGGAAGAAAATTGGGTTTTACCCTAAATGGCTCAAATATTTATTTTGTATAAATAAATGGAATTGATGTTGAAAATTTGAAATTGGATGGAGATTGATATAGATGGTGGAGTTTGATATGTATTATCACTTACCTTGAAATTTAGGAAGTTTATCTGTATTGGAGATTTTATATCTATTTAGAAATATCTGTTTTGGGCTATCGGTGGAGGATAGCTATGATTGCTGTAGAAATTGCATGAGAATTAGGTGAATTGAAACTAATTTTCATCCATGTGCATTGAACATTGTTGCTCATTTAATACATTACAAATGTATATGAATTTGAGAAAAATGGGTGGATGTGGAAAAGAAGTGTGTATCACCAAATTAAGTTGGCCTATGTGTCCAGGGTGAAAATCCCAAAAAATGCACGTATACATGGGTACCGATTCCCACGGACGAAATATCCGTAAAATGACAATAGTAGCACTTGTATAGGCTACGTTTACATAGGTGTCGTTTGACGGTTTCTCGCAGACGAAATATCCATGAAAGGTTGTACCAATTTAAGATTTTTCCCATTGTTTTCTATTGTAAAGGACATTAATTGAGAATTGTGATATAAACTGATCATAGCATGGTCTTGGGAAAGAAATGTAAAACGTTTTGACATGGGCATTGCATGTACATTTCATCCTTATATCTTTGTTAAGATTCATATATTGCGTGTTGGATTATTTCTACTAGGTGTTGGCTCATCCTATATAGGAAAACCATTTTCAGGTGCTGATGAGATGCCTCCGTTAAGGTAGTAGCTTGGAAGGATTGGAACAAAGGCTTCATTTTGTTTACTTGTCATTATTTTGTACAAGCCTAGGGCTTTATATATATTGGATTTAAATCCATTTTGATGTAACCAAGTAGAGTCTTGGAAAGTTATAGCCTTCAGGGCATTTCTATTATCTGTTTAACTTATATTTCATACATTTGTTGTTGACACATGCTATAGATTCAGGGTTAGAACTTATGAATATATATTCGCATGTGCCACCTCTTTTGTAAAACTAAGTTTTATGTAATGGAAGGATATTATACTCTGATTCGCATTGTTATTAACTTGTCATAATTGATGGTTTATTGTATTTATTCTAGGACGTTACAACTTGGTATCAGAGCGTATCAAGTTTGAATACTTTGGGTACGTGGGAAGTGATTATTACCACAATGGGTTTGTCTCGCTTAATAAAGATATTTGTATGTACGGTATGCTTATGTGACAACATGCTTATGTGGTTATATGAGTATGGGATTTAGTTCCTAAGATATTGATTGGGTCTACGGGTTTCTAGAAGTCCTATTAGATGAGAACTTGATCACTGCTGTTTCTAATTGGAACTCTGGCAATGCCGTGGAACAGTCATTATTGAAGAAGGAAATTTGTATGTGTTTATGTGGAGTGAATTACTGTTGTCCACCGTAATTAGGACAAAGTGAGTTAGCTTCAACACATTTGTGAATGTGTTAATCTTTCTTGTTACCTTCATTAGGATGTCAGGATGTAGACGTGGTGGTGGTAGGCATGGTAAGCCTAAAGGGCATGAGGTGCCTTTAGCGGATGAGATTCTGGCACAAGAAAAAGGAGTTGGTTAGGCCCATGTAGCTGAACCAGTTGGTCAGTAGGTCATGGGTGCTTTGGCTCACAAAATGACCGGAGCATTGGGGGAATCCATGGACATTCTCAGGGCTGAGAATCAAGTCCAAGCCCATGTTGCCGAGACGGGGTCGTCATTTTTGAAGTGAGAGTTCTTCAGGTCTAACCCGGACTAGTTTTTGGGATATCCTAAAGAGCCTTTGAAAGCGAATGAATGGCTTGAACAAATGGTGAAGACGTTTGAGATGATCGGCATCGAAGACGGTGGTTTGAGAGTGACCTTGGCATCCTTCTAGCTGAAGGGAGATGCTGGTCAATGGTGGAAGTATGCACGTGGGCGCAATGGAGTAACTTGGAAGGCTTTCGTCGACGCCTTCAAGGACAAGTTCTTACCTCCCACTGTTAGGGAGAAGTTGAGGGAGCAGTTCTCACAGCTCAAGCAGTTGAACACACCGGTGGCCGAGTTTGAGGTCGCATTTACTAGTCTATTAGGTTTGCTCCAGAGTTAGTGGTGACAGAGGAGTGTCGTTGTGTGGAGTTTGAGAAAAGGCTAAGGACCGGACTTCTTTTCTAGATTGCCAGTTCGATGATTAGAGATTACGGGCGACTTATAGAGTCGGTGGCTCATCTTGAGACCGTGATACAAATTGCGGAGGAACGGATGAAGGGCTCCAGGAGGAGTTAGGAGGTTCAAGAGGACAGTAAAAGGCAAAGGGGTTCTAACCCATAGCAGTCCCAGGGAGCTTAGTCAAGGTCCATTTTTCTAGTACCGAGTTCGGGTTCTGGAAGAGGTTGTCAGGGAGATTTCACTTGCTTTAAGTGTGGTCAGTTGGGCCACAAGTCTCCAACTTGCCCGTACAGGGGAGGAGGGCAGCGGTCTGCATCATCTTCGGCTCATTCTCAAAGCCAGAGTTAGGGGAGAGGGCAGCCCCTTACTTGTTACCAGTGTGGGTAGGCAAGGCATATGAAGAGGTTTTGCCCTCAGTTGGGTGGCACACCTGATGCTTCTGGTTCGAGGCACACACAGAACAACCAGTCTACACAGTCAATTTAGGCATCGAGGGCCAATTAGGGTGCCTCTTTGGCTTAGTCAGTAAATTAGACGTATGCTCCAAGGGGTGAGCAGGTGGACCAGAGACCTTCAAGGCGTGTGTATACTGTTACCATGCCAGACTTAGTGCCAGCACCTTCAGTTGTGAGAGGTACTTTCTTTTTATGCAATTCTATTGCCAAAGTGTTAATTGATACGGGTGCATCCCATTCATTTATCTCATCTGTATTTACATCGACTTTGGGGTTAGAGTTGGCTTGGTTAGCATCTCCATTCAGTATAGAGTCACATATTGGCGGTGAGATTTTTTTAGAATACGGGTGTCGGGATTGTGACATAGAGGTTGTCGGTCGCCGACTTCCTTTTGCATTTGTGTTGATTGTCATGTCAAGTTTTGATGCTATTTTGGGTATAGATTGGTTATCATCATATCGGGCTGTCATAGATTGTTACCGTCAGAGGGTTACTATATGTACCTTGAGCGGTGATTGTTTTTATTTCATAGGGGACAGAGTCGATAGAGTGTTATCGCTGGTGTATGATCCGTGTGAGAGGAGTGAGCTTAGTTGTCTTTTTGCCAACTTCTTGGGTAGTGAGTGTGATGAAATCTGAGTTGAGTTACCGAGGGTAGTTTGTGAATACTTGGATGTTTTTCCCGAGGATCTTGATAGTTTGTCCACCTCACCGAGAGATTGAGTTCTCTATTGATTTGTGCCTGGCACGACACACGATTTCTATGGCACCGTATAGGTTTGAGTGAGTTGAAGATTCAACTCCAAGAACTATTACACAAGGGTTTTATCCGCCCTAGTACTTCGCCTTGGGGAGCATCGACTTTCTTTGCCAAAAAGAAATATGGCACTTTGCGATTTTGTATTGATTACTAGAAGTTGAATTAGGTGATTGTTAAGAACAAGTACCCAATACCTCATATAGATGATTTATTTGATCAGTTGAAAGGGGTCTTGTTGCTTTCTAAGATAGATCTAAGATCGGGTTATCACCAGTTGAGAGCAAAGGAGGAAGATATCCAGAAAATGGTATTCCGTACGCGGTATGGCCATTATGAGTTCTTAGTAATGCCTTTTGGGCTAACCAACGCACCTGCCATGTTTATGGACTTAATGAACCGAATCTTTCGTGAGTTTTTAGACCGCTTTATGGTCGTCTTTGTGGATGACATCTTAATTTACTCACCCTCCGAGGAGAAACATGAGAAACACCTGCAAGTTGTACTCGAGTTGCTTAGAGCCCACAAAATGTATGCTAAGTTTGGGAAATGTGAACTCTGGTTGAGAGAAGTTAAGTTCTTAGGCCATGTGGTATTCGAGGAAGGGGTGACTGTAGATTCATCCAAGATAGAAGTTGTATGAGATTGGGAACAAACTAAGAATGCCTTCGAAATCCGTAGATTTATGGGGCGGGGTTTGATGAGGTTTAGAAAGAGTTGAAAGTTGTTCCCTGGATTTATTGGGCCTTTTGAGATCCTTGAGCGGATTAGAGAGGTAGCTTATTATTTGGCCTTGTCGCCACTGCTTTCTAGGGTTTATGATGTGTTTCATATTTTTATGCTTCAGAAGTATGAGCCGGATCCATCGCACATATTGGATTGGACCGACTTAGAGGTGGATAAGGATATCTTGTATGAGGAGAGACTGGTGAGAGTCTTGGATACTCGAGATCAAGTCTTACGAGGCAAGACAATTCTTTTGGTGAAAGTGTTATGGAAACATCACAGAGTTGAGGAAGCAACTTGGGAACGTGAGTTGGAAGTCTGTGAGAAGTATCTGGACCTATTTGTTAATGTTTGAGCATGCATTGAAACTTTTGTTATGTTGATTTAATGTAAACATTGTATATGTTTTGGAAATGTGAATTGTATATTCAGTATTGAAAACTTGTTTATCATTTTGATGAAAATGAATGACCGGTAGATAGGTTATAGTATTGGAATTGATTGATTATCATTGTTGTAATTGGTTTAGTCATGGTTTTAAAGTTTGATTCAAAATTTCGGGGACGGAATTCCTTAAGGGGGGAGATCATAGCGATTCTGGTTCGAGACCTGACCCATTTGATATTTTGGATTTGGGTTTCATTGTCTTGTATTGTTGTTCATGTCTTATTCCTCTTTTCCCTCCTTATATTTGGCTATTGGGTGGTGTTGATTATGTTTGGAACAGGTTGGTGGTTTGTTTTTCAAACTTGTGTTGCCTAGATTTTGGTTCCTTCGCTCGAGCGACACTTTTTGTGCTCGAGCGGTCTTTGTGAAACTCCAGTACTTTTGCAAATCTGCAAAACTACTAGGAGTTTGTATTCTTCACTCGAGCAAAGCTTCTTGCACTCGAGCGACAACCTCTGTCTGCAAAACTACTGGGAGTGTGTATTCTACGCTTGAGCTAATGCTCTCGATCGAAATAACTTATTATGTCTGGTCACTCAAGCGACAACTCTTGCACTCGAGCAAACTGTGCGTATATCATTTCATAAATAGGCCATTTTACATCACTTTTTCATCTCTCTCTCTCTCTAAAACATTTCAAAACCCTAAGTTGAGACTCTCTCTCTCTCTCTCTATAAAACCCACCATTTCTCTACAAATACACCAAGATCTACTCATTTCTCTACCCTACTCCCTTTGTTAAAAAGGTAGAGCTCACCCAGAGCTTCGTTTTCATCCAAATAGAGTTGGTTTTTGGCTTCATCTGAGTTTCATCCGTGTTTATTTCATCTCCTAGCTTTGAGGTGGGGATTCTCTACACTCTTTTATGATTTTTAACTTAGCTATTTTGTCTTTATAAAACAATTTTATGATTTTGGAGGATTTTGAACAAACCTAGGGTTTTAGTTTAAAATCAAAAGAGGGGTTTTCAAATGGATGATTTGAAAATGGTTGTGGGGTTAGAAATGAGGCTGAGTTGTGATCAAACTATTGATTTTGATACTTGGAATGGATTTTGGAAGAAAAGGGGATTTTACCCTAAATGGCTTGAATATTTATTTTGTATAAATAAATGGAATTGATGTTGAAATTTTGAAATTGGATGGATATTGATATAGATGGTGGAGTTTGATATGTATTATCACCCACCTTGAAATTTAGGAAGTTTATCTATATTGGAGATTTTATATCTGTTTAGAAATATCTGTTTTGGCCTATCAGTGGAGGATAACTATGATTGTTGTAGAAATTACATGAGGATTAGGTGGATTGAAACTAATTTCTCATCCATGTGCATTGAACATTGTTGCTCATTTAATACATTGCAAATGTATATGAATTTAAGAAAAATGGGTTAATGTAGAAAAGAAGTGTGTATCACCAAATTAAGTTGGTCTATGTGTCCAGGGTGAAAGTCTCGAAAAACGCACATATACATGGGTGCCGATTCCCGCGAACGAAATATATGTAAAATGGCAATAGTAGCGCTTGTATAGGCTACGTTTAATAGGTTGTTCCAATTTGAGATTTTCCCCCTTGTTTTCTATTGTAAAGGACATGAATTGAGAATTATGATATAAACTAATCATGGCATGGTCTTTGGGAAAGAAATGTAAAACGTTTTAACATGGGCATTGCATGTGCGTTTCATCCTTATATCTTTGTTAAGATTCATATATTGTGTTGGATTATTTCTACTGGGTTTTGGCTCACTTTATATGGGAAAACCATTTTTAGATGCTGGTGAGATGCCTTTGCCAAGGCAGTAGCTTGGAAGGATTGGAGCAAAAGTTTCATTTTGTTTACTTGTTGTTATGTTGTACAAGCCTAGGGTTTTATATGTATTGGATTTAAATCCATTTTGATGTAACTAAGTATAGTCTTGGAAAGTTGTAGCCTTCAGGGCATTTCTATTATTTGTTTAACTTATATTTCATACTTTTGTTGTTAACACATGCTATAGATTCAAGGTTAAGACTTATGAATGTATATTCGCATGTGCCACCTCTTTTGTAAAACTGAGTTTTATATAATGGAAGGATATTATACTCTGATTCGCATTGTTATTTACTTATCGAAATGGATGGTTTATTGTATTTATTCTGGGACGTTACATTGGAGGTAAATGTGAGTTAATAAAATAAATAAAAAAGCGTTTAGTGAAAAACAAGTTAAAGTTAGGAAGTAGAAGCGAAGAAGAAGAAGGAAAAGGACTAGAATTTTTCTTACCTTTTCACCACCTCATTCCAATCGTACTACTAAGTAAGAACACCCTCTATACCCTCTCATTTTTTTTTTAATTATTTCAAATTTTAGATTATATTCATATGCTAAAATGACTAAAAATTTTAGATAGAATTTTGTTTGTACTTATATGTAAATTTTTGATATGTATATTAAATATTTGAAGGTTATTTTTATATTAATAGCCTTAAAATCATGATTCAATCTTGGAATTAGGCTTGCATGTTTAGTTTGTGAAATTAAATAGATAATTGAAGATTTTATTTGGTTTGATCATATAGTTCTTAAATCTGCTAGAATTTTGTTCGAATTTTTAGACAATTTTATACTCAAAATTTCAAGATGATTTATCTGCGAAGTTGTTAAGAATGATGTCTAGTTCTTCCAAAACTTTTTGTACCAATTATTCTAGCTTGTACAAATTTATATGAAATTTTAACTAAATTTGAATTTTTAGACAGATTCTGCTGCAGGTTTGAAAAATTACTAAAAATCCTATATTAAACCAAATATGGTATTTTTTTTAGTTACAAACACAATTTGAGAAATCTAATTTCATCCTCAATTTTTATATTATAGATTTGATTTATAAATTTCAGTATGGAATTTAAGAAAATCTGGCGAATCTGTGTCATGTAATTTTTTGTAATTTTATGAATTATTTTGATGATGCGGTTGATCTAGGTGAATGGGCTGGACCGATCCAAGCTCCCCAGATCCAATGGGCTACCTGCAAAGAAGTTCAACGGGGAACGGGGTAGTCCCCCAGTGAACCCTCCGACGAACAAGTTAGTGTTTGGAATATAGAGAGAGAGTGAGAGAGATAGGGGTTAGGAAAGCTTAACCTTCTCCTTGTCTACCAACTTTGCTTATATCCTTCTGTCATCATTTCGTTTCCTGCCGAAAGCTTGTGCCGTCATTCGTCTTGTTCAGGGTGAGGGGGTGCCATTCCGGCTGAGGGGTGTTGTCGCAATAAATGCTGTGATGGCTTGCATTAATGGTGATGTGCTGTGGCAATAACTTTGCAGATCTTTGTCTGCTGACGTGGCCTTTTCTGAATCTGCCACGTGTCCGGATATCACTGGTCCTCCCTGTCCAGTTGGCTTCCAGTGGTGCTGGGTTTTTCTATTCGGGTTGTGTAATGGGGGTTTAAATGGTGGGCTGTGGTCCTTGTGGGCCTATCTGGGCCTATCCATGTCAGTAGTCCCCCATTCCCGAGTGCAGCTTTAGTCCAACGAAGGGAATAGTGACAATAAAACGAGACGAGGCTGATCGTGAGGGTGGCCGATCGCGCGAGGCCGACCGTGAGGGTGGCCGAGCGTAAGAGGCCGACCGTGAGGGTGCCGAGCGCGAAGAGGCCGACCGGAGGGTGGCCGAGCGCAAGGGTGGCCGAGCGGACGAGGCCGAGCGTAAGGGTGGCGAGCGGCGAGGCCGAGCGCGAGAGGCCGACCGGGAGGGTGGCCGAGCGCAAGGGTGGCCGAGCGGACGAGGCCGACCGTAAGGGTGGCCGAGCGGGCGAGGCCGAGCGCGAGAGGCCGACCGGGAGGGTGGCCGAGCGCGAGAGGCCGACCGTGAGGGTGGCCGAGCGCAAGGGTGGCCGAGCGGACGAGCACGGGGCTCAAGAGGCGGCGTGTCACGTGGTGATTTGAAGTGGAAAAGACAAGGTGAGGGCAGGAGTCAGTGCATCTGAACCATACACGTGGCCGGGTTTCGGGGGAAGGGGAAACGTCAAGCGTTGGATCAGGAGTGAAGCGTCAGGGGCATTATTATGGGCATTGATGGGACAGTTTTGGCGGATGATTTGAAAAGTTTTCAAACTGGCGAACGTTAATTTGGATCCTTGGAATACGGGCAAACCGTGGGCTTTTGGTATCATACGATTCACCTACTTGTTTACAAAAACTCAAAATATTCGAAGTGTCAGTTCCTTCGTTGCTCACGATACTCCGTTGAGACATTTCTTCGATTTTTTAGCACCTGCAGCAAGAGCTATTCGCAAACACAGCTTAGAAATGGCCCACGAAGGGACTGCGATGGTCAGGGGAGATCCACTGGGGGAAGATGATGCAGAGGAATTAGCGATTCAGTATAGGTCCAACAGGGGTGGGGAAGTGGTAGAAACGGCACAGCCAATCAGCCAGGTGGAACCAGACCACTGGCATTCGAGGGCTGATAGATCCCTTATTACAGCGGCGGAGTTGGGGGCTATCCGCGAGAAGTATCAGATTCCTGTGGAGGTGGAATTATGGGTGCCGAAATCGACGGAGAGACCTTCCGATGTCAGGGTGGGTGCGTTCTCCCTCTACGAGGAAGCTCTAAAAGGTGGGCTGAGGTTGCCTCTGCCGCAAATCGTGGTAGATGTGCTCAACCACCTGGAGGTAGCACCAGGGCAACTGATGCCCAATGCATGGAAAATCCTGTTGGCTTGTGCAAGTGCTTGGCCAAAGGCGAACGGAGGGGCGGCCATGACGGTGGAGGAGTTCTTCGGCTGTCACAAGGCTTCAGGACAGCAAGAGACCTGGATCACCCTTCAGGCGTTGGCAGGGAAGGGTTTGGTGGCTGGTTTACCAACGTCCATCAAAGGTTGGAGGCCGCGGTGGTTCTATGTGTCCATCGCTGGAGGGGCTGGTGTGCGCACCATATGGAAGGTGCCAGCCAAGTATGCAGAGCTAAAGTTGGGGGCGACGGCAGAGGAGAGAGTCAAGAAGGTGAAGGAGTGGAGGGAAAAGGAAAAGGTCAAGTGGGACGAGCTGGTTCAGCCGTCGGTCTTGTTTGAAGCTGGGTTGGGCCCAAACCGATCGGTGGGGACCTCGACCGATCAGAGTTGGAGGTAAGAAGAAAAGCGCAAGAGGCGGAAGATCAAACCATGCTGGTGAAAGCCCAGAAGTTCAAGGAGGCCCAAGCCGACCGACCTCCTCAGCCAGTGGCGAGGGAGAGGATTCGACCTCGTCCCAAACCCTTGGGAGAGAAGGGTTTGGGTGAGTCTGCTCTGCGGCTGCTTCCAAAAGATCCTCTGAAGGAGAGGTCGCTGAAGGAGATGGAGGCACTGGGGGTAGGGAAGAAGAAGAAGAGGTTGAGGCGGGGTGGGGAGGAGCCAGCCCAGAAAAGGAGAAAGGAGGTAAGGGTGGAGGGGGCCAGCCTGGCCAAACAAGTGGAGGGTGAGGGCGGGGAGTTGGAACAGACCCCAGAGGGGGTGGTTGTCTCAGCTGGGGAAGAGGTCCTTGTGACAAAGGATACCCCCGAAGTGGTGATAGCCAGTCCAACGGCGGACGTGGTGGAGAAGACCCCAGCAGGACAAGTGGGAGCTGAGCTGGCTGGGGGTGAGCCAAGTGGGGGGTTGGAGAAGGCCCCAGAGGTGCAAGTGGAGTGGGTTGGTGGGGTGGTGCAGAGGGAGAGCAAGTGGGAGGGAGCAGACCCCAAGGGGGCCTGCACCTCAGGAAAGAGGAGTTGGTCTGGGGGCCACCATTTACCATGTGCGTGCTGTAGCTGGGAGGTTGGAGGGAGATGGGGGACCAGCTAAGGCGGTGGCAGACCGTCTGGTGAAGATGGTGGAGGAGCCAGCTCTGCGTTCGGCCTCTGGATTCGGGGAGGCCGACCTGTTCAGGGGGTTATGCTCCGCCCAAATGGAGGTAACTACCCTGGCAGGGGCCTTGCTGAGGAAAGGTGCAGCGGCCAAGATCAAGGCTGATGAGGCCAAGGCAGAGTTAGCCAAACTGAAGAAGGAGAGTGCTGCCTGGAAGGCTGCCTATACCGAGCTGCCATCAGTCAAGTCGGAGTTGGAGGACACACGCCGCAGGGTTGTGTCGCTCGAGTTCCAGTTGACTGGTGAGAAGAAGAAGTTGGAGGAGTCCCAAAAAGCCTGTGCTACTGCGATCGAGCGTCATGAGGAGGCCATGACCAATAATGAAGATCTCGTCAGGCAGAGAGATGACGCGGATGCTAAAGTGGAGGCTCTTCAAAAGGCGGTGGAGGAGAAACTGGCCAAGGCAGAGGAGGAGAAGGTGGAACTGAGGAGGGAGTTGGAAGTAGAGGGTGAGAAGGCGAGGGCGGAGAGGGAGAGGCTAAGGAAGGAGGTGGAGGAGGAGAGGGTGAAACTGACTGCTGAGGGGGAGGCCTGGAAGAGGGAGCTGGAGGTTGAGAAGGCCAAGGCTGCAGCTGAGAAGGAGGCTCTACAAAAAGAGCTGAACGAAGAGAAGGCGAAGGCGGCGTCAGAAAGGGCAGCCTACCTGATCTTTATGTTGCAGCTGTGACACAATTCAAAGGGTCTCCTGAGTTCCAGATGGCGATCGACGCCGCAGTTGCTGCCAGCTTGGCTGGGTTGGGGTCTGGGGGTGCTGGGTCATCAGGGACAAGTGCTGGGGTGAGGACAGAGTCTGAAATCATTAACAGTTTCCAGCAATCTGACTACTACAAGCACGAAATGGCTGAGTACTGGGACAGCTGTTGGAAGATGTTCAAGCGCAAGGCGGAGGAGCTGTTTCCAGACTTAGACCTGAGTAGTGTGGTGGTTGGAGAAGATGACGTAGCCCAGACGCCACTGGACGAAGGCGTGGAAGAAGAAGACCTGGCCTTAAGTGAAGGAGATGAGTGAGCTGGATGATGAGTGGACTTAGGAGTTTTGATTTATCGTCATGTTTGTTTCTTTTTTTTTTTTGTTTTTTTTTTGGAAGGGATGTAAGTAAGTTGTACACACATTTTTGAATGAATAAAATGGCATTTATGGTTCTAGTTGAGGAGTCCAGTGTATTTCCCCTTGTGCTGGTTTGGCCTTGCTTTGTGTTTCTTGGGATTATGTTGTGCACTGATGTTTTCAGCAAATGCTTGTGCTAGGCAGTAGAGCAAGGTGAAACTAAAGTCATGCCAGAATCCAAGCCAGAGTAGGACAAGGAATTTTCTAATACAGAGTGAAATGGCAAATTTGTTTAAGCGTGGGAGAACATCTTTAAAATATGACTAAGTGTCTAATTAGTTTGAAAAAGTAGACTGAAATGTAATGTTGAAGGTGATTTGCAAATGAAATATGGAGGAGCGTCTTTGAAATATGACTAAGTGTCAAATTATTTTGCAATTATGGGTGAGAGTCAGACTACGACTGAGTGTTTTGGGAAATATGGGGGAGCATCTTTAAAATATGACTAAGTGTCAAATTATTTTGCAATTATGGGTGAGAGTCAGACTATGACTGAGTGTTTTGGGAGTGCTCAGGTCGGACTGAGGCTTTTGGGAGTGCTCAGGTCTGGTCGGACTGAGGCTTTTGAAAGTGCTTGGTCTGGCGAGGCTTTGAAGTGCTCAGGTCGGACTGAGGCTTTTGAAAGTGCTCAGGTCGGACTGAGGCTTTTGAGAGTGCTCAGGTCGGACTGAGGCTTTTGTGAGTGCTCAGATCGGGCTGAGGCTTTTGAAAGTGCTCAGGTCGGACTGAGGCTTTTGAGAGTGCTCAGGTCGGACTGAGGCTTTTGTAAGTGCTCGGTCTGGCCGAGGCTTTTGAAAGTGCTCAGGTCGGACTGAGGCTTTTGAAAGTGCTCAGGTCGGACTGAGGCTTTTGTAAGTGCTCGGTCTGGCCGAGGCTTTTGAAAGTGCTCAGGTCGGACTGAGGCTTTTGAAGTGCTCAGGTCGGACTGAGGCTTTTGTAAGTGCTCGGTCTGGCCGAGGCTTTTGAAAGTGCTCAGGTCGGACTGAGGCTTTTGAAAGTGCTCAGGTCGGACTGAGGCTTTTGAGAGTGCTCAGGTCGGGCTGAGGCTTTTGTAAGTGCTCAGTCGGGCTGAGGCTTTTGAAAGTGCTCAGGTCGGACTGAGGCTTTTGAGAGTGCTCAGGTCGGACTGAGGCTTTTGTAAGTGCTCGGTCTGGCCGAGGCTTTTGAAAGTGCTCAGGTCGGACTGAGGCTTTTGAAAGTGCTCAGGTCGGACTGAGGCTTTTGTAAGTGCTCGGTCTGGCGAGGCTTTTGAAAGTGCTCAGGTCGGACTGAGGCTTTTGAAAGTGCTCAGTCGGGCTGAGGCTTTTGAAAGTGCTCGGTCTGGCCGAGGCTTTTGAAAGTGCTCAGGTGGACTGAGGTCTTGAGTGTGTGCTGCAAGCTGAAACTTAATTGGGACGATGAGGATAGCTGGGAGACAAAACAGTTGTTATAAGAAATGTAGTACAATGACCAAAAATTACATCATGCTTGAAAATGGGAATACGACAATTGAGGAATACAAAAGTAACAGCTTATTGAAAGTAGCGTTTCAAGTGTTCAGCATTCCATGGGTGGGGAAGGTCGCGACCCTCCATATCTTGAAGTCGGTAGGTGCCTGGACGCGGTCTGGCTTTCACAATATAGGGTCCCTCCCATTTGGCGGCCAATTTACCCTCAGTCGGTTTCTTGGTGGCAAGGGTTGCTTCTCTCAGCACTAAGTCCCCCACCGCAAATTCCCTTGGTCGGACCTTGCGATTGTAGTGTGTCCTCATTTTCTGCTGGTATGAGGCTAATCTCACCGCAGCGGTCTCCCTGAGTTCTTCAATCAGGTCTAGATCGCGCGACGGAGCTCTTCGTTGAGGCGAGGTCTGGATGCAGAACCCTGGGGGTGGGCAGACCGACTTCGACTGGGATGACCGCCTCAGCGCCATATGTTAGACAAAAGGGGTTTCCCCAGTGGGAGTCCGAGCAGTGGTTCGGTAGGCCCAGAGTACGTTGGGTAGTTCCTCAGCCCAAAGGCCCTTAGCAGCTTCGAGTTTGGTTTTGATGATCTTCAGGAGAGAACGGTTTGTGACCTCAACTTGGCCGTTTGCTTGGGGGTGACCAGGGGAGGAGAAACACGGTTGGATCTGGAGGTCTGCACAAAACTGCCTGTACTTGGCGTTGTCGAATTGCTTTCCGTTGTCGGTGACGATGGCTTGAGGGATGCCAAACCTGCAAACGATCGACTGCCAAATGAACTTGGTCGTATTTCGCTCGGTGATGGTGGCCAGGGGTTCTGCCTCTACCCATTTGGTGAAGTAATCGATGGCGACAATTGCAAACTTGGTCTGGCCTCGGCCGGTGGGGAGTGGACCAACCAAGTCGATCCCCCATTTGGCGAATGGATAAGGGCTGCAAAGGGTGATCAGCTCGGTAGGAGGGGCGTGTGGGATGTTGGCGAAGCGCTGACACTTGTCGCATTTAAGCACAAAATCGGTTGCATCTTGGTTGAGAGTCGGCCAGAAGTAGCCTGTGCGGAGTACTTTCTGAGCGAGGGACCTGCCCCCCGAGTGGTTGCCACAGATCCCCTCATGGATTTCTTGCATGACATAGGTTGCCTGGGTGGGGCTGAGGCATCGCAGGTATGGGCGCGAAAAACCTCGTTTATAAAGGATGCCATCGACCAGAATGTAGTTAGCCGATCGAGCTCTGACCTTGGCAGCTAGCTGTTGGTCGTTTGGGAGCTCCCCAGCGGTCAAGAAGAGGAGAATGTCGGATGCCCAAGGGATGGGTTCAGTCTGGAGGAATTGCACTTCTTGTGGGTCGGGTGAGATGGCCGGGTGAGCTAGATATTCAAGGTGAACTCCGTCGCTAAGGTCGGAATGGTCAGCGGAAGCCAGCCGGGCCATTTCGTCTGCTTTGGAGTTTTCCGTCCGGGGTATGTGCCTGATCTGGAAAGTATTGAAGAGGCGAACAAGGGGGAGTGCTATGTCTCTGTAAGCTCGCATTGTATCATCCTTGGCATCGAATTCCCCCGTGATCTGACCGACGATGAGTTGGGAATCACTGAACACGCGGATCTGGTCGACACCAATGTCTTTGGCGAGGCGGAGTCCTGCTATCAATGCTTCATACTCAGCCTCGTTATTACTAGCCTCAAACAGGAAGCGAAGAGCACATTTGAATAGCCACCCTCAGGAGAGGCGAGGATGATGCCAGCCCCCCACCCGCCCTGCAAGATGACCCATCAACATTGAGAGTCCATGAATGGGGGTCTTCAGGATCGGCAGGAGCTGATGGGGCTGTTGAGGTAGTGGGTGGCATAGGATTGGTGAATTCCATGATGAAGTCGGCTATAGCTTGCCCCTTGATTGCTGTTCGAGGGCGGTAGGAGATGTCAAACTGGCTGAGTTCGACTGACCACTGCATTAGTCTGCCCGAAAGTTCTGGTTGTTGCATGACCTTCTTCAAGGGCTGGTCGGTGAGGACCACTATAGGGTGGGCTTGGAAGTAAGGGCGAAGTCGTCTGGATGCAGTGACCAAAGCCAAGGATAGTTTTTCTAGCAAAGGGTAGTTCTGCTCTGCTCCCCTCAGAGCTCGCTGATGTAATAAACAGGCCGTTGGACTGAGCCATCTTCTCTGATGAGGGCCGCGCTGACAGCAGTGTTTGATACTGCTAGGTAGAGGAAGAGGGGTTCGCCTGTGATGGCTTGTGAAAGGAGGGGTGGGTTGGCCATACACCGTTTTAACTGCTGGAAAGCCTCTTCGGACTCAGTTGTCCATTCGAAGGTCTGCCTGAGGACTTTGAAGAAGGGTAGGCACTTATCTGTGGCGCGGGAGATGAAACGGTTGAGGGCGGCTACTCTGCCAGCGAGCCGTTGAACTTCTTTAACCGTTTTGGGCGACTGCATCTCGACCAGAGCTTTGATCTTTTCAGGGTTAGCCTCAATGCCGCGTTGACTAACCATGAAGCCCAAGAATTTCCCAGACCCTACGCCAAAGGCGCACTTCTCGGGGTTGAGCTTCATCTGATACTTTCGAAGGGTGGCAAAAGTCTCTCGCAGGTCGGCGATATGATCGGTGGAGAGTTTGCTCTTGACTAGCATGTCATCCACATATACTTCCATGTTTCGACCGATCTGATGGTGGAAAACTGCATTGACTAACCGTTGGTAGGTGGCCCCAGCGTTTTTTAATCCGAATGGCATTACGCAGTAGTGGTAGGTACCTCGGTCGGTGATGAAGGATGTGTGTTCCCGATCAGATGAGTGCATCATGATTTGGTTGTACCCAGAGAAAGCATCCATGAAACTGAGCATTTGGTGACCGGCCGTGGCATCGACCAGCAGATCTATGCGGGGAAGTGGGTAGCTATCCTTGGGGCAAGCTCTGTTCAGGTCGGAGTAGTCGACGCAGAGACGCCATTTGCCGTTGTTTTTGCGAACCAGGACCACATTGGACAGCCACTTAGGATAGTCCACGTTTCGGATGAACTGGGCGTCAAGGAGTTTGTCAACTTCTGCAGCGATAAGATTATTACGCTCTGGATGGAAGATTCGCTGCTTTTGGCGGTAAGGTTTGAAATGAGGTTCGATGCTGAGGCGGTGGGTTATGAGAGAAGGGTCAATGCCTGGCATGTCAGCATGAGTCCAAGCAAAGATGTCCCTGTGCTCGGTCAGGAGGGCAGTAAGGTCGGCTTTGGCTTGGGAAGGTAGTTGGCTGCCGATTTTAGCTGTTTTGAGTGGGTTGGTGGGGTCAATATTGACCTCGACGAGCTCCTCCACTGGTTCTCCTCTGACCAACTCGTCTTCATCCCGGGCGTCGAGCCCTTCAATGATCATTGCTTCCTTCAGCTTAACTTCTTTAAGGGAGGCGACGTAGCACTCCCTGGCCACTGTCTGCTCTCCTCTGACTGTCCCGACACCGGAATCAGTAGGAAATTTGATGGCAAGATGGTAAGTGGATGTGATGGCTTGGAAGGCATTCAGGGCCGTGCGGCCAAGGATGATGTTGTAAGCAGAGGGGCAATCGACCACAAGGAAGGTGAGCAACTTAGTGGTCTGCCTGGGGTGTTCGCCGATGGTGATAGGCAGGTCGATGGAGCCGATCGAGGTCACACGGTCGCCGGTGAAACCGACCAGAGGGGTTTGGAGTGGGGTCAAGCTCTCTTCTCCGACCTTAAGCTGGCGGAAGCAATTTAGGAAGATGATGTCTGAAGAGCTGCCATTGTCTATGAGGACTCGTCTGACCTTGTAATTGGAGAGGATTGAAGAGATCACTAGGGGATCATCATGGGGATAGCGGATTCCTGCACAATCGGCGTCTGTGAAGGTGATGGGTTCAATCCACTGCTTTGGCTGCTTTGAAGGTCTGTCGACCATGGCCACCGTGTTGTCCGAGCCCTGCCGGATTTTTCTGAGCTCGGCCCTCTGAGCTGAGCGGGATGGTCCTCCGCAGGCGAGCCCGCCTGAAATGACCCGGATTTCTCCAACTGGTGGAGGAGGATTTCCTGGGGGTCGTGGTTGTGGTTGTTGACGATCACGACCCTGGTCAGGTGGGCCTTGGTGTCGGGGCGGGGTGCGCCGACGGTCGTGTCTGAGGGGCTCAGTCTTCTGTCTCTGCTGAGGGTGGATATTTGTGAACCGACTGAGACGCCCTTGACGTATCAGGGCTTCGACCTGGTCCTTGAGATTGATACAGTCGTCCGTGTTATGGCCGTGGTCTTGGTGGAAACGGCAATATTTGGACTGGTCTTTCCGGCTGGAAGGGTTTCGTGAAGGTAGGGGCCATTTGAGGGGGTAGTCTTTCTGGATTTGATGGAGGACCTGTTCCATGGGGGAGTTAAGGGGGGTATACCTCTCGAACCGACCAGGTGGTCTAGCTGGTGCCGGTCGGTCGGTGCGCGGAGGCCGGTCGGCATAATGGGGTGTTTGGTTGTTGTACTGAGTGTTTCGGGGTTCGGGGTCCTTCCTCTTATCTCTGGGGGTCGGGTTTTTAGTGATCGGGTCTTGCCGAGCGGCTAATGAGTCTTCTGCGTTCATATATTTCTGGGCTTTGGAGAGTAGGGTTGCCATGGAGGTCGGGGGGTTTTTAGAAAGTGAGAAGAGGAAATCAGACGACCGTAGACCTGCCATGAATGCGGTGAGGATGACCTTGTCATCATTTTCAGCCACCTGCAAAGCTTCGGTATTGAAGCGAGTAACAAAGCTGCGTAGTGACTCCCCTCGGTCTGGCGGATGTTGAGAAGTTGGGTTGCAGGACGGCGCTGACGTTGAGCTCCGATAAAGTGGCTGAGGAAAGAGTCGCTGAGGTGCTGGAAGGTGGAGACAGAGTCCGCCGGTAACTGACTGAACCAAAGCCGAGCTGACCCCTTCAATGTTACAGGGAAAGCTCGGCACATGATCTCGTCGGGAAAGGCGTGGAGAATCATGAGGGTGCGGTAGGTTTCCAGGTGATCGACTGGGTCCGTGGTCCCGTCGAAGGAGTCAATGGTGGGCATTTTGAATTTGGCGGGCAGAGGTTTGTCTCGAATGGAGGCAACGAATGGTGAGTTTGTAGTGGTAGAGGGTTTGTGTTGAATGTTCTGCATGACCCCTTGGAGCTGAAGCTTCATGGCTCGGAGTTCAGCGTCCCAGAGGGGAATGTTGTCACCTCCGGAGGGGAATGGAGGCTGGGGTGGATGTTGGATACTGCTGGCTTCCTGCTCGGGAGCTGGTGGTGCGATCGACGGGTGTGGAGGTGGAGGTGGTGGAATGACTTGTGGGTGAGGCGGTTGCAAGCCTCCCAAGTTAGGAAAGTTGGGTTGTGGGATGGTGTGGCTCAGGACTTGTTCTGGATGAGGCGGATCATCTGGGGGTGGCGGAGGCGGCATGGGAAGATTTCTTTGGAGCAAGGCATTTATCAAGGCTTGGTTTTGCTCAGCCATGCGGTTGATGCTATTGGTGAGCTCGATGAAATATTGTGGCGGTTGGTTTGGGTTGGGAGGGTCGGTCTGGTGGTCAGCGGCATTGTGGTGAGAAGCCATGGATCTAGTCGTGACCATACACCTTGATGGGTAAAGGTAAAGGATCGTTGGAACGAGGGTCTCCGGCGACAATGAACACAACTGGCGCGCGGATAAGAACCAAGTTCCCACAGACGGCGCCAACTGATGATGCGGTTGATCTAGGTGAATGGGCTGGACCGATCCAAGCTCCTCAGATCCAATGGGCTACCTGCAAAGAAGTTCAACGGGGAACGGGGTAGTCCCCCAGTGAACCTCCGACGAACAAGTAGTGTTTGGACTATAGAGAGAGAGTGAGAGAGATAGGGGTTAGGAAAGCTTAACCTTCTCCTTGTCTACCAACTTTGCTTATATCCTTCTGTCATCATTTCGTTTCCTGCCGAAAGCTTGTGCCGTCATTCGTCTTGTTCAGGGTGAGGGGGTGCCATTCCGGCTGAGGGGTGTTGTCGCAATAAATGCTGTGATGGCTTGCATTAATGGTGATGTGCTGTGGCAATAACTTTGCAGATCTTTGTCTGCTGACGTGGCCTTTTCTGAATCTGCCACGTGTCCGGATATCACTGGTCCTCCCTGTCCAGTTGGCTTCCAGTGGTGCTGGGTTTTTCTATTCGGGTTGTGTAATGGGGGTTTAAATGGTGGGCTGTGGTCCTTGTGGGCCTATCTGGGCCTATCCATGTCATTTAAGCATTGCATATCCGTTTGTTTGGAAAACAGTTTGAAATTGCTACTCGCGAGTAGGCTAAAACACGGATTTCAATGAGTATTCCCAACTCAAGTAATCCAACCTCCACCCACAGGCATTAAGCAGTTTATCACATAAGCACTTAGCCGCATGGCAGGCATACTGTCATGTTAACATTCACACGCATGCGACATGCTAAAGCATAAAACTTACATCGTACTCGTGCCAAAACAAGAAACCAGTTAGCAAAACATGCATGACCTAGTTTATGTTAAGTGACTAATGCATCGCATACGGAATGTAATCTAGACAGGCTCGCTATCCTAAGCTGGCACATGAAATGCAACAACTATCACGTATTCAATTTGGAATTGAAAATGAATGCGGTTTGTATGATGTACCGAGCCCGTGCATGTAAACAAATGCATGAATGCACGCATGCATTGCATAAGGTATGCTAAAATAGAGTGCCCTAATCTACCATCTAAGCAGGTAAATAAAAGGGATAGAAAGAAATGGGGGTTGGAAGACATACACCCACTCACACACACTTATTACAATTTTGCCCTCCTCGGGGGGACCAAAAGAATATACAAATTAATTAACTACGCAAGCTAATTAATTATTACAAATTAACTAAGTTAATTAAAGCAGTAACGCCTCGGGAAGAGGGCTCAAATGCAGCGCGCGCTCGGAATTGGCTCGGAATCGCACTGCCATGCACGGATTGCCTCTGTTTCCCCTCTATCCTCCTCTGAAAATTGCCAAAGTCCCAGGAGTGCCTCTAGGGCACTGGGGAGTACCACCGGCTGGGGTAGAGCACCACCGGCTGAAGAAGGAGCCACCGGCACTAGATGAAGTTATCGGCTGGCAATTGACTGCCGGTCGGCACTAAATAGTGCCGGCCGGCACTTAACACCTGCAGAACCTGCAACCCACAGCAGCAGAGGACAACAACATGCATGGCAATGTGATTCAAGGTATTTATGCACTATACACACCCCTTATCATGTTATTGACTCAAAGGGGCATGTGCCTCGATTCCCGGACCACCAATCGCGCATTTCCATGCATGATGGCCCTAAGAACCAAGAATGCAACTTTGATTTCAAATGCATGCAATGCAAACAAGCAAACAAGGGTGCTCAAACCTCTATCATGACTTGGTCAAGAGGCTTAGCATGCATGTCGATGCAATGAAGTCCTAAACATGTCAACTAGTATGCAATATGGCAATACAATGCAATCATGCAAGTAAGCATCAAGACAAGCATGCGAATCAATGGAAGGATGGTCTTATACATGAATTAGGCAACTCAAATAGTCCTAAAATCAGTGGCCAAAATGCTAAGTCAAGAGGGCCAAACACACATGCACACATGTATAAGTTAAGGCACCAACACTTAAGCATAATTAAGCAACTCTTAAACACATCTAAGAGGCACAAACATGGACTATTAGCATACATGAAAAGCTCTGAAATCATGCAAAACATGGTGCCAAACCAAGCTAAACAAGACCAAACAAAGCATGCAAATAGCCCGAGTGCTTGAAGCAAGGTAATGAGGCTTTGAACCACACTTGACAAGACCAATCATGGCAAGACTCGAGCAACCAAAAACAGGTTTTCAGCATGTGAAAATACACCCAAAACTCACACTCACGGCATCCTAAAAGCTCTAAACACACAAGCATGCACAAGGCACCCTTGAATGCATAAAAGGACACACCCTTAAAGCATGAAAGAGATGACAAAAATGAACATGTGAGCATGGATTAGGGTCTGAAATAGCATGTAAGAGGGTTCCAAACCCTTGAAATCATGGAGGCAATGCATCCTACACATGCACCTACTTGAAGCATACAAGCTACAATGCAAAGGGGCTATACAAAGCATGCCAAGATTGACCCAAACAACCTAGGACAGACCTTATACATGGAAAAACAAGCACATTTCCAGTTTATGACCAGCCACAAAAATAGAAGCAAGATAGGCTAACAAAGCATGCAAAATTACGGTAAATAGAAGAGATTATGAAACAAGTGCAAGATAGGGGTCCCAAACAGGGTTGAGCCCTTCTTCAATGTTGAAGAAGGGCTCAAAATAAGCCTACTTACAGTTTATTACATGCTCAAAAACAGATTATACGCCAGCCAAATATACTATGCAAGAATCATGGCATACAAGGGGGTAAAGAGATAGGTGCTAGATGCTATCATCAAACAGCCAAATACCCTTCATGAGACATGTAGAGGGGGGAAAAATAAGCCACTTTTCAGGCCTGTCGAAGGCCCAAAAATGGAAGCATGGTAGGCTAAAGAAACATGCAACAAAATAAGGTCCCAAGAGGGTATTGAAGCAAGTCATACATGGGGGTCCCAAACAAGGTTGAGCCTTCTTCAATGTTGAAGAAGGGCTCAAAACAAGCCTCTTTGTAGTTTACATCGAAGCTCAAAAATACATGCAACTATGGCTTAGATATGAACCAAGAAAATGCTAGTTTTGGGAAAAAGTGTGCTTACCCTTGTAGACCAACAAACCAGCACCCCTTGGTCCAAGTTTCTGAGCTCCTAACCTCTGCAAATGACCTCCCAAATGCTGGAATGGAAGATGGAGGTGTTGTGCTAGGTGTTGTAGAGCAAATGATACAAGAACCAAGGTGTTTGGAAGCTTGGATAGGATAGATATAGAGAAGGAGGTGGGATATATGTTTCTATATCAGAATATATGTATATCCTCTGGTTTTTTGCTTAAGAATCTCCAACCCCAGACAAAGGAGAAGGAATGGTGCTTATATAGGCAAAGAAGACTTAATGGCTAAGCAAAAGAGGGAGGTTCAAGAGGTGCAAGAGGGTCTTGGCTTGTCAAAGAAGCTTGGACAGCTGGTAGGCTTCTTGAGGAAGCCAAGACAAGGGGTCAAGGCTTCCTCAAGAAGCCTTGAGCAAAGGGTGCAAAATAAGGGCAAAAGGTGGTCAAAGGTGCAAAATAGGCACATGGATGCACGTGGATCTGATTCTGTGCATCCCAGCTGGACAGCTGGTATGCACCAGGCTTGGGGGGTGCAAAGGGTGCAAACCGGCCTAGAAAATTCGATCATCGGCCAAATAAAGTGCCGGTCGGCACTATATAGTGCCGGTCGGCTAAATAGAGTGCCGATGGATGATTCCTAGGTCAAAAAATGGCCGGTGGGTATGCAAATTGAAGCCCCGGAAGTTAGCTTTCCAATGGCGCAAACCTTGCATCAAAATTCCTCCTGTGCAAAAAGTTATGCCCTTTTCCGTGAAGCCGCGCAGACTCGATCCAACCGGGATGATGCCCAGCTTCAATCAATCATATCTCCTCCACCCTGACTTGGCTCTAGGAGATTCTTGAACCAAAAATGAAGCCCCGGAAGTCTTCTTTCCAATGGTAGTGGCCTCATAGCTAAATTCCAAGTATGCAATTGAATAAGCCTGATTCAGCGAGAGCCGCTCGACTTTCTTCTATCCGGATTCATGGCGAACTTCTTCTCCAACCTATTTTCTCCTCTCCTCTCCTCTCCTCTTCAACTCCAAACCCCTAAACAAAGTGTTTTGAAGGTTTGCCTCTCTCCTTGTCGAAGAAACTGAACCTGTGCCCTGCACATCTCTCAACACCGAGCAAACCATCAGTAATGCCCAAGTCTTGAAGGCGGTTAAAAACGGGGTGTCTACACATTTCTAATCAGCGTCATGGACAGTCTAGTGGCACATCATCTCAATTTACTCGAAGTGTTTGTAGGCAATGTGGGCGAGCACATATAGGCGTATGTCATGCTGGTACCGACTTGTGTTTTCGTTGTGGCCAGAAGGGTCATTTGGTGAAAGACTGTATAGTTCCGAAGATGACTAATTTGGGAGATACATGCGCTTGTTTCAATTGTGGGCAACCCGGACATTTGGCCAGAGATTGCACTCAACCACTTCATTTGCTAGTACTAGAGTTGGTAGTAACAGAATTTCAGGTGGAGGTCGAGGGGGGGTCAGGTTGGGACGAGGTTTGGTAAGCAGAATAAAGGAGGTGTTCAATCCGATAAACAAACCTCACAAGGGAGAGTTTTTGCTTTGACTCAGCAGGATGCTCAGGCTAATCCGGAGGTGGTGACAGGTATTATTTATGTGTTCAGTAGGGAGGCACATGTACTTATTGATCCCGGTTCTACACAGTCTTTTGTATCTCTATCATTTTCTTTACATGCTGATAAACCTATTGAACCTCTAGGCTACTGTTTATCCATTATTACTCCATTGGGGATTGTGTTATAATTGAGGAGGTATATCGAGGTTGTGTATTACAGTTGGGAGATAAGGAGATGGTAGCGGATTTATTGCCTTTACAGATGCTTGATTTTGATTTCATTTTGGGAATGGATTGGTTGGCTTCTTACCATGCTTCAGTGGATTATTATAGGAAGGAGGTTGTATTTTCCAATTTTGGGGGACCTGAATTTAGATTTTTGTGGAGATTGATGTGCATCCCCATCTTATATTATTTCTGTTATTACCGCTAGAAAATGCTTAAGAAGGGGTGTTAAGGATACTTAGCTTATGTAGTTGACTCTGAATTGAGTGGTCCAAGGTTGGAGGATATACCAATTGTGTGTGACTTCGTAGATGTTTTTCCCGATGAATTGCATGGATTATCCCTAGATCGAGAAATTGAGTTTGCTATTGACTTAATTCTTGGAACTGCCCTAATTTCTAGTGCACCTTATCGTATGGTCCTAACGGAACTTAAGGAGCTTCAGGTGCAATTGCAAGAGTTATTAGATAAAGGCTTCATTGGGCCAAGTGTCTCACCTTGGGGATCACCTGTGTTATTTGTGAAGAAAAAAGATGGCACCATGAGATTGTGCATTGACTACCAGCAGTTGAATAAAGTCACAGTGCGTAATAAGTATCCTTTGCCTCGTATAGATGATTTGTTTGACCAACTTCAGGAAGCATGTGTGTTCTCTAAAATTGATCTCAGATTAGGGTATCACTAACTTAAGATTAAGGAAGAAGACATACCGAAAATTGCTTTTTGGGCTCGCTACGGGCATTTTGAATTTCTTGTTATGCCTTTTGGTCTAACTAATGCCCCGCGTGCATTTATAGACCTTATGAATAGAGTGTTTCAACCATACCTTGACCAATTTGTGATTATATTTATGATGACATACTTGTTTATTCAAAGAGTCAAGAGAATCATCAACAACACTTGTAGGTGGTATTGCAGACTTTACGAGAAAAGAAATTGTATGTGAAGTTTAGCAAATGTGAGTTTTGGTTAGACCGTATCGTATTTTTGGGGCATGTGATTTCCGGTGAAGGCATTTTTGTGGATCCAAAAAAATAGAGGCCGTGGTGAATTGGGATCGTCTTACTAACATGACCGAGGTGAGGAGCTTTTTAGGGTTGGCCGGCTACTATCGTAGATTTGTATAGGGATTTTCATTGATTGCGGCACCATTAACACGTTTGACTCGTAAAAATACCAAATTTGAGTGGACGAAGAATTGTGAAGAGAGTTTTCAAGAATTAAAGAAGCGATTAACTTCTGCCCCAATGCTTACTATTCCGTTGAGTGGTGAAGGATTTGTTGTTTACAGTGATGCTTCTCATCAAGGGCTCGGTTGCGTGTTGATGTAAGATGGAAAGGTGGTGGCCTATGTATCTAG